>VZRF01015768.1:408160-873957 GCA_013396875.1 Vireo altiloquus
GTAACTACTTAGATGTCATTTGAAAACATACTTCAGTGGCTACATTTATAAATATGATTAGAACATTAGCAAAAAGAAAGTATTTAGTCTAGAAGTATGTAAGTATCTCTACAAAATATATAATGATGGTATCAGAACATAAAAGAAAGTATATGTGTGCATACATGCACACACGTGCTTATGCATATGTGCCTGACTGCTTGCCTCAACATGTGTTTTCATTCTACATCACACACACAAACATGAGGTTATTATGAAGATACACAAAAATTTTCTTCCCCCAAGCCTTGTTGCATATGACTGAGCAAACATAATGCAAGAAGTTGACACTAAATGTTTCCCATTAAAGTTCTGCAGAAACCCTAATAGAACATCAGACTGCCAAAATGTCTGTGTGACTTGAGCAGCCCAGGGTGCTGGGCTTGGCAGAGAAATGTCAGTGTTGTATGGGGCTGGAGGTGGCTAAGCCTCACCTGAGACCCCTCTTCCATGCAAGCCTGGGTTTGAGGCCATAAACTTGCAGTTTTTATGAGATAAATAGCCTAGAATGTTTGTGATGAAGAGTACAAGCATCTCATGATGGAGAGCTAGACCAGGCTGCTCAAAGTCCCATCCAAACTGATCTTGGATACTTCCAGGAATGGCAACATTATATATCACCTACTCAGAAAAAAACCCAGTGTTTGTCTACAGAAACTACCTGACATTGGTTATTTCACTGTTTGTGAGACCCTGATGTTCTGAGCTCCTTCAAATTGTATTTAAAGCTGCAAGAATACCCAGGGCTTTACCGCTGAAATCCAAAGGATCCTTCTCAAATGAATGTGAAAATTATTCAAACCTGGATTATGACCACACTGGCAATCTATTGCTTTGAGTCACTCCAATGCTGTACTTGGCCTGGCATCAGAAGGGAGCATGACTGTAGCTGCTTTCTTCCCAATTAACTCGTGTAGTTAAAGATGCAGCTGAACAGCAGCTTGGTCTTGTGATACAGAAAGGGTTAGAAATACTTTTCTTTCTCCCTTTCCCAAATCAGAGAACATTCCTGCTGAAATAAGGCCAGCAAAGCTTTCACCAGCTGCCCCGATAGTTCACCCAGAACGTTCACAGTTTTGATATGACTGCCACAGGGTACTCAGGCAAAGCAATTCCAGCTACAAGTCTCGCAGGGGATGGGTTAAGTCTGCTCAAGCTTCTGTTGGCAGAAGCAACTCTCATCCAGTCAGCTTTAAAATGGAAACACCCACTTAAATGACGCTGCTAGCAGTGTTATTATATTTTTCGTGTATTTCAAAACAGATCCGTTTATCCTATTACTGCTGATCCAGCTTTTTTTTTCAGTGTACATCAGCTAACATAAATCTTTTTCTGCTAATGTGGTACAAAGGCAATAATAGAACAATTACAACTGCATTATTGCTAATGAATACAAATCTTATTACACCTCTTTTTTTTGATCGTTTATTATGTTATTCAAAGAAATATGTATCCCAACAGCAGACACAGCTATTCCTGTTAACCTTGCACCTTAACTGTTCTCTCGTTTATATCCTCTTCCCCATCTGCTTTTTGTTTCTGTGAAATAAAGCAGATGACTCCCACAAAGTTTAAATCATCTTAGCCAAAACACAGAAACCAATCAAGTCTAGTCCTTTCTCCCTCCTTCCCTCTCCACCCCAGTCCCCTGATGATAACAGCTGCAGATGAAGCCCACAGATATAAAACTCCAGATGCTAGTCCAAATTACTTGTGGTTACCCGACTGCAGCTGAGTGCATATTCTTCTTCAACATGAAGAACATGCCCCCTTCCCCCTGGCACAATTTATTTGGACAATTTATCCTAATATTCGTTTGTGAAAGGGGAATGGAAAAACTCCAGACTTCTTTGGGGACTTCCAGTGCAAGTTTTGAAGGCACTTGTTTTGATCTTCTATTATTGCTATACCTTGTTACACTTGTCACATCTTGTTCAAAAAGGTGAGACTGTTCAACAAGGAAGTAAAGCAGTGTGCTGTTAACCAAAATGGCTGTTCTGTTCTCAAAACAAAACAAAAATGCCACATTTGGCAGAATTTAGCTCAAACTGGATATAGAGACCACAACAGAGTTTTCCTGTGATGCACGGACATCCGTGACTCCTCTCTGAATATCACAGGACAAATCTTGTATCAAAAGTTACTGTCCATAATCATCCACCTATTGAGGGCTATACTTTCCTTCCACATCGCGATTCTAAGTTGCTTTGTAAAGTTTACAAATTATTTCAGAAATGCTTAAAATACGCAGGAAAAAAAATTGCATGCCAAATGATTCAAAAGGCTAAATCTAAACATTTCACTTCTAAACTGCCTGTGCAAAATCAAAACCCATGTAATACCCCAGAGACAAATTAAGAAACCAAAAATATTGTAACGGCTGCACTTTTTACCAGGCATGTTAGCTAAAACTGCTCTCTGATTTGCCCTGTCGTGTAAATTACCATGTAACATCCTTTTGACCACCAACATAACTTTAATTTCATCAAGTAAAGCATACAAATCGAATAACCTTCAGACCTTCTCAGTATTAATGAAAAAGCGTTTGTTTCCAGGCATATAAGGTATTAACTTATTAGTATTAACAGTGAAACATACAAGTGACAGTGGATTCTAGAGAAAGCTTACATCTCTAAAACCTCTTGACTTTCTTTAGAAGCTTTAAAGCAAACCTCTGTGCTCTGTGGCAACATTGATAAGGAAAAGCTTTTCCTGTGGAGCTAAGCCCTCCATGGGTAGGAAGCAGCAGTGACTGACAGACTCAAAATTCTGAGGAGCCCAGACAGACAATTCTTTTTCTTTTCAGCCTGTCTTGGAACTCAGTTTTAACTTCTATCTATGGGAGTGTTTTACATGCCTGATGTATTACTAGAGCCTGGGCAATGCTGACTCACCAAGTCACTGGCACGATTAAAGTGCCAGTGGTGTGAACCAAAATTTCAGATACAGGGACAAACACGGTGGTTCACCATCAGAAAAAGGGTGTATCTGTAGGGTGACCACTATCCTCACAGGAGAGCTAACAAATACTCATGCTGCAAGCAGAAACAATCCTTCCTGCTATGGGTTCAGAGAGTTCAGATTTTGGATCTTTTGTCAGCAAAAAAGGAAAAGAAAAAAAAAAAAATCAGGAAAGCAATCCAAAACCCATCAAATAAACCAAACTCTAGGCAACCACCTCCTAGAAACACCCTAGAGAACAACACACACACGCACTTAGGTGGAGTCCAACAATCACAAATCATCATTAATTTAGCACAGAGCACCCCATATGCTGGGAGCAAGAAGGTAAGATCTCAGCCTTTCTTTCTATTCTCAACCTCTGGCTCTGTGTTCTGGATGGACACGAGTGCTGCACACGCAGATCTGATCCCATCTGTGGCACTGCCTGATAAGCCATGTCCAGTGATCCCAGCTGGATCAGCACAGCACTTGCCCTTCCTCCTCTACTGCCTCTCTCCTGTGATCCTCAGCATCTTTATTTGCTGTGCCCCCTGCAACTGAAAGATCTTTCACTGCCTGCTCCACCTGGCCTCTCTCTTTTGAATCCACAAGAAAACATCTCCTCCTGCCCCTCAAGAAGATTGTCATGGTTGATTCTCCACTTGCAGGGTGGCATTATTTCTTCAGTGCAACAGCAAAACTTCTTTCATCCCAAGCCATGATGGAATTGTTTTATTTCGTGTTTGCTCAAAGCTGATTTTCACAGGTCCTAAGCACATGATCTACTAGAAAATTTTAATAAGAATATCACATTTAATTGTAGCTGAATTATTTCATGGAGACACACTTTTTCAAACTAGCTTTCAGGGATAGACCTAAAGTGTTTAAGTCAACAGGTGAGTTGTTAGGAAAGTGGGGCAAACCGGACTCAATCCTATACATTGTCTAATTCTGCAACTTTTGATGAAAAAACTTGCCCTGCTTGACTCAGATCAGGGACTTAAAATTTTATCCCTAGCTTGGTAATGTAACTGTCAGTCCATAGAGCTTACACATCTTCTGCACACAAAGAGGCTTTTGTGACCCACCAGGGAATGAAAACCAATTGTGAAAGTTGGAGAGGTGCTGTAACGAATCCTCCTCTCACACTGGGTTCTGTGAAGCATCCTGGACTCGAGGTGGATTGCTTTACAGATGGAATGGTTACATTACCATCTCGGGTGACCTCCTGCATGATGCAGGTCACAGTGTTCCTCCCTGCCAAGCCACTCTGTCTAGCCCAACTACTTGTGATGACAATAGAGCGTAAGATGCAATTTAAATGCTTGCAGTGACAGACAGCTTCATCATATCCACCAGCAAGTTGTTCCAAGGACTAATTACCCTCTCTTAAAAATACACCTTGCATTTCCCATTTGATCTTTCCTGACTTCAACTCTCAGCCACTGGATCCTGTGGCTTTGCCTGCGAGCTAAAGACTCCTTTGCTCCAGACATCTTATCCCTCAGTGGGTACTTACAAACCATGATTAAATAGCCACTTAACCTTCTCTTCAGTAAGGTGAGTCCTATGAGAGCAGATGGTACTGAGCACCTCTAAAAATTAACACTGCAGCTATTTCTGTTGGTAAATTGCCAGCTGTTTCACTAAGGCTGGTTATGGAGAGCTGCTGGCACCACTTACAGATAGAGCAGGTGCTCAGCACAGTCCAGCTTTTGTTTTTCATACCCCAGTTCCTAAAGACCAAGGACGTTGTCTCCTGTGTTCACCAGCCCTAATGCAGCAGGAGCCAACCTCTGCCACAGGAGATGCACATGAAAGAGGACTCAGAGCATCAGAAATGAGACAGCTTTACCTCCATGGAGAGCATCAGGACTGAGACAGCTTTACCTCCATGGTCTCTGCAGTGCTGTACCAAATAAATACCAAACCCAACCATGCTGCTCATTTTTGGCACTCAGAGGAAAAAGCTAAGATCTCATAACACTAAAGCAGGGAACTGAAGCTGCTCTGCTTTGAGAGAAAAAACAGGTCCTGCCATAGCACAGGGAGGAGCCCTTTAGTGCCTGGCTGGATGAAAGCACAGCAATAGCACCAGCCCTTCCCTCTCCTCAACAGAAACATCCCCAGCTGCAGCTGCCCAGGGAAAGTATCACTGTTGGGAGTTGCTCTGCAGCTTTCAAACATTTTGGACCTTTTGGGTCTCTCCTGTTCAAGCAGCTGTCCTTTGGAGAGCAGCCTAGAGAAGCTCCCTCACTTGAAGAGGCCATTCATCACAGGGGTGTTCCCATTGCCATTTAGATTCCCAGAAAGGACCATTGTACCACAGCAAGCACATCCTTTCCTTGGTACACTAAACAGTGAGACAATTACCTGCATCTACTGCCCAGGCACTCCAGAAGCAAGATTCAACTGTTGTAATTCCTCCAAAAATAGACTGGCAGTATTGATGTTAAATGTATAAAAATATCTCCAATTCTTTTGCTATTGGTATTGGCCCAAACACAGCTTGCAGCTGCAAGACCTCAAAACCTCCAGTAAAGGAATATATAGATGGCTCTGGAAAAAAAAACCCTTTTCATTCACACAATGCTACAAAGCTGTCCTTCTTACTAGGGCACACAGGGATACGACAGGAATTCCTGGACACACAAGGGAATATTCTTGAGGTATTAGAGCCTCTAGCTTTGGACCAGATGGAAGATGCAACTTCCCAGTCATGGCAAACTTCAGCCTTGAAATACTTTAATCAATAAATAAACCCAAACCTATCACACTGAGTCCCTAGTCATTCCTCCCTCTGCTATTTTTAGCTCCTTGTGGGAAATAAGCCCAGTGCTTGCAGTTTTCTAAGAAGTGCCTTAAAAACACTTGAGCATTTGAGAGGAGAGGACCCCAACATCTCATAATTTAAACAGTCCCCCTGACCCTGACACAGGTAACCAAAGTCACTGAAAGGACATGAAATGGAAGAATAGGGCCCATATTGTTTTCATAATTAATAATGAATTCCAGTGAACTGAATTCAGTTGTAATTGGAATGAAAAAATCTTTTTACATCCAGTGAAAGGAGAAAGAGTGTTGCATCTTCTTAAACCCATCCCTCCCAAGTGAATACACACACAAGTGTGCAAAGATGAAAGGGACAAACAGGACCAGAGGGCAGAGAAGAGACAGAAAACATAAATAAGGAGAAGCGAGGCTATAGGCCTCTGCAATACTTTCCAGATTTCCTGCAAGTAAACATCAATTGAATACAAAGATATTCAATTAGGAATTACCTCCTTGTCAATCCTTACAGTAATATTTTCCTAACTCTTCAATGACAATCACTTCTTTCAACACTCTGTAATAACAATTCATTTATTTATCATTTCATGGATGTAGGACTGTCAATAACTTCACATCCTTAAAGCAAAACTAGAAAGCTGTGAATCAGAGATGTCTACTGAAACTGATTTCTGAATAGCCAGAATTTTTCAGGATAGACTTTCCACTTCTTTCAAAAACTTGAAAATTATTTTTTAGAAGGTTACTTGATTCTTTTCTCTTTTATTAAGGAAAACTTGAAAAATTAATATCCAAAAGGCAAATATTTTTATGGATAAACAAGCCTGTAAGACTCGTCCTCCCTGCATTTCCTTTCATGTGGGAGTGCAAAATGTCACCAGGGAGGATGGCTTTTGCTGGTGTGGGGCTCTGGGGGAGAGAGGCATACCCCAGGTCTAGCAGCAGGTAAAACAAAAGAGCAAGAGACAAATAAAGAGGAGAAGGTGAGGCAAAAGTAGGATAGTTAACAGGAGATTAAGCAAAGAAATTGTAATCAGTAGCTGCTTGAGATGCTAAAGATGTAATCCTAGAAGTTGAAGTTTGTGGTTGTTGAACTTCTAGCAGTATATGGAGCAGTATATAAGATGTGCTTTGTACAATGAAAGTTGGCTTTACATGTACCCGGCAGAGTCTGGGTTTTCAATCAGCGACACTTTCAAGCATCTTAGGAAGTACTTCTCACAAATATATGCAATAAAGAACACAAGACAATCCAGTTATTGTTCGAGCCTTTAGCACACACAGATTGCACATCTTAAGCAAGTCACTTAGGATACACCTGCTGACTTTCTCCAATAAATGAAACACTAGAATGGTATTCACTTTCTTCAAAACACCAGGAAGAGTAAGGAAAGAAAAAAGAGAGCATCAACTCCTACTGACAAGGTCACAGCAGCACTAGGATATAATACTTGTTCATGTTTTCCTCAGCCCTTCTGTGTTGCAACTCATGGCCAGGTTTGGCCTCTTGCAGTATAAGATTGACTTTAGATCAGAAGGTAAATATCTTTTTTATTTCATGCATATTTCGTGCAAACAGGCACGTATGCTCTGTCTGACCTGCTGCTTCTTTAGCAGCTCAGGAGGAGAGCTAGAGAGGAGCTGAGCAAGGCACAGCTACAATTGGTTGTTCCGTGAATGCTCTTCTTACATAATTGTTTAGTTACAGAGAATTCCATTAGGACAACAAAGTAACAAACACTTTCAGTGAGATACAGATTCCCAAAACATCTCAAAACAGTTTACAGCTTTCTTGAGGTTTTTTCACTCTGACTATGGGAAAGTTTCTGCTTCCCAGAGTTAGGCTGATTCCTGAAAAGTTCCCTCTGACTTAACTGTCAGTGTCCACACTTCTGAGTAACAGCAAACGTAATTAAAGCAAACTATTTTGAATATGAAATATTAGCATCACATTATTTGGCACAGCACAGTCCTGTGACCTGCCTTCCCCCCTCCCATTTATTTTTTGTTAAAATCAAGTTCTAGTCCTTCTGACAAGCTATCTTCAAAATACAAACCACATTAATAGACTGCATAGGGCAAGGGAGTAGCAAGGGAGCTGACTTTTATCAGAGTTATTCTTAAAAACTGCAGAAGCTCCTGAATAGAAGCTCCACAAAAGGATATTTAATCATAAAAGATGGTTGCTCATTGAGAAGCTGCCCCAATTGGATGTGAAGGCAACAGACGAATGAACTGAGTAACCAAATGATGCAAAACTGAAGCAAGATAGAGAGGAGACTGTGTATCCAACCTTTTGTTGTGATCACCATAAACTCAGAAAGGAAGCCTGTATGTAGCCAAATAAAAACAGACTATGAAAGTATGAATTCCATCCAAAAAAAAACCATACTGTGATATGAACAATATTTGGAACTGTGGACCACAGTCAATGAAGTAGTGCCCCATGGCCCCAGCTCTCACCAGCAGGGTAAGGAGCTTTCATTTTGATCTCATTATAACCATCCTGCTCTCAATTCTATCAGTTCTCAGGTGGCACATTTAGACCCTTCATGTATAAGTGCCAGTATAGCTAGAGAAATATTAAAACACCTAATCACCTCTCAGCTCCTCTCTCAATAGATTATATCTCTGCCAGGGGTTTATTACAGGGGAAAAAAAAAAATTTTGATTCTTGCTGTTAAACAGGTGCCTGCAGGGTTCATATGGGAGAACTCCTGTGTTAACTGGTAAAGAAGTTTCCCCAGGATTAAAGGGACAAATCTCTGGGAGTCAGCTGTCTTCATAAAGCAAAAAAAAAACTTTAAAACCCTCTTCAGAAAATGATTTCTGGTCTTGATGCACTTCTCCAGTGTCCTACCTCTGATTGATCAGGATGCTTAACTTGTTTGCCAGAGCGATGGGCCTGATTATCAGGAACACGAAACGACCATTAGTGCTCATAATCTTTAAACCGCAACTAATACTATGCTGTTGGGACAAAAGCTTGCACTAAATCTCACCATTTCTCTTCATCTTTCATTCATTACACCTAAAATAATCATGCCAATTAATAAAATCCTTACAAGAGAAGCTGTGTAATGTGGAGGAGAATAAAACTTCAATATTACGTCTTGCAATGAACTCCTCCAGGGAAGAACATTCTTTTCTGTGTAGATGTCAGAGAGAGAAGCCTAAGGAGCTAAATACTACCCCAAAGAAATGAAACTTGTTAAGCATTTTCTATTAAAAGACCTGCAGCCAGCTCTCACGTCAGACTTGTGCTCTTGTTGAAGTCAACAGCAAAATTCCCATTGACTTCAGCAAGAACAAGGTCATGGTCCTTCTGTACTGCTGACTGGGAGATAGCATGGTCATAGGTCCTGAATTTAAAGACGAGAGAAATCAATACATAGCCTACAGCTGTCTGCTTACATCTCCCCAGCTACATATAGACTCACACCGGGGACTTGGATTACTTTTTTACTTTCTGGGCTTTTTGGACAAAAGGTTCATATTACAGTGTATGACACATTAGGTTTTATCTGGACTCTCAGAGGGGTTGTAGTCAAAAGACCACAGAGATAAACACGATTGCCAGTGTCTGGGCGTCCTGCTGAGGAGGCTGTTCCTTGTATATCACATGCAACCTGCTGGGAACACACAGACAAATATAATGCTCTCTTTTATGGAGCAGCTAATGCCCACAGTGGTGCCTGCACCACACGACTTGATACATCAGGGGAATCCAGCCCAAACACTTCCTATGTTGCACAGAAGAGGCATAAAACGTCAGACCAGATGACTACAATGACGTTGGTATCTGCTTCCATTCATGCAAAACTAAGCACAAAGCTTGCCCTCTATACATTCAAATACAAAACTAACTTGTGTTTTGAAAGAAAAAAAAAGAAGAAAATAAGAAGGAAATAAATGCTCATCTGCATGAGCATTTGTAGAAAAAATGCAGGTCCTCTCCTGATAAATATACATTCACACATATACAGACATGCACATACGTAAGGGGACCTTCAACTTCTGCTTTAGAGAAAACTGATATAATTTACATTTCTGTTGCTTTCAACCACTTTTAAAAATGCCTCATGACTTTTAGTGCTTCCTTTGCTTGGCATCAGAATATTATAAAACCAATAAAACCAACAGCATAAGAATGGTGCTAACTGCAATCCAGAGATACAAACGAATCTTCTATATTGCCAGCATCAACTATCCTTTGCCTAAAAAAAAACCAACCACTTAATAAATGAGCACTTAAATATGCTTTTACTAAACTTTAGCATAAACTGTTAAATGTGCATTTGGTAAACTTTGCACTGGGATTTTAATTGAAGCCACCAGCCATATAAACTGCATTGTTTCTGCTTCTTTTTTCCCCTCTATTCATCAGCTTTCTCTCTCCCCAGCTTTAAGTGAAGAGGCAGATTTGTCTGAAGCTCTGGCCAAAGCCAAAAATCAAAGCCAGTTCCATTTCCTGGGATGGCTGTGAACACAGTTTACAGCAAGGAAATACACCCACGTGCATTATGGATGACCTTGGGAACATCAGTTTATTGGCTACACTCCTGGCAGCTGAGAGCTGGATCATCAAAAATCCTCCTGAACATGGAAACACATGCAGTGCTGGCAGGGAGACAGTGATCCAATACCCTCAGCAAAGGCAGGTTCAAGGAATGAACAAATAGAAAAGCTCGTGCTTACAGTCAAAAGCAGCCAATTCTCTCTCATTCAGCCTTGAAAATTGGCAAAAACAATACACTATTTCCCCGCTCCATTTTTCCTTTCTGATGAAACTTTCCCCATCAATCCCGCAGGTATAAATACAGCTATATAATCCATGACAGCTGGTGGAGGGCAGTTCCACTGAAACATATTGGCTTATCTGGAGGACTTTTGCCAAAAATGGGTCTTTTTTTATCTAACCATAACAATGACATTCTTAAAGTGTTCAAATATGACAATACTATATCAATGCTTACAAAATATTATGCACCAGATAATTCATGGCAGAATAACAGAGAAGAAAAACTGACATGATCTTGGAATATACGGATTGCAAAAGCTATCAACAGGAAGGCAACATCCAGAATTTTAAATAAGCAGCTCCAGAGGTGACTTGGGAAAAATCTATCATGTTGGGATGCACCAAGTATACAAAATCCTTTAACTAATTAAAACCAAGACATTTGATTCTTGCAAATGTTAATCATCTCTTTTTGAAATGTTAATCATCCAAGTAGCAAACTGTTTGCATTTTTGTCAAAAATTGAAATATATTGCCCCAAACTTTAAAAATTCCATGTCAGCTATACCCATCAAAAGACTCGAACTTTCAATCAAACAGAAAACAAATCTGTCTACAGAGAAGCAACGAGGTAAATTAGGCAATGGTAATTTAATGATCAATCCTTGTCATTTCAGAATGACAGTACTATTTAGAAAAAAGTGAAAGGAAAATAGATTAAAGTGCTAAAATAAAGACACTTTGTTCATCTGAATAAAACATTTGTAACTCTGGTCTGAGAGGTTACTTTCATTTGCAGCCAGTTTGATTTGCCACTCATCTTCCTTTGGGAATCATTCTATTTCAAGTGCAGTAAGAGATGATTTATTTGCATAAGCCAACAGAGGGTTATTCTTTCCTCAAAAAAAGAGAATGACATTGCTGTATAAATGAAAGAAAATGTTAACAACTCCTGAAAGTTCTCATAGGTGATTAAAGGCATCATGCCACATAGCACAAAGTGATTAGCACTGATGTGGCATATATTACATTTTAAGCATAGTTGAGCTTTTTCACTGTTTCTTCAGCTACCAATAAACTTCTTTTTCAAGATGTATTAGAAATATTTGATCTTCAGAAGAATATTTTAGGCTAAGAGCAGAAATTACTATCCTTCACCGAAATAACTTCTATAAATGATCAGGAAATAAGTAGCATCTCTACACATTTATTTTGAAATTAGTGTTGAAGGACAAGAAAGTGAAATTGAAGCTGGTCTTTGGTATTATCACGTTGTTCCCTATTTCTGGGGCGGAGCTGAATCACAGCACTGAGGTAGCTGTCACTCATCTACTGTTGCCAGGCCTCCTGCCTGTGGCTGTCCCTATTGCACTTTGTAATTACAAATATTAAGGGTTTCTCCTTTGGAGTAGGTTACTCCCACAGAGTTTCTCTGAGATTTCCAGAGATCTCTGGTTTACTGGAGCAGACCTGGACACTCACAACCAACACCTGCTGCAGCACCAGTGCGAGCCCATAATGGAAACATGGAGTACTCACTCCACACCAAACAGGCTTTGAAAGCCAATCTAACAAAATGTCGACTCAGAGCCTTCTGCTCCTTTTTTTCCTGACCTCCCTGTAACATTGCTTCTTACAAACCTTTTCATGAGGTTCAATTCAAGGTATTTCATCCTTTCATCCTTACAATCACACTGCTAACAGGAGCCCAGACTGACCATTAGCTTTATCATTTTGCCACCCATGCCCTTACTCCTATCCCACACACCTCAAAAAACCTCACCTTACCAAACAAACCCTCCCCAGCCTCAGAGGAAGGCAGCTTTTCAAGCACATCCAGAATTACCATCAAAGCCAAAAGTCTTGGCAGAGACTGTATTACAGAACCCTCATGCTCAAAACAAACCCCCCCAAAAAACCCCAAACCTTTTCCAGCTAACATGCTTCTGCTAAATAAAAAATTCTAAAGGTAATAATTTTCTGATGGATTACAAAAACGTTGCAGCACTACTTATTTGTTTGAAGCTGAGACCAGCTCCTTGACTCCCATTGGGAAATGTGTGCATGGCAGAACACAACACTGCAGGTTACTACTGTGTTACTAGTGAGAGTAATATTCCAGAGACAACTAAACCTCTTTCAATTCTAAAGGTGCTGGCAATTCTTTTTCATTCTTTCCATATCATGTAGACTATTATTCCTCTCCTGGTAGGTCCTAGGAATTGGGCTTCTCCTTTCAAGTAAGGATTTTTTCATACAGTAAACCTCTGAGAAATACTTCTCTACTTTTAGCTCCCTGGCTAAAGATGTATCATTGCTGTTCTTTGGGCTTCAGAATAAAAAAGTTATGTCTGTCACTCACTAATTTCTCTAGGGATGTTTTCCATACCAGAGAAAAGAAAACTTAGATTTTATATTGTTTCCTCTCCCTCACCAGGTCACGTTACAATCAAAAAAAACTGAAAGACAGTAAGGTACAAGTATGAGCCTAGCTTAAAAAATTTTGAAAGCTCAATTTCTTTGCAACTGATAAGAAAAAAGAATAAGGAAAGAAAAAGAGGCAGGGGGTGAGAATATTAAAAGTCATGGTTGCCACCTCCTAACTCACACAGGGCATAAGCCAAAGCAATTATGGAGAGACATATGTTGATGGCAATAAAACAATTGCATTCTGTGCCTATTTTAAATATTAAGTGTTAGCAGCATGCTATTTAGAAAATTAAAAGCTTCCAAATTTTAGGTTTAGAATGTTTGAATAAAGCACTGAATATGGAAGAAAGTCAAACCCAAACCTTTCTTTGTTTGCATATTGAATACCTATAATATCACATAATCAAAAACTTATAGTTTAGACTGAGTTTAATGCTGCAACTGATGAGTAAAATTTGGCATTGAGGATGACCATTTACTTGCTAAGTCTGATTGTACATTAAAATATGCAGATGCATAACAGCTTATCTTTTAAATATCACATACTACACACATAAATGCAAGTGCTGGATCTAATTTAACAAGATTTGTGGTTATGAACACATGGACACCAAAAATCCACCATGAATGATAAGTTACAGTCCAATGCAGTTCCAGCTGGCTAAGATATAAACATTTCTTTCCCAAACTGCAGTTGCTAGTAAAATCAGTACAGAAAATTTCATTATATCCACAGCAAATGCACATTTGACATTTTACTCTTTCCTGAAGCAATGTAGCTTTTCCCCAGAAATAGGGAAGAAGATAATAATACTCAGGACCAGCTCCAGCTTCACTTCTTCCTCTTTCCAGATGGATGAAAAATACTTGAGCATGCTACTTATTTCCTAATCTTACATAAAAGAAGATTTGAATGAGGGATACAATTTTCTGCTCTTAGTGTGGAATGTGCTTCTGAAGCTCAAATATTTCTATTGTGTCTTCAAAAAAACACTGGGCTGATGTAGAAGATGGTGAGTCTGGAGACCAGGTCTGTGACTGGGTTTGATCTCACTTTTATTCTTTAGCATAGCAAATATATATGCAAAACAGAGAGGTGGAGAAGTGGTAACTCAGGTAAGAGAAGGATGTGTTATTGCAGCAGTCAAAGCACATTCAGGCAGCAACAAAAGCAGCACCAATTACTCCTGTTTGTAACAGGCATAACATTGTCTTAACTGTCTTAATGTAAAGAATAAGAATTAATTTGCACATTGGGATCCATGTTGAATCTAAATTCAAAGTGTTACAAAAGACATATTGCCCAGCAAAACTGATGTCATGTTAATTTTCTGTTGAGTATCCTTTTAGGAAAAGCAGTAAATTTCCGGTTTACAGTGAATGTTTCTTACTTTGTTGATATCACCCTACCTATAAACTGTAGCACATTTAGCATTAATTTAATCAAATCAGTACAGGCCAAGGGACAATGACTGCTCTTTGGTAATAATTTCTGTCTGTTTCAATATATATTTTAAAAAACTCCACAGCCTTATTTTAGAATGATTATGGTGCTACTGAAAGCCATCCATACTGGCAAAACCACCAATAACTCAAGGATTTAGTACTGATAAAACAAATTAATTTGTGTTTCATGCTTACAAAAGAGACCCTTGTAAAATATTGCCTAACCCAAATTCATGAAACAATACTTAAATATTTATAAACAAGACACATTGGAAGCCCAGGAAATCCTTATGGAAGACATACTCCAATGTGATTGACTATTCATATACAGAGTATGACATACGATGGAAATGAATAAAAAATAAACAACATACTCCATTACTCCCAACATCTGCAAAGTGTATTTTAAACTCCCTAAATTACACAGATGTAACAGCATGGAACCCTTAAGCCTTGAGTGCATATTGATGAGATAGCATTTGTGTTTCTGTGATCCTGAAGTGAACAATTAAAGAACATACATTTCTGTACTGCAACTGAACAAATCCAGAAGGTTTGTGTTTCTATTTGTGAGGACGTCTGACATTTATATCTGCGAGACAAATTAGCAGCTTGCCAGCAGTTTTTCAGTATATCTTTAATATTTCTATTTTAAAAAAATAAAATTAATTAATTTTAAACAAAATGAAGCAGATTTTGGCTGAGATGTTGCAAAAAATGCTGAAATGCTTTAAAATACACATGAACATGGGGGTAAGAGAAATTCAGATAAACAACAAGGAATAGCAAAATAAAAACAAATTACACTATCTTCAGAGATTACTCATTTCTGGAAAAAAATACCAGGTTTTACCATCTCATTTTAACTCCTAGGTTTCTCTCTCACAAGAGCAAGACCAAATGTGTAGCATGAAAGAAGAGGAATGGATGAACTCTGTAAACTGTAAAAGTATAATTCTTGCACACGTAAAAAAGTCAAACCTACAGCTAAAACCAAAGCAGATCTTCATCAAAAGTCATCAATCAAGCAAGAGCACACAAACATACTGACCCCTATATGCATCTCCCAATTAAGGTCATTAAAATCCAAGGACTCCAGAAAAATGCTGTTATTACACTACTGCAGAGAAGTAATGATTTTATTACTTTTTTAAAAAAAACCCTTTGGCCCTCACAATGTACAAATAAGAGGTGTTCTTGTTTCCTTCCTCCTCTTTTGCAATTTCCCTGATGTGAAGTCCAGAAAAAAAAAAAGTACTGAGATGGTGAAATGAATGCATATCAACAGGAAAAGAAACACTGCCAACTTAAGTGCTCCTTCATAACAGAGTCCAGAGTCATGCACTGAACACGCTATCCTGCTAGGAATAGAGGTGATGGAAGGCACTATGTTGAAGAAGGAGAGAAAATTCTCTGTGGAAATAAGTTTTTAAAAAGCCCAGGGTTCAGCACAGTAGGATCATTGAAGTTAGATGTGCCTGGAAGTCTTAATGAAACAAATTCCTATAGAAAAGGCAAAAATTCCCCATCTGTCCAATTCCACCAACTCAAGTGGCTACATGAATGCTATCACAAATGAGTGATATCATGCATTACAGAAAAAGCAGAGCAACAGTTTTGTAATAGTTTTAGAACTGAGCTCCAATGGCACCTTTGCTTGGCAACACAACTGAATCTTCATTTTTTAAATCTAAATAATCCCTTTGCCATTACAGTCATTGATCCAGCTCAGTGTTGCTCCAAAGATAGATCATAACAAAAAGATGGCACTTTCACTTATTAAGTACTTACCTCCTTAAGTCTTTTCACTTACAAAGAAACAACTGCCCCCCAAGATAATCCTCCTTTTCTGAAAACATCAGTCTAAAACTAACTGTCTACATTCTGTAAGAAAATTCAGTATTTTCTTCATCTTAAAGAAGCGAGACTTGAAATTAAAGTTATTTATCAAAAATCACTAAAATTCTTTATTACAAAGTACATGGGTGGATTGAAACTAGATTACTTTTAAGGTCCCTTCCAATCAAGCTGTTCTATGATTCTATGATAATTTAGCACTACAGAGGATTTAGTGCCCACAGAACACTACAGGACTGTGCAATCAAAGTCCAGGTGAGTAACATCAAACACCCTTTTAAACCAAAGAGAATCGAAAACCCCTTCAGTGCAGCATCTTTGTTCCGTGTGCCATTTGCCTCCAAAATGTAACACTACTATGATGTCTTTGTAAGCATCAGAGCTCTAAATGCCTGACAGAAATACTGGTTTCAATTTCACTCTGCATTATTATTTGGAAAACATTTAGGAAAATATAATGAGCCCAACAGGAGGCTCAAAATCTAAGAGATCCTGTTGTCTGCCTTTGTGAGAAACCACAAAATCTTTAGCTTGAAGCTACTTGCATTACACTTTCCACTCTTTTTTTTGGAATGGTTTCTCATTTTCCATACCCCATTTCTATTGATAGATTTTTCCATACAGTAAACAAGGAAGCTGCTGCTTATTTAGAAAGTGACCTTCAAGGCTAACAAGAAAATCTACAGCTAACAGACACAAAAAAAACCAGCACAATCCAAGAACAAGAGGATGCACAAGAATTTTTTTCCTAAGAGATATCCCAATACTGTAAATACCAGCCACAGCTGTGACAAGGCTTAACAGAAGCCAACACGTGGGTTGACAAACCATTCAAGAAAAGCCAATACTGTATTATTCCTACTTTAGAAAGCTCATGTCCATTGGGAAGGGCTACAGAAGAGACAGCCCTCTGGGAAGTGGCACACCTACATCATCAGGTTCATATTTTACCCTTAAAGCAGTTTTGAAGTGCTCAAGGCCAGCCTGGATGGGATTTGGAGTCACCTGCTCTACTGGAAGGCATTCCTGACCACAGGGGGTTAAACTAGAAGATCTTTACAGTTCTTTCTAAACCTAAACATTCTATGATTCCATGAATTAGAGGGAAGGTGACTGTGTTTCAAGCAGGTGAAGGTCAGGAACCAAGGACAACATAAAAAGAATGCATCTCCAAAGTATTCTCAAGCAAAAAACATGATCAGGGAATGCAACAGCTCTTTAGTTTTTTATTCTCACAACTATTTCATGCAAATATATCTAAGCAGGGTGACTTGATACCCAGTTCATTGTTTTAATGCACGTGTGCAGGCAGCATGATCTTTCTGCTCCACAGACTCACTGTGTCTACATGTTCCTGAATAGCTATGTGCTCTGACATACATGAGAATAGGTCTGGTCATATTTCCAATTTTGTTGTAAGCTGATGAACAAGTTCACCTGTAAGAACAGGGAACTGAAAATGCAAGAGGAATGACAGAACTAACAGTGCTCAGAAAGTGTTGTTACTCCTATAACATTACTGTCATAGGAAATGACAAAATCAAAAGATTTTGATCAAAATAACTTGCTAATTTAAAAAGAATAAGAATTCCTGTCTGGAGTGCAAGGAGAGGTGACATTTTATTTGTCTTCTTTCTATTCATTTTACAAATTTGATTACATGAGTGGAAGCATATAATTGAAATAGTTTCTGTGGGCAAATTAAACAATAACATTTTGTTCTATAAATCAAGCATCACACATTAATGTGGAAATTACTTTTATATTTTAAAACAATCTGTACTACAAAACAAGTATCACCTTGCAAGAAATTCTGGGGCCACACAGCCAGCACTGCTGACATAATAAGGTCTGTTAGTCTTCAGCAATTAATTACATCTGTATACATTGCTTTAAAAATCCCAAACCTAAAACTTTTAAGAGAAAATGTCCACTGGAAATATCTGCCAGGAACAGCAAAAAAAAAGAGTTTAAAAGGCACAGAGTTAGAATACCTTAAAATACAAACATGGATGATAATGTCCTGCATTGTGATGACATGAGGTGACAGAGTGACTTTTCTTTTTTTTTTTTAAATGGAAAGGAATATATTAGTATGGATTCTCAGAAGGACACATAAGATCAGACATCTAAGTACTCTTTCAGAGATGTAATTACAGGATTTTCCCACATAGCAAGACAAGCAGTATTCCTTCAAAAAAACCAGCTTTGACACACTGTAGCAAACTTCTTAAAAAAGCAAACAAAAACTCCACAGAGGTTCCACACTCTGTTACAGACTCATTTCTGCTCCCTTGTAAACATCAAGTCACTGGAACTAAAACCAAATGAAGACATCTCCGAAACGTTAATCTTGAAGTGCCACCAATGTGGTTGGTTTTTGGGGAGCTCCAGGGGCTTGCTAGGCTGGTGAGAAACTCATCTCAGGGCTGATCAACCCTGGGGAGGCAGGGACTACCCACATCCATCACCATGGATGCTCTCACCTCAGATCTTTCCCCTTCCTGCTGCACTGTGGCACCACTCCTTCCTTTACAATGCATCTGTCATGAAACCAAACCCAAAATGCAAGCAACAGCAACTTTATTAGCACTTACTGATCCCAGGGGTGATAAATATGTTTGTTTACTTCTGCAGGAGCAAAGCTGGTGGTAAAAGGGAAACTGATCAGACTCCTAAGTGGCTGAAACTCACATTAAAAATCAAATGATAACATAATCCCAGGAAATTGCCAGGATATAGAGATTGAAAGTGTTGCAGTACCCAGGGCCATGCTGGCATCTTGCCAACAGCCTGAGGGTCAAAGCTATTATTCTGCATGTATATCTACATAAATTTACATATATTTTGCATAACAAGTAAGTATAGTATTAAATACACTTTAACGAGGGACCGTCCTGGACTAGTTTACCCACTCTTGCAAGAGCACAGGGCTAGCAATTGCCTTTAACTCCCTATATAACAACTAATTTGGTTTTACAATGCAGTCTTCTGGAAAGACTCAGGAACACACCACAGGAAAGTCACTCCTCAGCTTACAAAGATGTGTGCAAGAGGATCAGTGCAACTAGATGGGACAGTCTAATTATTTATTTTACCTGGAGTGGAGATCCCTTTCTCCTATGTGTGGCATTATGGAAATTCTTAACTGCTTTTCTGCTTTACTCCTACAGCTCGTTCCAAATTCACCTTTGGACTCGGATTTTCCATCTTTTAGTACAGAGAATCTTCCTATCAATATTCAGAAAAAAAAATTTAGCAAACTTTTTATCTGTCCTCCTAGGGATAGAAACATAATCGTAACTACAGTATATGTATATGTATATGTGTATGTAGTTATACACAATCATACAATCACATGTAGAGGTGTTGGACAGCCAGAAGGCATATCCACAATAAGAGGTGAAAAAAGTAATCACACAGTTTCCTGGAATAAAAATATAGGTGTATCCTCACATCATGATACATCAGCACAGTCAATTCCTCTGCAGCTACAATCTGAGTAATTGTTTTCAACTGGTTTTGTGGGATGTTTTACTTTTTGAAACTATCAGAGTCCAAATATGTCAAACTGCAAACTATGAAAAAATGTGAGTTCTATTATGTTTGCAGAATGTTCTACAATTTCAGAAAGCAACTAAACCTGAGCTATGCATAATATTTTCTTTTAAAAAGTATTACCTTGTGCCACATTTCTCGACTTCCCTCTCAATTCATCTCTTATACTCTTCAGGCAGAGGTTCAGGATTGGATGTTTCATAAAGGTGTCATACTCACTCAGAAACTTCCAATATATAAAAATAATCCAATGCTTTCTGATATTATTGCAAAATAGGAACTAATTATGTAGAATGAAAGAGCAAAGACTTGGACAAACAGCAGGGGAGCTACAGTCAATGTGCTTCAGACTGTATTCATGAAAAATCTGAATTTAAATTATTATCCCTTCCTAGTTTACATGTTTGAGGAACACCTCCAAATTCTATAATATCAAACTTCTAATCAGGATTAAAAAATGCAATCCTGAAGAAGGATTAGACTGTCTTTAATGTCCAGGTCTGCCTGCCCCAGGTCTGCCCTCTCTGAACCCACACTACCTTCTATCCTGAAAAAAACAGATGCCAACTGCCAAACATGCATTACACCCTTCAGGACATTAAGCCTAGGTTATAATTTTCTCCTTTCTTCTTTTTACTCTGGAAGTCTATCTGGTTTTGTTTAGAGATTCTTTTGAAAATCTCCTGTTTTCACACTGCCTTTTGCTTCGCAGAACAGCCAACTGACAAAGGCAAATCTCTTCAGAAATCCTACAATAATAAATTGTGGATACAAAAAAGAGGTTGGGAAACTTTATAATAGAGTAACAGATGTCACATTCAAGCTTCCAGGTAATTAGATTAAAGCAATCAGAATTTTTTTTCTTAATTTTTAAAGACAGTTTCAGACACTATCTGTAATAAGGTAATTGAAACACTTTACTTCTCTAAACAGATTGCTGCTGGGAAATGAAACTGATGCATCTCTGCACAAAAAACCACATGCTTTGCCACACTGCCATACATTTCCTTCATCCCTCTAGTCATTTTCTTCTCATCTGTCCAGCTATACATCTCATCAGCATCCACTGCCAATGTGTACCATCACAAACTCGAGCTGTATTACCTCAGCAAAGTTTATAAATTCCTTATGCTTCCTTATGCTCTCTGCAAAGAATTAAAATGACATTTGTTTGGACAACCATCACATTTACCATGTTAGCACAGTTCTGCTCAAGCAGACAGTTCATCTTTTCACTTCCAGCCCTGTATTTTAAACCAGATGAGATTCCTTAATGTGCTGCAGAGTCTCACAAATGCAGCAGCAGCAACAGCAAAGGCTTTATTTGCCTTTATGTCAACCTATGTAAATAATACATAATTTGGGTACTTAGTTTTCTTCTGATTGCTGCCACTGAATGCAATGCAAGGAAGGGAAAGGGGGGTGGGGGGAGATAAACCCTCGAAGGCTGATGGTTTGTAACTTCTTCTGCTACTTGTACACACATGGCAAGAGACACAAAAGGGAAGCTCACTGGAATTTAATCTTATTATGATCCGTTTCCACCCGAACTTCATAAGCCTGCATGTAAAACTGACACTTATCTGAGCCGTGTCAGCCCCCTGCAGCCCATCTGCACTCACAGAAGCTGCAAACTCAGCAGCAGGCACCGACAGAGGAGGCAATGCTGCCTGAACCACACTGACACCACGGGGACTCCTTATCCTTCCCTAACCCGAGCTGCTGAAGCACTTGAAATCTTCCTCAAGTACTTCCTTCACTATCTGGGGGAGTTATCAGAGAATTAGAGACCGTATTCAAGAACGGAACATGTTGCAGTCTGATTGGCATAAAAGCCCAGCAGACTGTTTGGGGAATAGTTTGTTTTTCTAATATTGACACTGTATCATTTGTTTTTGGCAACTCGACACCACCACCAAGTATCATCTTCTTCAAATTGTCTTGAAAGGTCTAATAACTCTCTTTATTTGTAATATCTTTTAGAAGGAAAAGAAAATAGATACATTGTAAAGCAGAATATATCTGATGACTGATCTGTGCTGATGCAATACTCTTCACGGATAAAAGCAGAGCTGTTGAAGACGAGGAGTCATCAGATGAGTATACACTATCTAGCAGCTTTTTGAAAACACATTTCTACTCAGTTAGCACTTACAGTGCTAATTTTTGATATTACAGCACTGAACTTTCTGTTGTCATGCTTTCATGCTAAAAATCCTCTCCAATTAAAGGAGAATCTATCTACAATGTTTCCCTAACACATTGTATTTTTCTTTGCCTAAAGCTATCAGCTTGTTTGCATTAATACACAAGGGAGAGGCTGAACACAGGTTAATTATTCAGCTGTTAAATTCCTGCAGAAAAATGAAATTACAGAATGGCATGAGCTAACGTATACTGTGGAGCTATAACATGATAGAGGACACATTATTGCTCTTGATTTTGTTGTCTTGATCAACCAGTTGTGTGATTCAGTCTTAGGCACACCTCTTTCAAGATCTCTGACAATATTTTATCTGAAGTCAACTTTGAGTTGATCATTATGCAAACATATCTGTACTATTTAAAAACGAGATTTACAGGGTTCATTTTGGAGGAGGCTGGCTTTGGGGGGTTTTTAAGTGCTGCAAAACCACATGATAAATAACACATACTCCTGCACAGGATACCACTCAGTCACACGTGTGCTTAGCATACAAGTTTGCACAGATGCTGACCTTTCATCTGCGTTATGCTTTGTCTTTCATTTTGATCATCACAGACTGTTGATATGAAAACTGAAAAATATTTTTAGAAATAAATACTGACACATTTCTCCACTATCTGTGGCTGTGCACTTTATGTGAAGTACAGACGAAGCTCATTATTAATATGTACAAGATCAAGAAGTGTTTATGAAAAATACAAGCAGATCAGCCCTTAAAAAGAAACAGCCTGGGGTATCAGGGGCTTTTATGATGGTCAGAAGACTGGTAAACTGAAACACTTCA
This sequence comes from Vireo altiloquus, assembly GCA_013396875.1. NCBI lineage: Eukaryota > Metazoa > Chordata > Aves > Passeriformes > Vireonidae > Vireo > Vireo altiloquus. The sequence goes on from VZRF01015768.1 coordinate 430,955, forward strand.
GAACAATTATTTCTTTCCCAACTGCAATGAAGTTTGCCCCTTAAAATTAGAACTTCAGTCATAAACCAACTTAAAACCTATGTAACAGTCTAAACCCAAATCCCAAATAGCAAAGGCTCTCCTGACAATACTGGCTGGATGTGACCTGAAAACAAGATCCAGACTCTAAGCAATTCACAAAAGAATTGATTTATATCACATCCTTTTTCCATGCAGTGTGAATTTATGCAATTTTATGTCTGTGTAACATTAGCCTTTTGGCAACTGCATACAGATACATCTCTGTATTTATTTTGGCTAAGGTGGTTTTTTCTTGTGTATAACTCTGGGTATCATTTTCCCTATCTCTTTTTATCTCCCTATTTGTTACCTGTAATATTGAAGTCAGAAAATTGAGTAGTCTTATGGGACACCAGCTATGTTGTATGATCGATTTGAGAGAAAATGAATACATCACTTTTTGAATTTTTATGCTGACAGTAACAATGTAGAAAATAAAACTGCTCTTCTGACTCTTCCTTGTACTTGGCCACCTTCTTCTAAAATGCTCTCTTAATGTGTCCTGTGTACAGGACCTGCACCTCGTACAGGATGGACATCTTCCCTGATCAACTTCAATCTGTGTTCGTACAATCATCCTCTGACTGTTCCTGATTATTCCATTAAGTTTGTGGGAAATGACTCCACCCTTTTGCATATATGGTGAGACTCTAAACTCAGAAGTACATCTCTGAGAAAAAATGTGATTCACTCACCAGTAGACTTGCCTGAAACTGTGAGATGCCATGTCAGATTTTCCTATATCTCACTCCAGGAAAGTCAGTTATATTTTTGAAGGACATCCTTCCCATGGTTGAATTCTTTACATCATGTAAGCCACATGTTCATGGGTGCATAACAAGGAACAGAAATTTGCATCCTTTCTACAGCTGCCTGTCAGCTATTTTCAAAATGTCTTTGGGGTTGACATTGTTTTACTGTACCCAGTAATAAACTATAATGGACTTTGATTGCATTTCCCTTTCAATACACATTATGATCAAGTAGCATGTTCACAATATTCTCTTAAAAATGCTGTGGATGTTTTGGATTTCCAGTCATTACATACTCAAGAGAGAGGTCTGCAGAGAAACCTTAGGTATTTCTGCCTCCACAGACATCACAGAACATTTCAGTTTATTTGACTAACCACTAACACTTCTTCTTCCATATGAAACCATGTCTTCTGTATGCTCGAGAAGTGACAATACTGGCAGTATTTTTTTTTTCATTTTGGGTTTCTTCTGTATTGTTTGCATTAGCATTTCTTTCACATGAATTTTCACAGCCAGCCAGTTCATTTCAATTAGTTGTGCAGCTTGCCTTTTTGTGCTCTGCTACTTTTTCCATCAGCTTTTCCACTGAACTTTCATTTCAAGATCAATAGACTTAGCTCACTGCAATGTAAGATCTTCCTGCTATTGCCACCATCATTTTAGTCACCTTTAGTGGCTTACAAATTCAGTCTCATTTGGTGAAACTCAAATAGCCCAACAGGTGAGATATGAATGCAAAGTGTTATTTTCTTTTTAATAATGTATTATGAATACAAGCCTTAAAAGGGGCAGAATAGCTGTAGTAGCTGTGCCCTACCATAGAAAAATGGATTTATCTGATACATTCCATCATGCTTCACAGCCCCAACACAGTAACCTTGAGTTTATTTGACTATATCTAATCAGGACTGATGCTACTACCAGAAAAGCAGTAAAATTCAAATATAAAATTTGAAACCATTCTTCCTCTTTTTTTCCTTTATACAGGTGGTCTCTGCATCACTGTAATGATGCAGCAGGCTTTTCCATGAAGCCAATCTGATTATAGCATAAACTTCCCCAGAAACCCAAACCTAATAATGAAAAGCAATGGCACTGGGAAAAATCAAGGTGTTGGAAAAGCTGTCTGTAACAAAAGCATAACAGGAAAATGTCATCTTCATTTGGACTAGAAAAAGACTTTTTGCCTTTTTCTACCCCCATCCCTTGTGTAGAACACAGTCAATAATAAAACATGCTTGGTAAACAACTGACAGTTAAAAGTCTAATACCACCTCCCTCCCAGCAGTAGAGCAGCTAACATACCCAAATACTCACTAAAAATCAATTGTCTGAAAACTAATAGGGATCCATTTAGTTACTGAAATGGTTTTGCATTGATTTCTTCTCTTATAATCTTTTGTATCTTAGCATGTGAGCAAAACTGAAGACAGCACTGCCTATACAAAAATTGATATTTCTTCAGTTATCTAGAAAACCTGCTGTTGTTTGTTTGGTTTGGGTTTTTTGGGTTTTTTTTGTAAAGCCAAACCAGACTATATTCCAGCCTCTGCTATGGATAAGTTTGAGGGTTTTGTTTGTTCGTATTTTTAAGGCTGTATTAACGTGAAAAAGCAATCCACACACATCAAAGGCAGCTCTGCCTTCTCTCACATGAGTTTCCATTAAAGCTGATGTTTTCTGGCCTAAAATCCAAAGCCCTTGTCACTCCCAGGCAGTGTGATTTAATTTGCTGGCTGTAGCACCACAGGTGGACTGGCACACACGATCAGCTGCCACCAGCCCATGTCTGAGTTAGCACAGGGGGGTTCACCTTGCACTTGCTAGGTCAGTGGCCAACAATTCCCTCTCCCTCCTCACCCCAGCAGCGGTAATTGCACAGGTATGTTGAGCAATTTAACTCAGCAGAATGTCAGAACTTCAACCTTTTTTTGACATATGCCAGGTTTGGTCTGCATTGCACAGACATGACATTTCCATGCTTTCCCCAGCAACTCTCTTTCAATAATGATCAAGAAAAAGAATAGAGTAAGGAACTACGGAAAAAAAGACAACCACAGAACAATTTGGTGCTGAGGGTCCCCTTTAACTCATGAGAATAAGACAAGGTGATGTATTTAACTAAAAGGGAAAAATAAGTTTTCTAAACCATGAAATAAATGAATTGTTCAATAAATCACATATTTTAAGAAAATTTTCATGTTTCAAAAAAATGCAGGAAAAAGCTGGCTCAACAGAGCTGGCCTATCCACCATGAATTTCAAAAGAAAATAGAAACATGAAAAAGGAAGGAAGAAAGAGAAGCTATCAGCTTCAAACTATTATAACCTTAGGATGCAAAATTACTTTATTCCTGTCACCTTAAAAGGGACCCTTTGCTGAAAAATATGATAGGAACCATGACTGAACAAGAAATGTTGCGCAGTTAAGCAATCACAAATCACACCGAATTTCGATTTTAGTGAGATGCCATGAAAATAGAAATTAAACATCTACTGCTCCGGAGAGCTTACAGCCAGATTTCATTTCAAATAATGTCTGCAGCTAAAGAAAACAATAATGACAAATGTTATTTCACAGAAAAATATATCTCGAAGTTTATAAGTTTTTAGCAACTTCATATCTCTCAACCTATTTTATAAATCTTCTATGCTTGTTACAAATAAAAAAACCACCCAAACCTCTTACACCAAATAAGACACTGGATTTTCTGTTCACATAGTATTTGAGTTAGAAAGAAATTACATGTCAAGTTCCTGATAGTAGGTAATTGTGAAATTAATTGTGTATCTTAATTTGGAATTAAAATAAGAGAACTATTTGTAGTAGGGCTTGGTAGAATAAGGGAAAGGGAACCTGAATCTGAACTCTCCCTTGTGGGGAAGCTGTGTATGGATACTGTGACCCTGAGTGCCCTCGGGCAGCCAGCTGTGACCAGCTGCTATTCCCTTTTTAGGCATCACCCAGGCCTGGCTCTACCTCCAGAGACTGGAATCCACCAACGGCCAGAAATCACCCAGAGCTTCTTCCCAAGAAGCAACCAAAGTTTCCTACCAAGCCCCTGCAAACTGAGGACTATTCAGCTGAAGAACAGACTAGCACAAAAACCCATCCAGCTTAAGAGCCACTGCATTTGAGGATTTACAATTGTTTGAATTTATCGCAAGCTCATAAGTGTAATGAAAACTCATTTAGCATCTGTTGGCTTCAGTCTCCAAACCATTCCACGATTATCACTTCCCACCACCCCACCTAACATACTGGATCATGCTGCATGGCTTCCCTTGGTATTAGACGTTCTCAGAAATCACTCACCTTAACAACATGCAATACTTCCCTAAGCTTAGACATGCCAGAGCAGCGAACCATATGAAAAACACTAACAAGTAAAATCTCAGCTCACCCTTAATCCACCACCCACAAAATCCCAGTGCCCAGCCTCACTCCCTGCCCTGCCTCAGCCCATACAACCATCTTTAACTGGTGCTTGCAGCAGTTGCAGGCATGGTCTGTGCTTCTGACCACCTCCCACTTTGTGACCTTTGAAGATCTTTGCATACTTTCGACAGAACGTGGCTTAGCCTAACCAATAATTGGTTTAAACTTCAATATAAATGTGTCTTCATTGCTTGAAATTGTATTGGAATTAGCACTGCTAGATACAGGGGAGATAAAGGTTGTAGAGCTGCAAAGTTATATATCTAACCCACCCACTGTGGGCATAATCCCTAAACTATGGATAAAGAGCCAGCACCTTCAAAATCCCTTTCCCATTCTCCCTTGGTTCTCAGAGCAGATCTATTGCTCGAGGTGGTAACACGCACACAGATTGAAAAGCAAACAGCAGCTTGTATATCCAGAATATCCTTTCTGGATTCACAAACCAGCTGCAAAAGCACATACTGGCCAAAAACACTGGATGTCCTGCACTTGGCAAACAATCACAAAGGGATGAGAGGGAGTAGGGAACAGCCAAGGGAGATGAAACAAAATGAGGAAAAAAAAATCTGAAAAAGAGAAAGGAACAATGGAAAAGGGCAACAGGGGGAAGATGAGAAGGTCGCTGCAAGGCAAAGAAAGAAAACAGCAAGAGTCTGGGAAAGTGGTGAGACAAGTGAAGCATATGAGGAAACAGGCTGTGAGGAAGACGTCCCACCATCAGCACATAATACAAGGCTCCTAATGGAAGATAGTCAGGAAGAAATGACCAGCAGAAACAAAAACCAAAAACAATTCTGCAAGATACAAAGAGAGCTCAATCATACATTAGTAATCATAAAGGCTTTCCAGCCCACAGATACTTCTGTGATGATAACTGAGAAAGCAACACACAGAAAGGTTTGGACATTGTCGCTGGCAGAGTAAGTAGGTTAGGCTGGAGAGGAGATCATGCACGTCGAATGCAAAATGAGTAACATCAAACATTTATCGACAACAGAAGCAAAGTTAGGCTAAGCTTTCAAAAATACTGAGCACTACCAAATACAAGCCAAGTCGTGAGATGGAGAGAGCACCGACTGAGCCTCCTACAAGCTTTTAGCTCCAGTGGCTCACGAGCTATTCCTTTGGGTCTTTCATTGTGCAAAATTAGTGCTTCAGTTCCTGCTGACTGCTTGAACTACTGCAGTGGTGATTCTTTAAATCTGCCACAGCTGGGCTGCCAGCTGCACAATGGAGGTTTGCCTCTGGAAGGGCCACAGAACAGAACATGCCACATCTCCTCAGGGCTGGGGAGGAGGGAAACACAATGTTCTTTCCCAGTCAGGTAGGACAGCATTCATATCCACATGCTCTTGTTTAGAAGAGGCAAATAAATGAAACTTTTCCTCTCTTTCACTAAGAGACACCCATTTGTCTTCTTCAACTCAGCAAACTTCAAGCTAAAGAGGGCAAATAAAAAATGAGGAGAAGGCAGAGGAGCAAGGCACTGCTTTTCCCTGTAGGAGAGGGAAATGCAGTTGTCTATATAGTGAGGCAAAAAAAAGGTAAGAAAAGACACTTTTATAAGTTGTATTCACTCACTGTTCATACTACATTCCCTTCTACATTTATACCAACTTGGAGTCACAAAGTGTAACTCAAACTGAACATCTCCTGGGCCCTAGAAAACAGAGACCAGCTGTTCCTCAGCCTCCACAGTGCAGCACTGTTCCTGCTCCCAAGATACACAGCACTTACAGGCACACAAATCCCATTCCGGATAGGAGGCAGAACTGCATTTTTAATTGCTGGTGATTGTTTGGTTTGGTCTGGAAGATGCCTTGTTGCTAGATTTTTTTTTTAAGTTTTCCACCTGCAGAAATGAGTTTGTCTTTGTCTCCAGGATAACAGATATCATTGCCTTACACTAACACAGCTTACACCCTCTCCTGACAGCACTTACCCTCCCAGCACAGGAAAATCCATACTGCACAAGTCCAGAATGGTGATATGGTTATCACCACACTTACTCAGCTAACAGATACACTTTTTTTTTTTTTCACTTTTCTTTTTTAACATAGACTAGGCTTTATCTCTAAAGGAAAAGCAACATGCTTGCAACCTCAAATTTATTATTACTTTAATTTGTGAGAAAGGATTTTCTTCTAGGCAATTTTTTAAACTGTGTGATTTAAGCTCACTTACAGTTAATCCATTTTTCTAATTACGTTGTTTCTCTCACTACAGATCAACAGTTGATTAATCAGACTCTTCAGCAAAGCAGTGAGGTGTCTGACCTTCTTACTTGCTGTATTTGTAATGAACTTCATCTCATATTCTTCAATGAAATAAAAAAAAACCCCACAATCTATTTCAAGCTATTTCAAGCTATCTGACTGACTACAGGGAGCCCATCAGGACCTCACCTATGAGCAAGGCTATCAACTTTATTCTCTGTCAGCTTCCTGACAAGTCTTGCATCATACTATACACTCTTGGTGTTAACGAAGAAATATTTCAAAAGCCAGCTTTTCATAACTTAATCTGCATTTTCATGCGACAATTTTGTAGCTCCCCTGCTACAAAATTCCCTGCAGCACAAGGGCTTCCTAGGAAGCTGCAAAAGATCTCCTTTAGTCATGGAAAAAGCTGTCAACACTTACAAGACATGCAAGCATTTGCATTTCTTCTGTGTTAAATGGTTGGACTCAATGATCTTAGAAGTCTTTTTCCAGCTAAACTATTCTATGATTCTAACCTGCAAAGCGACTAAATACATAAAACTCCACCAAGTCTAAACCCAGTCATTCTCTTCTACTCCCAAGCATCTGCCAGTGCAGCAATCCCTTTCATACAAAATAGGGACATGGTTCCCCATTGGAGAGCAGGGCTGTCAGGCACTTTGGAAGTTATTTCCCACCTTCAAAATCAACCAAATAAGGTGTTTTATCTAACTGCCCTGAAAGATTTTCAAAGATAGTTCTCTATCATCTTCCCATGTTGTTTTTTTCCGTTGCTGTTTCAATAAACAGACAGCTTTTCCTAGGCTTTAACGTTCTTTAATCCTGTTGCTGCTCATCTTATAACTCACAAAGGCAAATCAGATTATCCAGTTTTTTAAACTGTAAAACTACATATTAAAAAACCCCTTACACCTTTACCCCTTTATTCTTTTCCTTAAGCTAAATCTCTCCTCCTCCTGTTCTTACCTCATGGAGTGACATTTTCTATGTCTCCAATCATACTCCATTGGATTTTCTTTAAATTGTTCTCTTTCCAAACGGGCACACACTCCATTCCACCATCCAGGACATTAAGGAAAATACTGATCAGGTTTATGCCTGGTCATACATATTTCTTAAAAGGAAATCAAGGATCAGGGGACAAGCCATGCCCTGAGACTTGTCAGTTTGTTAAATCCAACCATATTACAGATTTCAGCACCTCCCAAGGAAACAGAAGCTGGGGTGTCATAACCAACATCTTTCCATGTTTACAGTAGCCCAATAAAACAATAAGAAAATAAGATATAGGTTCAGTGTCTACTCAAAAAATGAACACAGAAACATGCGTAATTCAAACCCCTTTTTCCCAGTCTTAAAAACATTTCAGAATTGGTAAATATTAACCCTAGTAGGGACAAGTACCTGTAAACTTCCTCAGTTTGAGCTGATAGCTGGGACTATGAGTAAGTCAAAAATACTACAGTTGGAGAGAAATCTCTTAATTCTCCTTTTAGAAAAAGCTATATTAAAATACCTCTTTGGTTTAGCAGACTTATTTCCAAACATACTAAAGGAGTTCTGACTGCATACATTATCAAACACAGAAGAATTGAGAGGAGGCCAAGGCGGGGTTCTCCCCCAAAGAAGATAATGTAAGTAAGGAATAAGCACACTGAAAAAGAAATAGACTGGGTTAGCCCTAACCTGCAGCTTCGTTTGAAAAAGCTCCTCTGTTTCAAAGCTCTGCTCTTCCCAGGGCTCTGCACTGACATTTGGCTAACTGACTCACTGAATGTTCCCTTTAAACTTACGTGGCGTCAATTAATAGATTATAGAAGCCATTGATTTACCTTTAAAGTACTTTATGATCTCTGGTCCTCTGAGGAGTGAGTGAGTACCTATGAAGTGACAGCTCACATCTTCCCCAGCCTACAGCAAAGGCTTCCTTTGCAGTCACTGAGCTAAGACTAAGCAGGACATGGAAAATACAACATGAGCTTCAAATACCTGGGCTTCCAGCAAGGAGTTTGGCTCACCAAGAAAACACCTGGCCACAATCTATTTGCTCAGAAAGGCCACAGACAGTACTGCTGAGACCTATGTTGAATAAAAAGGAATCTTTTTTTCTTTTGACTCAATATTTCAAATTCAGAATAACGGAAGTTTAAGAATGTAGCACGTTCTGCAAATAAACTAAAACACCAGTAAATGGAACAATTAGGGCACTATTTCTAAATTGGGCCCAGGTTCAAACCAAAGGCTCCCTGAAACATCCAGTCTACTGAAGATACTCCAGCACGATCACACTGCTCCCCAGTCACTGCCTGACTGTGGGATGAACAGATGTCCTTGGTCGGGACCTTCACAACCCCACAGACACCCACGTTACCTCCAAGACTAATAGCAGATAGTCTGCTACTACAAAAAGAACAAAATCTCGGTGCCCTTTGCCAGACTAGTTACCAGGACAAAGTAATGGCTGAAAATTAGAAATGGTCATTTGGATGTAGGAGCAACTGGAATGCTAAAATGTAAAATAATTAAGTGGGTATCCTAAAGGATTTTCTTTATTGCTCTTCCTCACTTATTAAGTACTGGTGCAATCTTGGCCTTCATCCAACCTTACAACTTCAGCTTCTTGAGCTAGGCTTGGCAAACTGAGAGCACAAGTTTACACCAAATCCAACCAAGACACAAAGCAATGCATCTTAATATTTAGTCATTAATTATACTGCTTAAATCATTGCTCCAGTCCACATGCCACAGTTTTTTTCCATAACGGTGAGCATTCCCTAATTGGAGACTCCTGATAAACTTAAAAAATACCATGTTTATTAATAGGAAGATTAATATTTTCAAAAGCTTTGTTCTTTAACTGTGAGTTAGAAAACTCAGTGAAGCACCTAAAGGGATGCTATATAGAAGGGAAAGGCACCATTACACCCTTACACACCAGCTGAAGGCACCTACTGGCCTGAGTGTTATTAAAATCACTAAATTATTTTTAAAACTTTTGAGAGATACAGAAAGAGCGATTATCCTTTTCTTCAAAATCCCATCCGTTTTGAATTCTTACAGCTTTAAAATAAGCTCACAGTTCTAATTCATTTTAATGATCCATGCTGAATTACTTAGCATCTAAACAAAACTTTTCAATTTCTTAGTGAGTTTGAATTTTTTTGTTTCATCTTTACTAATTTCTAAATGCTTTTCATAAAGAGAAGCTACAACTCAATTTGGAGGAGGTACTTTCAACTGTAATGCATGGCTGCATAGACCTGGTGTGTTTAGGTCTCCTGGCAGGGCTATGTAAATCCAAATTAATACATAGAATTTAACCACACATCACTTGGTGCTCCCTTTTGGAGGATGTTCCCAAATGAAAGCAGATCTCAAAGTCAGAGCAGCACAGTTAAAAGAACCAATCCACATTCAAGTGAACTGAGGGCAAGGAAGGAGAAAATCACCATTTAGCAAACTTGTATATATGTCTCAATCTTGCAAGTAGTTTTAAGATACACTGTACTCAAAAGACAAATTTTCTATGGTTGTAGAGAGATATAAGAAAAACAAAATTCTGACTTCAGACTCCATATTAATTTTGCCATTTAACTCAATGGGACCAAGGGTTACTCTCTGGAATATGCCTGGGAAAACAAGGAAGTAGCCCAGGAACTTTAAAGAGTTCCAGTTATATTTCCAACCTTAAATAATATATATACTACTAAATTCAATAGTTTCTCCCTGCTCAAGCTAATATTCTGAATATTATAAACAGAATATTGGCAGCATTATGACTAACAAACCACTGTCTCATTGGCCTGGGCAAACATTGAATTTTGACCTGAACTTCCCCCGCCAGAACATTTCTTCAGAGACCTGTCAAACCTGTGTTGAGAAAAGGTAAATAAGGAGTTCACAAATCAACATTTTATTTTCCCCTACCTTCTATCACTCCTTTGCTTCTTCTCAATACCCTCTTTTGCATCTGCACTGAAATATCATCACAGTGCATAACACAATTTCATGAGCTGAAATCTATGTCAAAATACTATCAAACTATGCCTTTATTCCCCCCTACTCCCTTTCAACTCAGGGTTAACTCTGAAGCATCTGTCTTATTCTGCTTTGTGTTTTATGTTAAAATCTTGTTTCTCTTGCAGTCTTACAAGTTTGCAGCAATGACAATGGGCATTTAATAACTAGCTCCCCAATTTCCATAAAACCACTCTGGTTTCAGAGAATATGACCTGTGAATAGTTTGCACACAGACACTTTACCCCCACTGATGTTTTCTGGAAAAGAAATGGCTCATTACAATACAAATTACAATGTGAATTAAGCTAACTTGTGTCATGGACTAGTATAAACTATTTTTAAAAAAATCCCAAACAAACCTCAAAATATTCTTCTCATGAGTCTTTATGTTTTACTGCAATGGATATACTACAATGAAGCCTTATGTATAACAAGCCCATCGTGGCTTTTCTTGCTGTAAAATTTAAATGATTGCAAGCATTACTGGAAGATAATCGCCTCTCCTCCTCCCCCAAGTGAAACCATTTAGCTTTCACAAAATCACCTTCAGTGTTTGGTCCATCCATATAAGAAAATGGAGACATTCCTTCACTGAAAATGTACCAGAAAGCCTAACACAGTTACATAACGTATTTCTCATACCACCACATTTACTTGTATGCTGCAAAGGGAGATGCAAAAATCATCTACATACTAAATTAAGAACATCAGGATACTGAGGGATTCCTCTGCTTTCAAAATACTCTATATTAATAATACATTATTCTCTTAATAATACATAAACGACCCTCCTCCTCCCTCTCATGAACACTTCAGTCACTGGAGACAACAGTAGGAATGTGGCAGGAGTCAGCAATGTGTTTTCCATAATTTCAGTTGACTATGCTGAGAAGAGTGTAAATGTTGGTGATCTTTTATTCATAAGAGTTATTCTTCAGCACATTACAGGGGAAAAGAGATTTGTTACAATTTGTTTGTTTTCTGGACAGCATCCTCTCAGCTATGGGATTTATCCTACCTCAAATCAGCTAAAACACTCAACATTTGTAGACACTGATTTAACCTGTTAGTAGAAGAAAAATAGATTATTTCTCTGCAATCCATTTGACAAGATCATCATTATTCATCTTCTCCTTTGCAGGTGCAAAGCTACATGGACTTGAGAAAGATTTCAGACTTGACACTCAAGAATTAGAGATCACAGAATAGGTCCATGAAAGGCTTCAATTTTCTATTTTCCAGATAACTATGAAGTAGCTCTGAAAACACATTCAGGACCAACAAATAAAAATCTGAAAAAAACTTCATGCTGTAGTCAACGAACTTAAATCACAAAGTGTGTTCCCATTCCAGCATTGAATATATTGTGTATCACTGTCTCAGATCCTTCCTTATGTTGGTTTTTTTTTTGGTAGAGGGTTTTATGTTATTTTTTAGGTGGCTTTTTTTTTCCTGTTTTATTTTTTAAAAGGCTTCTCAAACTGGAACCTTGATCAATTGACTATTATTTCTCTGGTGACTTGTGCTGCTCAATTATGACATTTCATTTCAACCTTCCTCTCCCAACACCTTGCATTAATCCACCCAAATAACTACTGGCGACGTTTTTGAGATGATTGATTTTTCACATCTGAAAGACATTTGTTCTGGTATGCTAACAGTAATAAATGAGAAAGGGGCCTTCAAGAGTACAGAACGAAACTGAATGCCAAGATAAATGGTACATTTCAAAGTATAATGACTGAAAAAATTTCAGATAAACATCCTGCTTTTTTGGAAAAGACTTCTTATTTTCTTCCACAATGTGTGTATCTGTTTGTTTGTCATCAAGGATTTGAATATGACATTATCAGCATGATTAGAAACACAAATTGATCTATTTGTCATATGAATAGGAGCTCTTGCTGGAGGATCAAATATTAAAATTTGCCCCTGCTCATCAGAGAAACCTCAAAAAAGTAAACTAATATTTCAAGGACTCCACGGGGAATACATGACAAATTAAGTCTCCGAAATAATTACAACATCCCAAAGGGAAAATGTGCTTCTCTTGCAAATTACCCCTAGAGTTTTACATACCTTTTAAAACACATTTTAAAGAAGTGATGCTATCATAATTTATAAAAGATCATGTTTCCAGGATCCAAGGGTTTGTGTTTTGAAGACCTGAGCTAAATCCCCAGCCCAGGACATACTTGAAAGTAAGATCAGGACTTTTTACCCTGAAAGGTCATTCACCTTCCCAAATTAGACATGCATAGTGGGTTCCTCTATAGGCTTTATTTCAAAAGTCATATTCTTTATATTTATAGTTCTTTATACTTGTGTTTATACTGATAATTAATAATTCTGAGAACATAAAGTATGGGGTTCAGAAACACGCATATCTATGGGGACCTGAGTGGGGTCCAGGAACAATTCCCACAGCTGGGTACAGAGCTGCATGAGCAGTTCCCACAGACTAATTGTGCAGAGTGGGTGGTCAGGAAGAGAAGATAAAGGTATAGAAAATACTGAAAGAATGGGTGCAATTCCCAGAAATTACTCCTACTTCAGAGGGTGCCAGAGCCACACAGAATGATGATAAGCTCTCTCTCTTCCCAGCCCTCCAGTGAGCTGTGGCATATACCTGATGCTTAATATTTACGGCAAGGAATTGTACACGTTTTTCAAAAGAGAACTATTAATTTCTCTGCAAGAGAAGGCAAGCACCATTCTCACTTCTTTAAAATAAATCCAGAATAAAGAATAGAGAAACTCATAATAAAACATTTTGGTTTGGTTTTAAAACAATCCAATAGGTTTAATACCTGTACATACACATGGAACTACAAACTGTTTTCTCTTATTGAAGCTACAAAATCTTTTGTCTGAACTCAAACCAGAAATATAAAACACGAACAAATTTTCAGTCAATCGCTTCCCTAGCTTTATACTACTTCTTACTTCAATATAGAAAAGAAAAAAAAAATCTTTTGGCAATGCCAGAGGCACCTTTGAATCAAAAAATAGTTAGATTTCAAAAGCTAGTTTTTCACAAATCAAGGAAGAAAACCTAAAGAAAATGTTCTGTAAATCCCACTGTCAAAATACTAAAAGCAAGGAGTAGGCTAAAGTCCATTAGGTAGTAAAAATGGGCCAGAAGACAAAAGGTTGTGGTAGCTCTTCTATGTTCTTCTATTAAGAGACTTCAAACATGTGTTGTGGTGCCAGCTTATAAAGTGAAGTGAGACTGAATTTTTGGAAGGCATATAAACAAAGTAGGTAAAGCAAGGAAAACATCATCACATGTGTCAAGCTTTTTAATACAAAGGGATCCAATGACTGCCAGGGGGGAAAAAAGAAATATAAGTAACTAAAAAAGCCATATCAATTTTTCCATATACTCTATGGCTGTTATGTTCATCTCTCTCCCTATTCCATTTAATGACTTTTTGTTTTCAAAGAAAACTCTTTTCATAGAAGGATCAAGCATGAACATAATACTCACCCAAAATAGCAGTTTTATGAATGGATTGTTTAGGTATCATGAATATATACATAAGTTTTATGAAGGCCTTCTGCATTGCTTGAGTACAATAACAAAATTTTTTAAAAAAATCGAACCAAAATCAACATATCCCAGGATGCAAATCCAGCATCACAGTATTCAACTAAGATTTTGTCTTGTTTTCAGAAAGGAGGACTCATTGAATGTCCACACAACTGAGACCACAGCATTGCCAGCAAAGCAAAAAAAAAAACCCTACTAAGCCCAAGCAGCTTAAGTAGGAATTTAAGAAAGCCTCCTATTGAACCATAGGCCATTTTTCTGAAAGGGAAGAAGTAGGTATTACAACTTGAATGAGAATAAATTTCAAAATGCATTTTAGTATTTTTAAATTTAAAAAAACCCTAAAAACCAGACTAACACAAAAAACCACTATAAAATTCATAGTAAATATTCACATTTTCTAACATCTACTTCCATTCTACCCCTTAAATTCTGAAACTAAACTTCAGCAGACTTCCAATGCTCTCAGCACAGAAGTATTTCCTAACTGCTCTTGAGCTACAGCTATCCATTCTTACAGCTTATAGTGTCTTAAAAACCCTACAGACCTGTTAAATTTACATTATAAAGTCATCCAAGTGAATATTGTGTGTAAGGCTGAAAAAGTCAAGTACGTCAATTCCAGCACTGTTCCATCTGCTATTCATAGCTCAAAGCAAGGTTCTTGTATTTCTTTTATATGGGCCTAATTTCATTCACTCAAGCACATTTGGAAAAACAGCATCTGATATCATTCATGCAAGAAAAGGCTGGTCACATATTTAAATTCCTTTTTTTTTTACAAGTTCAAGGCTGCTTCTACACACAGGCATCACTTCATTTAAGCAGATTTAAGTATTTGAGAATGGCACGACTGCATCTGATCGGCACAACAGTACTTTAATATAAGCTTTTTTATTTTTTTGGTCATTAAACACACAGACCATCAGCAGCAAAGCACTGCCTGATGGAGACACCAGAGAAGCAGAGAGAGTTGTGATTGTATTTCACAGTTCTCAGCCAAAACTGCATCAGGCCTGTGGCAGGTCAGTCATCCTCTACCTTAACTTCAGCTCTATTAACAAACGACTTAAGCAATTAAACTTAGACACTTCCAAACCCTTCTTCAAGACTGGATTTCATCATTTTTTCTAGATGTCACATGTTTAGGGTCATAAAATTTAGACAAAAAAAGAACCAGAACTTATAGCAGTGCAAACTGCTGCACTGCTTCTGAGCTTATAAACTTCCTAATGCTACTATAAATACTGCTTTTTTTTGTCATGATGTGTATTCCAACCACACAGCTCAGTCAGTCTGGAGGGGGGAAAAAAAAGTATCAGCAGTGAGCATCATCTATTCTGTTTGTCAAAGAGTTTGTTGCAGCCTCCAAGGCCATACACGTGGCTTAATTCCCATCAGCATTAGTGTAGCTTAATGCAGAATTTATAGAGAAAAATGAAGGTTTTGTATTAGCCCGAGTAAAGTGGTTGCTGTCTTTTGGTGCCTCTTAATGAAAAATAGCAGTTCCTTCTAAGCATGCTTTGTAGTTAGACAAGTCTTTGTTGCTGCAGAGAAATGTAAATTTATGGGAATAACAAAACAAATTGATTAGAGACATGGAAACCACTTAATTCTTGCTTCCCAGATGGGAGACTGTTAAGCAACCATTTAACCTATTTGTATTTTGTAAAGAAAATGCAAGTCTCTTCAGCTGAGATGCTGAAAATTCAAAATTATCGTCTTTAACTTAAACCTGCCTGCAAAACCCCAGCCTTCTTACAGCCCTGTGTGGGGTGAGCTGCCCAGCTCTGTTCTTAGAGCACGACTGGGCTGTGTTATTAATCAGGAAAGAGGGACAACATTCTAATTCAAAATAGATACTAATTGGTGTTTTTCATTATCCAGACAACTCAAGGCAGAAAAAAAATTATTTTTGAGTACAGTCTATGCAAATCCAAACACCTAAGAGTCCAAAAAGCAGACTGTATGAATGGATGAAATCATGTTATCCTTACCTATGCAATTACACAGCAACATACAATATTACCTGGTTTGTATTTTTGCATACAAAAATCACACACTGGACACACACCCTAAATGCCACATACACATAACTCCAAGTAGTTCTAGAGCAAACAATCTGCACTCATCAAAAAGGCTTAATTCACATTCACATCTAAACACTTTTTCAAATACATCCAAATGTGATAAACATGCATCAGCCACTTTGCTTCCTCAATTTTGCAATTTCATATAAGCAAATGGAGCAGACTGAAACCACAGGCATTTTAGAGCAGAATGTAGAATTGCAATTTACAGCTAATTTTATAAAGTGCCAATATAAAACTGTCTCTTCCTGACCAAACTGCCATACATTTATCATTCCCCTACAAAAAGCTCAGTATTTTAAAACAGAAATACAATAGCAAAATATTGAATTGACACTTAAGATAAAATGCATTTGATTAAGACTTAATGGAGTAGTCTGTATAATACCAGTGAATAATGCATCATAAGATAAAGGTAGACATAAAGCAAATAAGAGTGTCAAGTCTAATTCTAATGTGCATTTTTCAGCCATATTACTTATTTTATTACTGAATTTTGAAATGCACACTGAAATTCAATAAGTTTGGGTTTTTTTAAGCAAATAACAATAAATTCCTTGAAGACATTTATCTGATTTAGACATGCTGCTAAGTTAAAATCAATGTAAAAACTTCCAGAAAACTAGTTATGTTCCTTGTCTGAATTCATACTCTGAATAGCATAACTTAGAAATAGAACATTTCAAGAAAACTTTCAGAAATAAAGGTGGAACATTTTCGAGGTTTTTTCTGTCCTGTGCATCGTGAAAAACTGAACTACAAGCATGAGCATCAAAATATGCAACTGATTAAAATTTTTAGCTAGATTAAGTTTTCCAAAATTCTTTTCTTAATATTCAACATGAGCCTTCCCAAAGCAACAAGCCCTAAGCTAATTGTCTCGATAAATGATATTGCACACACAGGATGTCAAAGCACACATGCAAAATATCTTCTTCCATATTGGTAGCAGGCTGCCCTTAAATGAACCACAGCAGTAAAGCCAAAAAACACATTCCCATTAATAAAAGTTTAAAGATATCTGCAAATGCAAATATTTGCATGCAAAGCCAATTGCATATTGCATAGAAAATATATTTTATATTCAAGTTGGAAGTTGCAGAAGTGAGGTGCCCAGAGCATCTCAAATTTCATGAAGTCTCCCATACAATTCCCAACTAAAAGTTTCACTAGAACTTTATGTTAAAGTTTACAATAGCATGTAGAAACATAATTATTACATTAGAACATTACTGACACTGCAGAGTCTCCTACAAGCCAATAGGCTCAGAAACCCCTCCAAGGTAGCAAAGCAGCTCTGCAGCACACAAGAGCTGAAAATGGACCTGGTGGGCCCAAACACTGCCCTGCTGCTTTCATGGATTCCCAAACTGTAGGAATAAATCCCACACAAGGAAGCATCTCCATGGCATGTATCAGTCACATTTCATCTTCAGGGCCTCATGGTCTGGGCATGGGGGCAACATAAACATGCCAAAGAGGGAACTTGTGCTTGGATCTGGTATCAGAGAAATTCGACACAAAGCACTGACACTCTCAAGCATTAACAGTGGTAACAAGGCTTCAATTGCTCCCCAATGTTTTCACTCTGGAGAGGTTTCCCTTAGTTTTCCAGCACAGCAGGCTCCCTCCCTCTTGTTTTCAATCAGTGAAACTCCATCCCTGCCTTTCATCTTCCTTTTAATTTGAAAAGTTAAATTTTCACTCTCCCTCTCCCACATATACAGAAAAATACAGACAAGTAACTGTGAATGACCACTCTGGTGGCATTTTAAAGCTCCTTCTTTCACCCTGTGTTTATCTTCCTTTCTATGGAGATACTGGCACCATACATACTCTCACACTCCTGAAGCCACATTCAACAAACAGAAGACACAAACACCAGTTTAGATTTCAAAAATGTCACCAAGTTCCAGGATAAGCCACAAGGTCTATCTATACTGCTGCTGAACTCAATTACTCTTTTCACTAATTTTAAAACTTAAATAATTGCATTCAATGTCATGTTAGAAGAGGTTCTGATGCACAGCAGCATGTCATTTCTAGAAACCTTACTCATAATAACTCAAAGAGCTTTAGAAGTGCAACATTTTAAATGTTGAAGTTTTGTTCAATAGATTATGTTGCCTCATGAAATATTAACTTCCTTTTTGTCTGAATAAATCCCAGAATATCAAAGGTATATTATTGGAAAAAAAAATTATCCGTGTCTCTACTGCCTGCCTCCTTCTTATTTTAAGCATTCTCTGATACAATGTTTTTCTAGTCTTTCACGCTAAAAGGAAACCCTGTTCCATATCTAGAATGGTACTAAAGAAGAGAACACTGGAAAACATTTTTGCTGGGAACCTGAGGCCTCTCAGTCTAAATGAGCACACGTCACTTCTTATCCCTGAGTCCTCTGCATGCCACATATTTCCAACTTGGATTTGATTCCATGTACAACAGCAGAGGAACCCCCAATACATCACTTTTTCCCCACACTGTGTTGAAATGGAGGCTTTTAGTGATGAGTAGAGATCATACATTTTAGTAATAAAAAAATTTCAATTGCTTCTCTGTAATCTACACAATGGAGGGGTAAGAACAGCCCCAAAGTATTACTTATAAACTGTTGCTCCTGTAAAACTCCAAAGGAGCAACAAAAGCATCATTGTTTGGAATGATTAGCCCTGAAACAAGTATAGGGAAGATTTGCTTGGGATTGTTTGCAAGGAGTAGAGCACTACACACAACTTCAGCCATAAGTCATTGAGCCACATCCTGGGGAGTCCTGCTGAAGTGGATATTGCCTGATTTTAATGCAAATTTAAATTTATTGGCTGAAAACCAGATGAACCCCCCCCCATTTTTCAGTGAGCTCCTATATAAGTGAGACTCACTTGGAAGAAAGAATAGGGTATCAAAGAACTGCATGAGAAGCTGCTTATGTAAACTAAACTTAATTAATCAGATTAATAAACTAAACATTAATTAACAGAATGGTTTGGGTTGGAAAGGACCTTAAAGACCTTTTAGTTCCAACTGCTCTGCCACGGGCAGGGACACCTCCCACTAGATTAGGAATCCTCCTTCCACTGTTTTCCCCAAATACACAAACATGTTTTAAAACATGGTAATGTGTTACATTTTGAACACAAAGCTCAGCCTTTAAACTACAAGACACAGTTGACAGAAGCAGCTTTCGTCCCATCACCTCAAGAGAGAATGTACCAGCCCAGGAGAGCAGTAGAGTGTAGCCTGAGGCTTCTCTTCCATTTCCACAGCCCTTCAATCTCCAAGGCAAAAAAATTACAACAGACTTACAGATTGTAGTGCCTGCAGCTTAAAATGAATTTCAGTGCATTTTCTCAAGGACCTACCACAGGAAGTAACTACTAATGCACATTCAAAGTAGCTCTCTTGGCAAAAGCAAGAAAAGAAATCACCAGAGGGTCAGAGAAATTTGGAGCTGGAAGACATTATCTTGTCTCAAGCTTTCTATACAAATACATTTCCATATAACTTCTACAGAAATAGATTTGCATATCTACAAGGCTGCTTTAGATCAATAGATAAGTATATATGAATTCTCTTTTATAAAGGAAATTCGATTAAAAATTATTTTAAGTTTATGACTTAAAAAAAGGGTTTTGGACATCCAAGGAAAACAATCTTTGCTTCAAATAGAACCAATTGCCTCTTGAGCTCTCCCCATAAGACACAGAAAATTAATGACTATTATATTTTTAAACAGAAACCTTTTAATATGAAAGACCTAAACTCTGTTCTAATCTTCTCTCTTTTTTTTTTTTTTTTTGTAAATCGAGACGATTCCTCCTACACTTTCTCCTCCTAATTCATGATTTCTACACCTCCTATAAAGTCTCTCTTCTTCATAATAGGCAGTTTAGCTGTGAGTGAGGAGCCTCTGCACTGATACAGAACTGTTGCTCAACACAAACACAGGCATGCAACTCCTAGCTCCATGCTCACTCAGACACTTTTTCCATCTTTATCATACTGAGGACACTGTAGTCAGCAAAACATAACTTCAAAAATATTGCTCATTTCAGAAGCCTTTACACACTCCCCCTCTCTGATGATGGGCAGCCCATGATAGCTTTCATGCCACAGTAACCAGCTGAGAGTTCTCTGTACATTTCCACACTTCGTATCCTTGCTGCTTCTGTCCTCACAGCAGCTGCTAATGCAGTTCTCCAGTTCAGCCAAAATTACTTCTTAAAAAATTTACTTTATATTTACAACAAATTCCTAAGGAGATCACATTTTGCTCCCAAGTCTGTCTTCAGACACATTATTTGGAATCTCAAAGGCTGCACTTCTGATGTTCTCTGAGTTTTAAGTTATTTATGCGTAGCTCTTTATATTAAATGGTCTGAACATAGCATACTACTTGTTATTACAAGTTGTATGCTAACCCAGTGGTAATTCCTTCAATCTAGGAATTTTATTCCCAAAAGCAAACTTGCCTTTACCATTCAAGATGACAAATACCCATCAGCACATATCTGGCTCACTCACTTTGGAAAGCCAATGAAGAAAAGTTATCCTAGTAAAAATATATTTGCATTTTAACTCTAGAAAAAAGAGACTGTACTAGTTGGTTCACTTAAAACTAAAGTAATTTCCAATAGCACAATTTATTTTCTTAGTAGAAACCTAACAGGAAATGATATAGCATTTTTATCTCACACATAAATATGAAAAAAATAATCCTGGCTCTTCTAGCCTAATCCACTTTCATAATAAAAAAAGAGTATTTTTTTTAGATAAAGGTCATTATCCTCTTTAATTCCAGTACTATTCCAGGAGCTTGTGCTGCAGAGCTGCTTCAACTCCCAGTAGTTAAAATGGAGCTGGGCCTGGCAGGGTGTGTGGAGACCCCCAGGTTCTTACACTTCTTGAAGGGCAATAAAGCTGGCCATTGATTTAAAACCTTGTAGTATAATTTACAGTTAATATTTCAAACAGTCACTAACAAGATCAGATAAACAGAATATTTAATTAATCCCGTTCCTAACAATTTCTTCTGAGTTATCAGGAACAGCAGTAAATGACAAGTTCTACATCATTAGTCTTTCTTGTGATTATTTTCAAAACAACTAAATTGTGATCACCAGAGGCCTAAAATACTGCTGGTCTTATTGATTATTGCTGTGCAAAGACATTTTTCTTTCATGTGCTCTCTTTCCAGCTTTGCACACAGAGATAATTAACCAGCAAGACACAGTAGTGCTGATGATACACATCCCCAGTTGGGCAGCAAGACACGTAGGTGAAGCTGAGCACCTTTGGTAGCTGCAAGTGTGAACTCTCTGCCTGCAACAGCTCATTCTGAATCAAAACAACACAAACTTATGCCATAATAAAAAAAAAAAACAAAAAAACAAACCCAAACAGATTAAATGACCTCTACTGGAAACAGCACTCTGTACCTCCAAAGTGTTTTATGAGCATTAATCTGTCGAGTTCTCAATTAGATTTTTTTAATTTTTTTTTTTTTCAAACAAACCTTGTTTAAAATGGTAATTAATGAATTGAGCTTGGATATTCTGTGAACTTGTAGATTTGCTTCATGAAATGCAACTTCTGGCTAGGCACAGCCATGCTCTTATTCCTTTGACTGGCAGTTAAAAAAAATGTTGACTAACTACAAAGAAATGTCAGTGAGATGTTCCTCTTGCACAACAAATAAAAGAACTACAGTGCAATAAACCATGCAAGAAAACAAAAAGTCCCAAGATAAAAGAATGGCTTTTTGTATGAAACATTTTGGTGGTTTGTTTGGTTTTTTTCTAATGAGCTGGGGCTACATTCATCCAACTTATCTACTGTTTTCCATTGCAAATTCATGTGGGAAGTGCTTACTGCTGCTCCAGCCCACAGCATGGAAATGGAGATTCCACCTCAGCAGTATTCCCACATGAGGAGTGGTACCAGGCTCACTCACAGTATTCGTTCTGAAGGTCAAAGAGCTGCTTTTCTCCATAATCAGAAAGATATTTAGAAGGAACCCCAGAAAGATGACCAAGAAGGGTTCTGGTTTCAAACACGGCATTATACAAAACACTGATTAGTTTTGTGCATTGTGTGAACTGCACAAAAGAAGAAAAAAAAAAAAAAAAAGCTTTAAACAATTCCCCTCATCTTTGCATCCTTGCAAACACAGATCCAGAATAGATGAGAAATCTCCCCTCCAATTCAACTCACTCTGGATCAGGGAATCTTAACAGTTCACAGATCTGCTATGGGGGACATTTCTATAGTATACATGAAAAAGCTGCCTGACCTGTGTATCTAGACATTTTAACTAGAAGTTAATCTTAAATGTATTTCTGTTGGCAGAACTAAGTCTCTCTAGAATCTGTGTGCATTAGCTATTAAAAGTTTAGATAATTTACAAAAAATATTCTCCGGTGTATTTAACAAGCAAATAATGTGGCTGAACAGGGAATAAATGTGATTAAATGTACAACTGGAAAAAAACCCTACCTACTTGGTAGACCTGACTCGTAATTTTCTAACCTCCACAACTAAACAGCTTTCAGTACAATTTCAACTTCATTTTATTTAAATTTCATACTAGCTCTAATACGTTACGAACATAATTGTATGCACAAATGTTCTTCAGTATGGCACCACCAGAAAAATTCTGCTGTAAACATAATTAAATTGCAGCTTCCTATAATGTTTTATAAAGCAATATGCAAGTTTCACTCATGTACTCAAAGTTTCATATGATGTGTAAAACATGTTTCATATGATGTGTAAAAGTATTTGTCTTTACTTGTAAAGGGTAGCAATTTGTTAGTATGCCATCATACAGAATTAAAAGTGAAAGAAATGTACATTTTACAAGGCTTGCTCATCTATAAAATAAATTCATATACTAAAAATATATGTGGAAAATCTGTGTGTTTCATAACAAGTCCTTCAACAGAAATATTATTTGCAATATTTCAACTCATGACAAAGACATGACACTTCCCAATTAAACATTATCAGGGATTTCAGAGAACATACAGGAAAACTGACAAATCCAAGAGAAACCCAGAACAAACCACTGAAAATCAAATGTGTACTAGATCTCTTACATACTTCCACATGCTTTTGTAAATGAACATCACATCCAAACCAGAACTCAGTATGTCCTGTATTACATGGTAACATGGAATGCAATGTGATCATTCCTGTTGTGCAAAGGACAACCATGACAAGTCCCATTTTTGCATGCATAGTCTGCAACAGGACACATGCAAGAGCCTCCTCCATTTAAATCAGAGGCAACAGTGAAAAATCCAGGCTCAGTAATAGATGGGAAGGAAATACATGCAAGACATAAAATACTTATTAGATAAATCTCTGCTCAAATGGCCAGGAATGTCTGCAACAGGATAATATTCTATTTAGCAGATGATACGAAGGATTGAGCACATTCTCTGCCTCCTTTTTAGCTATTTATTTTATTCCTTGGCTAAATACCATCTCCATATTAAAGGGCAACTAAGACACAAAAGACACAACTAAGACAATAAACATACCCATATTGAGGGAAACAGTGTTAAGTAACATGCTCCATGGCACACCTCTCCTTGCAGCACAGAACCAGACATTCTTGGTGTTGTTTTTACTCTGCAAAAATAACTACGTGGACACAGCTCATCTTTTCTAAACATGTATGAACATAAATGCTTAAAGGTCTTGCAACACTGTTCTTAAAAAAACCCCAACATCGGTAAAGTAAAAGGATGAAGAAATGTGAAACAATACCTTGACGTAAGAAAGGAAACAAGATCATCCATTAAAAGACAGACCTAGGTATGAATGCCCCTCAAAAAAAGAGTGCTGAGAAGGAAAAGTGGAAAACAAGTCAGTGAAGAAGGAAACAGAATTCTTTTGGGTAACAGAACATCCACAGGACCAGCTAAAGGACTACTTTGTACAACACTCACTGTGTTATCCTCCACACTAAGTACATTGGGACTAGTTAACAAAAACCAAAAAACACAACAAACTTAGAGCAAAGCCAAGAAAAACCCTCAGAAGAGAATTCCACCTTGAGTTATGTCTCTGAGTGAGAAACAACTCACAAAGTTAAGTAACATTAGTGACAAAAAGTTACATAGCAATTCTTGTACTATTCTATTTAAAATATTTTCAGTATTTTTCACAGCTTTAAAATAAGTTTGAGTATTTTACTCCCGGAACAGGGTCTTGTAAGGCATCAAAATGTAATCTACCTTTCCTCAGTTATTTTCAAATCTTTCCTGAAGGAAACTGTAAAACAATTGACTTCAACTCACATGCAGCTAAGTCAAGAGCCATGTGCAGACTGGATCTCATTGCCATACTGCCAGTCAGTAACAATCATATGCTGCACACTTCAATTATTATGCCTGCCCAGAAAAGCACAACTAAGAGGAAAAAGAAGGAAGAAGCAGTGAAGAGAAGAAAAGGGATGAAATTCATTTGTTTTCTGTCAATAAGCCTATAAACCTAGCAGCCTTGTTAGCATCTCTTTAAAAAAAGTGCAACAGAGCTGATATCACCTGTTTTTAATTTTCATTCCTTATGCAAGCAACTGAAAGAACTTCTTTTTAAACAAAGAATATAAAAGACATTGTTACAAATAAAAGTTATTAACTCCATTTCATTTTCCTATGATAAAAAGCAGAAAGAAATGAGAAACAAAACACTTGAGACATGAAAAAATAACAACCAACAACTTGAAGATCCTTACTTCAAGGTTAATTTGAATGAAATTTACTCAAGTTGAACATCACACCAATTACAAAAGCAAAAAAAACCCCACTAAGCTCTGATTTCTAACAATAGAGGTAGACACACTGCTTCCAGAATGCTCATTATATACAGATTTATGTTGCTCCAGGGACTGATTAAGACTAGAGATATCCTATCAATACCATTAAGCTCACTAAGATGCAGTCACCCTCTCAATGCATTTATACCATCATAAATGAGGAGACAACTACAAATGCTGTAAAATATCACATAATGTCATGATTGCTCTTTGGTCTTGAAACCGTAAGGTAAACGGTTTTTAATTTTAAGCATCAATTTTTTAATTTTAAGCATCAATTATAACAGACACAAAAGGATCTCAGGTAGACAAAAATCAACATAGAAGGAAGTCCTTTGCAAGTCCTCAGTGTAGCTGGTCCATTATTTTAAGGGTTTGGACAGAAACCAAGAAAATTGTATAAAATTGTACAGTATCTAAAAATGGCATCTTCAACAAGGCTGTGCTCTTTGAGAATGTTACTCAGCCAAAGGTTTTTTTAAAGTATTATTTCCTTCTACACTGATAAGGTGACTTTTATATCCAGATTGACTATTACAAGATTAGCCCATGAAGGGGCACTTTAGATTAAAAAGAAAACCTGTAAAAGTATGACCTTATGCAACCTAAGATTAGTTCTTCTTCATATGCAATGTTTTCATCACTCCTTTGCAATGAAAAATCATTACACATGTTTTTCTTTCCAAAGGATAACCATAATCCATTTGAATGCCATGATAATTTTGCTGGTTTCGCTTTAAAAGTACAAATCCATAACACACAACTTTGACACCACAGTGACACTTACAAGTCAAGGTATCATCCTAGCAACCTTCCCAGCCAGATGTTGTACTGAAAAACTGGGTTAAACCTGTTTTCCAGAAACTATTGTATTCATTCAACAGTAAGTGGTGGTTTTATAAATGATAAAGTAACTTATATATCTGGGAACAAAGCTTCCTTGATAAAAAAATACTAGTCTTTTCCCACTGATAACTCTACAAAAGAACCTACAGAGTTATATATAAAAGATTCAAAAGCCACAAGTTCAAGTTACTTTCTGTACTTAATCAATATTCTTAGAATTGCCAAATTTGGACCTACTTCTTTGCATTTCAGTGAAATGATGAGGCTACCAATTCAGGAGTATTTGCATTCATCACTTCTGGGAGATGACCTCTCCAGAGCATTTGCCTCATTCATCTCCAGGTGCCAGCACAGGCAATAGTAACAAATTACATGTTCATTTGCTAATCAACTACAAACTATCATCCACTAACATGAAGTAGCTGGATAATATGCTACTTCACCTACATGAAGCAGCCATCCTAAATTGATACAGCAAGCACTAAGTAAGGATTTTTAATTTGCACAGCTGGAAACATCTGTAGCTCTGAGGCAACAGCTTCCAGTGATGAGTCAACCAGCCAGAAACACCCGAAGGAAACCAGACCATGGTGGGAAATCTTTGTAATTTCTAGTCAGACTAGACCAGTGCTCCTTTAAGCTGGACTGTTTAAGCAGTGGTGAGGAGCCACAGGTACCTGCAGCCTGTCAGGAGAGATGGGAGAGATGAGCTCTTTAATGTGACACAAAAGGAGGGTGCTGCTGGAAAATGCACTACCATCAGTCTTGTAGAGCAAGATCATCCCAGTGCCAGATGACCCAAGAGCCATGACCCTCCAAGTTACCTCCTACTCAAGAAACACATAGACTTTTCTGCTCATAGCTTTGTCATGAGCAGAAATCAAACCAAAGCGAACTGCACTTGCCCCAAAACCTGAAGTTCTCTGAACACCAAAACCATGAGATATCTACAATCTGGAAACACACAGTAAGAGTCCAAATGTCTCACTGCATAACAATGACAAAAGGATTCCACAAAATTGTTTTCCACAGATCTGAAAAATACATTCAATGTGCACACTCATTCTGACCCAAGAAAGCACTGCTGGTAGTTTTAGTAGGGATATTTACCCTTCCTGGATACTGGCAATTCGTTTTTTTATTTAGAGTCTATATTATTTATTTAGAGTATATTTTCCCTGTTATTCTTCCAAACAACAAGGCCATTTCAACCTTTATCAAGCATGTGACAAAAGTAAATAGGTGCAGTAAGGCTAACTGTACCAAAGCCACACAGCCCTGGGATCCATTCCAAGGAAAAACTTTTTGAGTGCACAGAGGAGAAGCAGAAAAAAAAAAATTCATTAAAGAAAATTAAAATATTTGAGGCCTGGAGAATTGTGCCGTTAAGTCTTCCAGTTTAAGCAAATTGTGCCTCTTCTTAGAGAAAATGGGAGCTATCTCTGATGAGCTGCTTCCCATTATCCTTGAGAAAAGTAAAATAGGATCACCCCTTAGCTTGCACTATTACTGCTTTCTTCTTGGGAATGTTTAGCCTCTTTAGTGCAATCAGATGTGTTCCTAGATCCCAAATCACTTTAAAGACATACAGATGGTCTAAATGCTTGCTTCTCCTTTCATCTTTCTGTCTACTAAGAAATGTCAGCCCACTGATAGCCAGACCATTATTAATAGTACCAAGCACTTAATTCCCCAGCATTTAGAAAATCTTTCCTGGCTACCAGTTTTTCTGACTTTTTTTAGAGCCATAGGGTTTAGATGATTATTCATTAAATGATCTGTTCACAAATCATGGATGGGTGGGCAGTGGGGACAAAGAGCAGTACTATCAAATAGGTTTGGACAGCATTGTTACAACCTCTAGGAAAAAAGGTAATAAATCTTCTGTCCCTACCTTCTTTCAGACTGTCAGGTTTCCATTACATAAGGTGGAGTAGTTAGCAAATGGCAGATGTTAATATATTTAAATAAAAATTATATGAGTTTTAATGTGGATACAGTAAATGAACTCATTTTCCTTGAGTTATGCACTTTACAAATTAGCAGATGACCTTCTAGCACATCAGGAGGGGCCATTCCCATTAAGAATAAAAAAGCTAGTCCATTAACTACACATGTAAACAACCAACACAGAATTCCTGAAAGGCATGGAAAATAAACATAAAGGAATACATTTATTCTGAGCAGTACTCAGTGCTACAGACATTACAAACACATGGGCCAGTAGGATTTTCACTCCCACACAGAATTTTACCCACCAGAAGGGGAAAGATTATTCTTCTGCAAAGAGATTCTCATTAACTCATATGAAAACTACTGCAAAACGCTGATGCAGTCAAAGAAAATTATACAATAATTATTTTCTTATTAAGAAACAAATACATTCCTTTTGGCCTCCTACCAAAACCACTAATTAATGTAGATGCTACATTAAATTATGAAAACTGGAGAGGCAGCTCAGTCTTGCAGGAGTTTTAAGAGCTGCTCAGGTGGGATGAACAGATGAATTAACTGTTTCTGGGTGTGTTGTGTTCTTCACCTCTGCATCTGCTGACTAATATGAAGCAATCCATTAGTGATCCACTTGCTAGTCCATACAACATGCTAAATGAATACATACTAAGCATTTACACTAAGATTTAACAAATCAGTGGATATACTCTTGCATTTTTAAACAGTGGAAACATCTCTTTCACATTCTCAATTTGCCAGAATCACTCATCTGTCATGACTTACAAAAAAATCAGGGCAACCATTCTTTCAGAGCACTAAAACTGCAAAAGAGCAGCCAATGATGCATACCCAAAAATGCACAGCCTACAGCTTCATTCTGCATTTGTTTAAAATCCAAGTGAAAAAACCAGGCACACACACGAATCCACTGAAATTCTTCTCAATTTCAATGGCCTTGAAGGAAGGGACAAGGAAAAATATTCTTATGATTTCATCTCCAACAGGCATCCCATTTACCATATGATAACTGCAGTCTCATCCAACAGTCAGATGCAATTGACCAAGATTTTCTCAAAATCAAAAAGTATGTTAAATCCAATACATTTTATGTAGAATTCAGTATTTTATTACCATATAAAAGTGAAACATAAATTTAAAAAAATAATCTGTTTTCACATTGTATTTCATTAGTCACACATAGATTTCGTTTTAAACTGATAGAGAGTAAGCTTAGATTAGATGTTAGGAAGAAATTCTTTATTGTGAGGGTGCTGAATGAGTGGAACAAGTTGCCCAGAGGGGTTGTCAACACCCCATTCCTGGAAGTATTCAAGGCCAGGCTGGATGGGGCCCCAAGCAATCTTGTCTAGTAAGTGGCATCCCTGCCCATGGCATGGGGATTGGAACTAGATCATCTTTAAGGTCCTTTCCAGCCCCAACCATTCTGTGATTCTGTATTTTGTCAATTTGGGGACCTTCAAGAAAGGTATACTGAAAATAATCTCTTGCTTGTTAAATATTTCCATACTCCAAAATATTTAGAAGAATATATGTAATTTGTCAGACAGTTTATGAGATTTATTACTGTATATGAACTATAGTTATCACAAACTGAATAAAAAAGTATGGGGGAAAATCAGAAGAAGAAAATGAGGTCAAAAGTCCCTAATTATAAAGACAATCAGATTCAGCTATTCATTTTAAGCAACGGTGAGCAGACTGGGACCACAGGGCTTGTTTCCATTAGTTTAGGATAGGAAAAAAGTCTAAGCCCTAAAAAGTTTTTAATTCTCCTATCTTGCTATTTTTATTAAGACAAACACATGTAAAGCTGAAAGCTAAACACACTACCACAGAATAAGCACACACTTTCTAAGGTTACTCACAAACAGAACTGTTTCATCTGCTACTATATTGGAAGTAGAATTTCAAGCTCAAAAAAAGAGTGAAAATATTCTGACTAAAGTACTTAATCCTATCTTCTGGCACATCTTCACAAGAAGAGAACCAGGGACCATAGTATCAAATCTCTACCATTACTTGTCCTCATAAATATCTAGAAGATTAATATATTGAAGGGCATGGAATATTAAATAATTTAAACATGTTCTCATCTTTACTGGGGGACAATTATGACTGTGGGAATGTTCCAAAGCAAATAAATTCTATGCAATGAAGAAGAAAAAAGCTGGAAATTATCAGCAGCTACCAATGGACTTCATATTATGCCCTTATTAGAATCATTAGTATGGGATATTATCAAGTCAGATCTTGTTTACGGATTAAATACTACTTAGTGTTCCATGAACTTCAGAATATTTTAAAGAAACACACTGGCTAAAAACACAGCCAAAGACAGAGATTCTCTTTGAAATTGAACTGATAATGCAAAAAACTGAGTGGTTACATGATGCAAAATGTTTGCCCCAATAATTTTTTAAGCGAGGTGGCTTCTTAAACAGAAAACCAGCTCCTATTCATCTTCAGGAGAACATTTTTTCCATAGATTTCCTGAGAATTCCCATTCCACTTTAACTTATTGTAAAGAGCAGAATGTCAACCATCAGCATCATCCTAGGGGCAATACCCCTGTTCTGAAAATACACATTTAAAATCAGGAATTGAGAAATTTAGATTTATGCAGAAATTTTCCCAAGAACAGCATAGGAAAGTAGTACTAGGGTACAGTTTGTGTGCAAATAACTCCCACTGCTAACATGAGACACAGACTTTTCAAAGAGAAATGAGCAGTGTAATGGAGAAGGGCTTTCTTGATCCTATATACTTGAAAGCCATTACATAAAGTTACTTGGAATAATTAAAGATATAATAATCTCTGACAGCTGTGCTTCTGCGTAGAAGAAAAGAGACAGAACAATACATGAATTTTGTCCCTGCTCCCCTCTGCCCTCCCTCACTTGACACATAAGTTCACAGAATCATTTAATGGTTTGGGTTGAGAAAGACCATGAAGCTCATCCAGCTCCAAGCCCTCTGCCATGGGCAGGGATACCTTCCACTATCCCAGGTTGCTCAGAGCTCCATCCAGCCTGGCCTTGAGCACTTCCAGGGATGGGACAGCCACAGCTTCTCTGGGCAGCCTGTGCCAGGGCATCACCACCCTCATCACAGGGAAGAACTTCTTCCCAATATCTAATCAAAACCTACTCTGTGTCAATTTGGATCCATTCTCCCTTGTCCTGTCACTACTGGCTCATGTAAGAAATCCCTTTTCAACTTTCTTTTAGGCTCCTGTCAAGAAAATTTTCCAGCCTGACCATTCATGAGACTTCTCTGGCAGTCACACTCCTGATGCCAGAGACTGTCACAGCTGGCACCAAAGTCCCTCCATGGTGGCTCCAGGGACCTGATGGGTCCCCACTTGACTCCCTGCACAGCCCGCACTCACACAGTCAGACCAGGTTTCCCCATCAGTTTGATCCCAGGTTTCCCCATGGCAGAGTCTCAGACGTCTCATTACATAAAGCAATTTATTTACGGCACAGCAACAGAGCAACAACTCAAGCTGGTGCCTCTGAGGAGAGACCCAAACAAAGGAACCCCTTTCACAGCCTACCCCCACTCAAGTCTCTCCCTTCCTCCTGAGTCCTTGGTTCCTGCTGTGTCTCTCCATGTTCATCCACCTGGCTGGAACTACCCATTTGCCTGCCCTTCATTATCCAATGCATTGGAAGTTCATGGCCTCTTTTGTCATGCTCCCACCCAAAACTCAGCCTGTACTCCCAGCTACCTGCACTGGATTTATTCCTCAACACTCCCTTCAGGTGCTGGAAGGCTGCACTCAGGTCATCCCAAAGCCATCTCTTTTCCAGGCCGAACAAACCCAATTCTCTCAGCCGCAAACCCATTTCTCTCAGGACTTAGAGCAGAAATAGGTTTGTAATATTTTTGTAAGTTTGTTTTATTTTTGTAGGTTTGTAAGGGTGACTCATGGCACCCTTTGGGTGGATGACATGAGCCCAGCCCAGGCTTGGGGCAGTGCCAGGGATGCACACTCGTGCTGAAGAGCTGCTGCACACAAGTGTCACCAGGCACAGCCAACTTATCTCGTGCTGACCCATCTGTAATAAGTATTCACTTAAAAATCATCAGTCAAGTAGCATTTTAAACACTTCCTCTTCCCTCTGCCCATGGGAATCTCAGAAAACTAAGTCTGGTGAAAACCTTGCAGCAGCCACTGTGCTGCAATGAACAGAGCAGGGGTGGCACTGGCACAGCTCTGTCGGTCAAAAAACAGCCAAAGGAACTGATCTGATGTTTTTGTTAGCAAGAACTTTTCAAACCAGAAGCTAAAGACTGTTTTTTTTCCTTTTTCTTTAACAAATGTGAGTTAGTCTGATTCTTGTCAGCTGTAATCACAAGAAAAAGGCTACTTTTTCATGGGAGCCTCACTCTCCCTTGCAGGAATAAAGATGAAGTATTTTAGTTTCGATCCTAACAGATCACAAGAGCTGTATTTCCTTAACTCTCTCTCCTCTATTTATCCTTCATCTCTTCCCATATACTAAAGTAGACCCTTGTGATCCCAACTAACTGAATCACTTACCCTGATATTCCTCTTATCCTGAGATACTTGCTACACATACTAAACGAAGATGGTGAAAATTAAGAGGTAAAAATAAAAATATTTGGAAAAAGAAAAGACCCAACAAGTCAATATGCCACCTTTCCTCCACTTTCTCAGGCAAGCCAAGTCATTCAGTCTGCATCAGAGCCTCCCCATCAGTATTAAGCTGTGATGGACTTGGCCTAAAGTGGCCAACAAACTAACAACATTGGAAATAAGCTTAACATCTTCAAAAATAAAATAAAATAATTTTCTTTTGATTTTCAAATACCTCAGAATTCACTCTACTGGTATGAGGATGGCCATAATTAGTGAGCAATCATTTACTGTCAGAAACTTAATATCTCCAACCAAGTGTATTAAATGTAATATATTTTCTTTAGTTATAATAGAGATTTGGCTTCTAAGTCACATTTCTTATTTATTTTATATTATTGTTATTACCATCACTGTACAGGGTAATACAAAAGTGGGTGGTGGGGAGAAATGGAAGATTTAAAAAACACAGTGAAAGATAGGTCTCAGTTTTCCTATGTAGAAATCTGCCCAAAAGCTCTGTAAAGCAGCTCTCACAGGCTGACAAGCCCTTTGCATTTTTAATCAGGCCATGGAGGACATATAAGGAACTAGGATACTCTTTAAGCCAGAAGACTTACGTTTTAATGAAAAAATGTTATATTCAGCAGCTTATATAAGTAAGCTTACTTCAAAGAATTCTCATGTACTGTGATTTCAAAAGTGAGGGGAAAATAATAAAAAGCCAAATTCATTTGTGATTTGAACCAAGTAAGCTCCAAAACCATAAATAAAAAAGCATACCCTCACCCAAAGCATGAGTTCTTCAGCACTCCTCATACAGACCTGCTGGAAACAGCCTGATGCTGCTTCCTCACAGAGTAAGCAACACTTCATCTGCCTTATCCTCCTTGCAAAAAGTCATTTCTGTATGGATCTATTCTCTTTAAAGAACTAAAGAATTAGACATTTATAGTTGCCAGCTACCATACAGAGTATCCATCTTCTCACGTGATATATTACATAGTAATGCAATTATTGGAAATTAATTATATGAAATGGCTCCCATGAGAATTACTCCACACATAACACAATTATTAATATTTTTGTAGTGACACTAAATATGGAAGATACTCTGTGTATGCTGATGTAGTTTATATAATAATCCCTTGCCACAACCCATTTCTTTCTAAAAATCTCTTTATAAAAGACAGCTCTGCACTTAAAGTGTTTCGGCTCACTTCCATTACACCACATAATGATTGCCAAATAATACAAATGACTGCATGCAGAAAGAAAAATACAGAATTAAGGGCATAACAACACACTTAACAACACTCAACACTCTGCTGGAGTGGTTGTTGGGTCTTGGGTTTTCTTTTTTAAACCAAGACTTGTTATATTTCATGTTTTGATGAGAACTTTAAGTAAATATGAAAAAGCAAATGAATCTGAATAACTGCATTGAACTAGATTATATATAATTTACTTCTACCACTGTATCAGAAAACAATAATCAGTACCTAACAAAATAAACAAATGACCATTTGTTATTTTTAGTACATATTCTTCACCTTACCTTTTCCTCTCTAAACTCAACCCATCCCAGTACAGCAGGCAAAGCAATTCAAGCTCAAGTTTCCTCAGCAAAAGTAACAGCAGAAAAAATACATGTGAAGAACACTTTCATGAAATACTTTGTAGTATATAATAGGCTTCTTACCTGAATTCCTTGAAAACCACTTTTCCCTTAACAGGGTAACAGGTAGTAATAAGTTCTAATATCCAGTAAGTTCTAATATCTCAGTTCCACATGGGAACATAACGAGTGGCCATTAAAAACATGCCAATTCAAGAACAACATGACTTAAATCCTTTCACAACCATTCTAAGTTCCATCTTCACTCTCTCCCCATCACCCCAAGCCAGCACCAGAACCTACCTTCTGGAGTCCCCAAACAGTTCATGCTACCACTAATTAGTATTTCTCTCCCAGCTCCCTACCTGACATCCACCCATTATGTTCTGAGGTATAACTCTGTCTCCTCCAACAATCCAAGAACTCTTCAGCTATCCCAGACAAAACCAGCCCTCAAAATAACAAAGCCAGAGCTACAAATGAAACAAGTGAGACCTGGGCCACCACTCAGAAGGGTGCTGGTTTGGAAATGGACCAGCCTATACCTGTGAAGCTCAGAAAGAAGGAAATTCTGCAACAGTAATGCCAGAAAACAGTCCCTGGTTGTGTTCTGAAAAGCAATTCTTCATACTACCTCCTTCTTCTGGACCAGTCAGCTCCTAGGGGGATGGGAGGCCCACAGTCAAAATATCCCTACTCAAAAAACATCTGAGCATGAAGTTAAGCAAAGACATGCTTACGTGCTATTGCTGACTGGAAGCCATTGCTCAATTTAGCAAAGCAATTAAGGACATGATTATTCAGAAGTGAACTTATATCCGAACCATCTGAACCTGCCTTATGCTAATCATTAAGTAGATCCTAAAGAAGTTATGTGAAGAAGTCATATGGGTTTTTTACAAATTATTTACAAGCAAATATGTAGGGCTAGCTGTCAAAACAAAGGAAACAAACATGTCACATGTACGTAAATCTAAAGAGTCACAGTTTTTGCATTCAGAATCATGAGCCAGGATGATGAAGTTTCACATGAATATTGAGATTATCTTTTGACAAAATTCTCATCCACATAAGATTTTATTTTCAATCTTCTAAGGATTTTGCTATAGCCTGAGTACTTTATGCAATATGCAATACCACCAGGTGTGTGGCAATTTGAAGTGCTAATGCTTGGATTGTCTTCAAGTGCACATTTTAATTGCCCAAACAGATCACACTGAAAATTCCTTGCACGAGGAACAAATCAGCTGCTTACTGCTAGGAGCAGTAACTAATAAAAAAATTGTATTTCTATTTTAGATAACATTTTCCATACAAGAGCTTCATTTGCTATTGGTAACCTTTTGTAACAGTTTCTCATTAATAAAGCAAAACGGGTGCAAAAGATGTTCAAAATCTTCTACATATGGGGAGTTGGATAGATGAGGAACCTAGTTTGAGTCTAACAGGAAATGGATTTTGATACAAAAATATCATTCAAGTTGGAAGCCTCTTTTTTGAAGACGGAGGGAGGCAGGACATGGAAACCACTGTGGAAAATCTGTTTAGAGCTCTACCCCCAGGTGTCTCCTTCTATTAAACAGAAATGATAAGAACTGCAAAGTAGTGGAAGATGAAGTGTAGCTGCTCGAGAGAAGTTTAAAAGCAGCATTGGTGGGGAATATGGACACAGGAAAAATTTTAAGAAGTCACTATGCAACCTAAGGAAGTTAGGCTGGGTGTGGGCATGAAGAACTACCATAAAGGGAAGGTGCAGCATAATTCTCCAGGTTCTATAGGCTGTAGAGTGAATCAGTTGGATAGAAAAGCTGGAAAATTTAAAGTCTTTTGCATTTATTCTTGCCTTTATATTTATTTGTAGAAAACATTCTGTCATTTTCTTATCACAGACTTCAAGCCTGTGTTGTTGGTTACTAGGTAATTCTACTGTTAATGGCTTGAGTCAGTTGGAATCTTTAGTAACACAAAATGAAAATATAGCAACAACAGGCTCCTTGTTTTACTGATAACACTTCGTCTCACAGGCACAGAAAGCCTGTTCACTTCATCAAGCAGTAGAACACATAGGATTTATGCTGCATGCCTCCTGAAATTAAAGGCATCTCTACAGGGAAGTCAGTTTTTAAAAGACTAAAAAAGAGAAGTTAAATCCCTTTCTTTGCTCCCCTCCAAAAGCCTTTGTGGAAATTTGGTCAGGAGAGTTACACAGAGGACCATCAACTGGGATAAGCTGGCTTCAGGACAAGACCTGGTCATATTAATCGGGAGAAAGCATTTAAAGTTAAAAAGCCAAAGTCACTTAAATTTTAAAAGTGCCAGTAACTGTTAGGTGTCAAACAGGGCCAAACACAATAGAGAGGACTCAACTATCACTGTGTAATGGAGGCCTCTTCAAAAGCTTCTTTTAAATTCATTTTCATTCAGCACTTTGTACTGATAGAACAGACTAGAACCAGGGACTGCACCAGGAAAAAGGCCACTTTGCAACCCCCTCACTCTCTGTGAAGGAACAACCTGAAATACTCCAAGCATTTGCACGTGAGCAAGGCACTGTGGATCTTGGAACTGAAAACAAACATATAGTGGAACTTCTAGGAATTCCTGACGAGCAGGGAGGGCAGGGGAGTTCCATGGCCCACTGTGGGTTTGGGATGGCTCTTGTATCCCTCACTGAAGTCTTAAAAGCACCTTTCATAATGTGTGAAAACCTTTGTTATGCCATGCAGGCCCATGCCAGGCTCATGACAACCACCTATTCTCACTTTCATTTTACAAAGGGCTTTCCTACTCCAGCAAGGGAAGACCAGCTCTGTGGCTATCAGTATCCTGCCTGATGTCAGGCAAGTTCCTGCATCTTCTTAACTCTCTCAAGACCCCACCAGCAATGATGTTCAACTGAGATCAGGCAACTCAGAACAATTTATGGAGCAATTGCAGGTATTTTCACTCCATTATTTACACTCTGCTCCAGGCAAATCGTGGCAATAAAGCAAAATTTTCAAAGGCACCATGCTTGCAGGGAGGAAACTTAGAGGGGAAAACATAGGAAATTATCACTTAAAAATCCTGTGTCATGAGCAGTCTCTCCCTTAATCTGTGTTTCTCCATGCAGAATACAAGAATATTGCTATTTTAGCTATTTTTAATGATGCTTTAGCAATTAATATATGATAGTGTTATTTAAGTATTACTAGAGGTAAGAACAAGACATGAGAGACAAGAGAGTACAGCTGAGTATGTGGAGACCATACTAACAAATTCCTTTGAAAAAGAATAATTTAGACCATGTAGTTTAAAGCTGGCAAAGCAGAATCACCAGAGGAGGCTGAGCAAATAAACAACAAAAATATTTGGACAAGAAGCAAAAGACAACAGACAGAAGAATAGCACCAAGACAGAAGCATTTACTTTTCAAAGCTGTGAAAATATGGAGAATAGGAAAGACGGGGGAAATTAAAAAGTAAAATAGCCAAGAAAAAACAAATATAAAGTAATGGGTAAACTGTATTAGAGAATAGGGAAAGAAATAAAGGAGAGAAAAATAAAACTGATCAACACGCTGCAAACAGAATTCAGTATAAATATGCTTCCATATGCTGAACTTCCTAGGAACAGAAACCCAGGGATTTTTACCTGGAATCTGGCTTTGGGTAATACAGGCAGTGAAATTCTCCAGCCAGAATGATGCTGTGTATATATATGAGGATAAAAGCTTTTGCTGCATCTGACTGAGATTAAGAATTGGCTTTACATCCAACCTGAAGTTAAAAGCAGGAAAAGCAAATCAGATCTTCCAATTTTGACATTTTCCTAACACACAGCTCTTTCTGAGGCAGAAACTCAGGTCAGTTAACAGGCTGTTAATGTCTCAGCATAATTTCTGTCACAAAAATTTGGAGCAAAATGCTAAGTAATCAAAAGATGAGAACGTGGTACTGGGACAGGAAATGGCCAAAGGAACCTGTCTTCCTGCATCCTTCTCTTACAAGGAAATCCTACCACAGATTTTTGCTGGAGGTTCTTTGACAAACAACTGTGATCTATTCCAAAATTAGCTTCCGAGTAACTATATATGCAAGGAAAAAAATCTGTATTGGCTTCTGAGGTCCTTGAACTTCAGGTCATTTAGTTCTACTCACTTTTATTAGACTGAAATTTTAAAGGAGCTTGCTGGCGATTCAGACTTGCAGAGCACAATCTGCGTTACATGAGTCAGGAAGCCATGCAGGGAATTTTTTATAGAAGCAGTGTAGACCTGAATTTTGGCACCTTTGGGTTGGCTGGCAGGCTTTAAGGGAACACTGGCACCCTTTAACCCCTGGATTCTGGCTTACATCGGATGCTTACAGAGCTCACCTGTGTAGCCAACACAGGTTGGCAAAAATTAATTCCGCATATTTCAGCTGATAACACACTTTGGTGTATGAAGAAGCCAACTGCATTAGGATTTCCAGCTATCTGCCACAAGACATGGAAGTCACAGAAACTCAGTGTCAGATAAAAGGAGCTAAACCTGATCTCTCTTTTGTCTCACAGATTACAAGCTATTCCAGAGTCTAAAAGAAGATGTGTAAATCCTGATTATTCAGGACTGCCAGGAGTATCAGTTTCTTGCACAAAGAAACACCTGGCACAAAATAAACCTGAATAACTCTGATGTGAATATTTTTTAGAGGACTTCCTGAGGAATGTCTTCCCCATCTGCTCTTCTAGAGTGATAGGAAGCTTTGAATCATACTTAAATTATTATTTAATTAAGATGACAGACTAAAATAATTGCCTGCAGAAAGCTTCTCTCCAGATTGCACATGGCTTAAAACCTGATCCTTTACTCACAGACAAGGTGCCCTCGATGGTGATTCAGACATGCACCATATGGATTCTCCTGCCATACAGAGGCACACCTAGAATTAATACAAAGGTTCAAGCTGGTGCAAAATGTGGCTGCTCAGAAACACTCAGTAGCCTTTCTGAAACTAGAAGGGTTCTGTTTCACATCCCCTCATGGGTATTATCTTATGCTCCTGGTAGCTTGCAGCCCACACTTATTCAAGCTGAAAATCTCAATCCTGATCTCCAGGGCCATCCAACAAAACAAGTCCCATCTTTACCAATCAAGGGCTGCATTCCCTGGAGACTCAGCAGTCCGTAAAGCCCTTGGGTGGCTGCATGTACCATTCTTGTTTGGAAGGATTCCTCAAAGATATTTTTTGAGTCTGAACTCCTTCACAGTTTCCCCAGCCAAAAGTACACTTTCTCAATATGTCGCACATACAAAATTATTATTCTCCAAGCTTGGATTTCCTTACCTAGGGGAAAGACCACACTCAAATGCTAATAGCAACTGAGAGAATATATTTCCTTAAGTACTACTTAAATAGCGTTTTGCATGAATAAAATAAAATTGCAATATTTTAAATTTGATGAAAATAATCAACCTATTTACACATTAAGTTTACAAGAAAATTTTTCAGCTTCTGTTGGTCTATTTCATGTGTCTGGACATAGAAATCTAAATGACCTTTACATAAAAAGAGAATTTTCAACAAAACATAATTGACCAAACAATAAAAGCTGCTAAATAAAAAACAGTGATTTAACATCAACCACACAATTGGCTTAAAAACACTATGCAATTTCCCTTCCTAAATTTTGGCCTCAATACCATTTGATGTATTTCCAGCAAAAGGCAACAAAATTAATTCTCTACTTGTGCCCTGCACAAGCTATGTGATTTACTCAGAGGAAATAGAAGTTTTCTCAAAGTGTTTGATAATGGACCACCTCCATCAATCACCATGGCATTCTCCTCCCTTGACTTTCTGTGAAGTCTCTGAATGATCCTACTTCCTCTCCATCCAAAAGGCAACATGAGTTTTGTTTAACCTCCCTAACCATAAAACACAGCTCTTCTGTTAATCTGTCATCTACTAATCAAGACTCCATCCAGAAGCGCCCTGAATATCCATTAGTAGCTGGAATGCTGCATTGAAATCCTGGTACCTAGCAGCAAAATAACAAGTTTTGGAACTATTACTGATCTAGGATAATTCTTCTTCCACACATGCAGGTGCTTATGTGAGTAATATTTAACAGCTGTAGTGTAAAATACAGCATAAATCCCAGAAGTGCTAGTGTAGAATCATCCTATCCATTGCTCCAATAGAAAACAAATACTATTAAAGCCAAAACTTTTCAAGGAGTATAAAGGGTATTTATAACAATGTCTCTGACATACCAATTGAAAATATGGTACATTCTAGTTATAGACACGATGAAAATACTGTTTTGAAAATGAAAGCTAGCTTGTTTTGTGATGGTTACAGATAAAATATTGGAGCAAGCATGCTGCTGTGCCTACATAAAATGACAGATAAACCTTAAGATGACAAATTACAGTTCTGCAGGTAAACAAGATTTATCCATATTTTTTAGATGAAAGTGCTGCTTCTTAGGGTGGCTCAGCAACTACTATTATTTTTCAAAATCCCAGTGTATTTCAGAAGTTTCTGCAAGATGGCACTAACTTATGTATCTTATATAACCTTTATTTACCAGTATCTTATTCATAAGGTACTAATTTGCCTCTATCCTGACATATAACATGTAAATCAGGAACGAGTTTTGCACAATTCATACTTTCCTAATTTTTTCATTTGTCAAGTGAATTCAGAACTTCTCTGCTTTCAGTATTCTAAAGAGAGAAAATTAAATTTTGCATAGACCTTAATCTCAAATATGCTGTTCTTTCTGCGCTATTTAAACCTGTTTTTTGACAGCATTCTTTTTCAAACCTGTTTCACAGAGTTATCCTAACAGTTAGTGCTACTTCACAATGGAGAAGCAGTTGGGAACAGTTATTTTACTACCTTACATAAGTGACCATGAAATGATGTCATATACTATAATGACATGAATATACTAAATGTTCTTTCACTACAAAACATAAAAAATCCACCTAACCCTTTCTCTGGCCTCCTTCTCACAAATGCCTTCAATGTCAGCAGCAGGCAGCAGGCTAAAGTACAGAATATACAATAAAGTGCATGTAGCAACTACATTTCAGGAATTTTACCAATATGAAGATTTATGGCTGTCACTTTACCCTGAAATTCTCCAACATCAAAGAGTGGTGTTAAAGCACGAGTGACAGCCAAGGCAACAGCTGTATGGATAAAATATGGTTGTTTTAACACCTTCCCCATTGATGTAAAGAAGGTCAAGGGATGTTGCTTTCATACTGTGATGTTCTGGGTGAGTTTAAGTTCATCAGTAAAGCTCCCCTTCAGGAAGGGAGTTTCTGAATAGTCACTGTTAACTGTGCAGAAAGGGGTGATGGGGGGAAAAAAATAAAACCTGAGCTTCCCTTCATTGACACTGTGAAGATGAAATATTGGGAAAAGTTGCTGTCAGAGGTTCCTGCTCATTGGGATTTCACACATCAAATCCAGGAGCTTTCTGGAACTCTGGAAACTTACTCCCAAATTCACAGACAAGCACACAGTATCACAGATGAAAGACTGCTGACTGCTGTGCAGTTAAACCCTCTAATTTACTTAGCATATTCTCTTTCTGAGATCTCCTTGCAGCTGTTCATTGCAAATGATCCAAGGCAACATTCCCGTGGTTGAGACAAGCACAGCAAATTTGAACTAAGGAAACACTTTGAGGAAGAGGTGAAAAGCATCTGAACTCAAGAGAAAAAGATGAACATCTCCTAGCATTCAAAATGTATGCACTGATTTTGCAGTTTCTACAAAAGATAAAAGCTTGTGCATGAAATTTAAACTTAGTAAGATTAAAGGGGAAAGAATTTATGCCTTTCTTTTAGAAACACGGGCAAATGTCAGCCAGTGAATTTATACATGTTATTTCGTCCTTGTTGCATTTGCATTATACTGTTACACTGAGTTCAAATTTACTTTGGGAAATAACATCAAATATAGGTGAGTGCCATTATGAAGTGGGTGAACAATTACTGAATCTAGTCTAGAGAAAGTGGATTAACAGCATTTTTATAAAAAGGTCAAATTAAAGGAATATGGGGGTGGAGGGAATGGGGATAGTAGGAAGTCATCTGGGAGCATTTTTTTTTTTCCAGTCCCTAGTCAAAGGCTTGGATATCCCAAAATCCAAGATCAGCCAAGATGAAGACAGCTCAGTAGCACTCCTCCAAAGCCCACATGGGACCAGGGAATTCTCCTGTGATATGGGACTGAGAGGGTGTCAAGTCACCAGGGCAGGACTTGGTGAACTACAGTTGGTATCTGCAGACTTCCTTGACCTGCAGTGGGTTGAAGGATGCTGTTTTCTGGCACTTGCCGACCTCTGCACATTCTGTTTGGATTGATAAAATTTTGGTAACAGTTTTGTTTCATTTTGCTTTTGTGAGCTACAATTCAGAGACTCAAGAGCCAAAATAATTAATAACTAAGAATTTAAAGCTGGAATTCTCTTTGAGTTTTGCTCATTTAATACTGTAAAACTTACCTTTCCTCAAAACCAGTTTGTGCCTTCTTCCTTGCAACTAATCTTATCT
The DNA here is from genome assembly GCA_013396875.1 of Vireo altiloquus. Lineage (NCBI taxonomy): Eukaryota > Metazoa > Chordata > Aves > Passeriformes > Vireonidae > Vireo > Vireo altiloquus. The sequence continues at coordinate 473,500 of VZRF01015768.1, forward strand.
GTCTGGACAGGAATATTAACAGGAATAAAACAAGAAATGAATGTTTTATTTGAATATTGGAGTCTGAAAGTGTGCTTCAAGTAGCAATTGATACTGATCATTTTATTTAAAAATAATTCCTAGAAATCTTAAGAAGAAAGAGCTGTTATTGTCAATGGCACCTCACAAGAGGTGTGTGCCACCATATGTGTACACAAGCTCCAGAGCCTTTGTCTCATGGTGCAGACTCACTGACATAAAGGCACCGATGCAATCAGCCATGCAGCTCTTTGTACAATATTTCTTTCTGCTCTTTTCCAGTCTCCCACTGTTATTTCAACCTGCCAAGCTGTCAGGGAAATAGTGTCAGTTGCAGTTCTTATGTTGTAACTAGACATGGTACGTATCCAGGTGCTCTCAAGTTTCCTTTGGTGTAAGTTGGTATCAGCTCAGACTTCTGGAAAGAAGTTACTGGGATAATCCCCAGCTTCCCCAGTCCTTCACAGCCTCTCACACAAAAAATTTATGATCTGATTGCTTAAATCTACTCGTTTCTCACAGCTCCTTCCTTCAGGGGAACCCAGATAACAGTGCCTCACTGTTCCAGCCACCAGGGCTGGATGATACATGTGCCATACAGCTTTGTAAAGAGGTCCTATGAACCTCTACTTTGGACATTACAAGAGACAGAAGGGTCTCAAAAAAAAATTAAACAAACACCCCTCCATCCCAAAGCCTCACTTTCTTCACTCCTGAATGGCTTTGGAATTTATCAGAACCTTCTAGTGATGTCCTTTGGCACACTGTTTTCTGTCTAGGCAACAATGTCCCTCTGTCCTCCAGCCCCATTACTCCATCTCCCCAAATACTTCAGAACTATTTTGATTCTACCATTAATCCTGGTTTCTTCGCTTTGCTCCAGTCTTTATTAAATTTCTTTTCTTCTCAAGGCTCCCACTCTACAGGGGAAGAGGACACAGGAATCTCAGCCCATGGGTTATTTTGTTCCAAGTGAATTATTACCATCAATTGAGAAGACACCTGTGAGCAGTAAACAGCTCAGAGGCTGACAGCTCAGACCTGCTCTCTGAACCAGCAGCTACCACAAAACTCAATTTAAAAGCAGTCACTCAGCCCAAATTAATTATATACAAGGCAAGGAGCAAAGAGCAGAATGATCTGCTGGGATCTCCCGAAGGCAACCTGACTGAACTGAAAAGCAACACTGGTAAATTTTCCCCTACCGTTGCCCTTTCCTTCTGACCATGCCACAATTGCCATACACGCAGTGCAATTAAACACCAAGAATCCAATCAGTGCCATTGTAAAGGAGTAAGAGAGAGAGAAAAAACAGGTTTATAACACTTGCCCACAAGCCTGACTCTCCCTGTGTAATGTCATCCTACAAAAACAAAATTCCAACCTTTTCAACACCATTTTCAAAAAAAATCTATGGAGAACAAAAATGTCCTCTGAGATGCCAATGGAAAAAGTAGGATAATCGATTCCATCAGAGTTTTATGATACTCTGCCGTTTGTCCTAAATGAGAGATTGTTCAAATGTGCACAAAGCTAACACTGCAGGGCAGCTCCCCACTCAGCAGATGTCCTAAGATAAAAAAGACTTATTTTCATGTTGTTTTTCAGACCCAACACTTAAAAATAATTTTCTCAAATCTCACAAATCTCATAGAGATATCAGGCCCTTATAAAGTGAGTCAGATGCCTATTGCAAACATGACTCACTCACAATGTGGAGTAAACCCCTGCTCTCTTATAAAATTCACAAAAAGAAAGAAAAGGAGGTAGAGCTTCCACCACCATAATGCACAACCTGTTTGCTCTGTGCCTGTCAGGAAGGCTGGGAACTCACTGGAAAAAGTTCTGTGTTCACTTCTTGCACAGCCCTGTGCAAATTGTAGGCACACATCTAAAACCATCTCATTACTGGCACTAATTTATTGACAGAAGATAGTTTACTGCAGATGTCAAATCTTGGTCCATCACTTGGCCTGGGGGAAAATACTCAGAGATCTATCACTCTCCAACCTTTAAAAGCAGCTGCAACAGCTGCCAAAGAGAAGTCCTTCTGGTGATCCATAAGTGTCTGGTTTTGTAATGTTTTCCTGAGCTAACTGCTCTGTTGCTTGGCAGATCATCTTTACTTTCCCCTCATTCAATTCAGTTTCACTGTTTATTCATGTCTCCCTTTTCAGTATCACATTTCCTTCCAACTATCTTGCATCTTCATGATCAATTTTTCTTCTCACTTTCCTCTTCTCTCCCCTATATTCTAACTGGAACTAGTCTGATATTTGCTGACATCAACACTGTGGATTTTAGCTTAAATTTCTACCAATATCACTCACCCCTGGCTACTACAAGAGAACATAAACCATCTCCATATGTTTCTACATTGCTAAAAATAGCTGTTTTCTAGGCATTACCAAAATATACATTATTAGCAGCAATTACATATGCTTGATTCAAATCCTCCAATGTATGGTTACACCATGGAGTTACTTCAATGACATATGCAAAAGAGCACGTAAAATTTAATTACTTTTGCTGATTTAAAACCACACACTTTTTAAAATGCCATTGAGGAAAAATCCCACAAACACATTCTGAGGCTAAATATTGCAGCTAAAAATAAACCAGGCTTAAAATAAAAACTTGTCATTTTAAAGGTCTGCAAATAGGATTAGATCTACCAAGACTGTATAAACATTAATAAGTAGAGCTCCATTCAGAGCTAATGTATCAGTGAGTCACGTGAAGACCAGCATGAACTCTTTTTAATTTGCAACCAGAAGGTCCTGAGGTTTAAAGAGGTAAAACGACTCCCCAGAAACATTCACTAGGACATAGATTAGGATCTTACACTTTCAAATGTCTGTTTCTGTTGGCTGCAGCTCTGTCTGATCACTGCTGAGCTTGAGCGCTCACCCACTATGCATCTTTAGCACTCTAAAGATATAAAAAACGTAATTCTTTATTCAAGTTGGTTCTCAACCTGGCACATCCTCAGCAGCAGGTTTCTGGGCTTGGGTATTTCTCCCTCCCAACCCACTCCCAACCCCCACCAGTGCTGAAAAATGACATGACAGTAGTGAATTAAATTACAGTCTTGTCCAACCGTTGCTATGTTTTAGAACTAGAGACTGTTTCTTTCTACTAGTCCTGGCAAATGTTTTCTACAATTCCCTGCTGATGCTCTCTGGAATGTTATCCTCTTGCAACCTACTTTTTTGAGGAGCCTTTGCTCCTCTGTGTGAGCCACTGGCACCATAGGTCACTGGGAAGAAAGCCATTCCTGGTGGAGAGCTTTGTCTTTCCTGTCTTGCTGAAGGACATTGCAGAGTGGATCCATTGGAGATACATCTCTTGCCCCTCAGCACAACAAAGCAGAGATAAAAATCAAGAACATAAAAAGTTTCTTTTGTATCTTGGGTTTGTTGGTCTGGGACTTTGGCTTTAGTCATGACAACCAGTGAGAAAACCATCAGTAAAGACCAAAATCACATTAGTTGTTTCAGTAAGGATTCATCCTTAGAAAAAAAGAGCAACAGTTTAGGAGTTAAAAATTTAGTGGAAGTTTAGAAAAGGAAATGCTAAGTGTAGCCTGAAATGTGATGTAAAAAATGTGAAAAATGACAAAGGGATGGTAGCAATACACCATCAAATCCGCTGCCAAAGTAAATGACAAAGACACACAGGCAGGTAACATCTGGATATGTGCAACCTCAATTTAGTCAAAATCCTAATGTAAACAAGTCCACTGATAGCAGAAGGGTAGTTAAACATTCCACTGCCTTTGGATAACCGAAACCATCTTCCCTTCCTAAAAAGCCCCTGAACCTTTCAATTATCAAACTCTAAAGAAGAAACTGGCAGCTACTGGAAGGATTCCATTAAAATTTCTTTTTTTTTGCTTTCCAAATATCTCTGCAAACAATATTTTGTTGGTGCAGAAACTACAGGAGCTTTCAAATTACTTAATATTTGTAAATCTTGGTAATATATGGTACACTGGTTATATATAATACAAAAACTGTGTATTTTGATCTGGTTTATTAGACTGAGGCAAGGCTACACATTCTGCTTTACAATGATATTATTATAACTTTATAATGATATTATTAGTTTCAGTGATATCAATATTGTAATAAAAATGGAAAGAAAAGATATTTGCAACTCTGTAACATAGCATTTCATTAACATATGCATACCCTCTTCAAGAACCATAGGAAAAAATGGTAGTAGTCACTCCAGGAATGGGAACAGTGCAGCAAGGGAATTCAGTCTAATAGATTCATATAGAGGCTGTGGAGGATCAGTGGATACATATCATATTACACCAACCCAATTACATATTGCAACAGTCATTCAACTCCTCTATCAACTTACTGCAATAATATATTATCACTGATAATGAAGTTTTGACAGTAATCTGAAATGTCTGCAAAAAAGTACCACCAAAGCCATTGAATACAGAATAGCATTAATTATTTTTTTTCCCATGGCTAACAACTTAGTATAGTCCTGGGTGAAATGTCACACTAGAAATAATTGTAATCATATATGAATCACCTTTCATGCATTTTGCATAAAATGGAATAATCTATATATTTCAGCAGAATCAAAGCAATTTTTATGCAGCAAAGCTGAAGCCGAGACAGCAGGCCAAAATCAAAGGCTGAAGAACACTAACAACGTTAGGAAGCACCAAGGAGCTACAAGAAGAAAAAGATTCCACTAAGTTCCATTACAAATAACAATTAAAAGGAAAATATCTTCCATGTGTGCACCAGCAAATCCTTATGGCAACTAATTAAATAATAAATTCTAAAAATTCTAAAATTCCATTCTCCTGTAGCTAACAAAGCTAAAAAGCTCATTTTTAAAAATAGGTCAAGTCTCTCATCTCCATACAACAGTGACAGAAGTATTAAACTGTTTTTTTAAAAAAGATAGGGATTATCAGAACCCTTATTCACACATAGTTATGCAGAAAAAATCACCTCAAATGAAATTCAACAGAATTATACTGAAAGCACAAGTAAACCTCATAAACAACACAGACAATGTGAAAATAGGCTATGAGGTTTCTAAAAAAAAATTAATCAAAGGGGAGACTAGATATTTAAAAAGTTAAAAGATGCAAAAGTGAAAAGCTTGCTCATCAACAACTGTCTAGTTTATATGAAAATAAATATGTTATATGGTGCATGTGATGTTCATTGATAACTTTCATTTAAGAATGTACCTCATCCTGACAAAATCAGCTGGCTTACTCAGCTCTCATGTACTGCAGAAGGTAAAACGAATATGAACTAGCTTCCAGATTAGGGCTGGAAATGGAATTTCAAAATATGGAACTCCTGAATCAATCTGCACAGTAAAAATCACATTCCAGTGCCATTTAATAATGAAGGAAACTGGAAGAGATTATCTGACTTTGCTTGAACACACCATGCCCAAATACATGGACAACATTTTCATAAATGCAAAGATGGATTTAACTTTCAAGACAGTCATCAAGACAGCCTCAAAATTAATCATTTTGAAGGTGTTATTCTATTGCTTTGCAGTTAGGTTATGTCCAGCCAGGACATTCTGTGTAACTGCATCACTTATATCTGAGGATGTTAACGTGGCTGCATTATACATGAATGATGGCATTCCATCCAAGTCTTTGTGCTTAGATCCCATTTCATTCTCTTATTCTCTAATGTTGGGATGTTTAAGTATTTTCATCCTAAAAAAACAGATACCCATAAAAAGATCTCAAAATGCATGTTTCAATCCTTCAAACTCCTGCTACATTTTGGCAAGGAATGACTCATCACCTGCCACATATTGTGGCTGTACTGTGACTTTACTTCTATTGAAGAAAACAAAATTCATCTTGAAGTTATTTGATTGTTCACAGTGATACTGACCATTAAAAAAGGAACTACTTATTTACGCTAGAATGTAAGTTTCTGAGTAGAAAACCTGGAACAGAAAACAGCAGCTCAGAAGTAGCTCATTGGCAGAGCTATTGATCTCCTTGAGCCAGGTTTTAAGAAAGAGCACATGTGCAGAATCCATGCTTTTTCAAGTATTACAGTTAAGATTTCTCAATTACACTGATGTGTGTATTCATCCTTAGTTTTGTGTTAATCCAAAGACAAGCTGGGGCTGTTGAGCTGTGCATCCTGCCCTACTTCAGCCAGCCAACAAGGACTTTCATTCAAGTGGCACTCACAAAATAACACTGAAGGTTTCCTCTCCAGGGGCTTTAATTTTTGAGAATGTTCAGTGTCCTCTTTTAGATGTAAATTGTGAAAAAAATACTTCATATCTTCACCCAAAATAAATGCTTCCAGCTTAGAGAGTGAACATTCCAGAAGTGGAACTTCAGATGTCACCAGCAGACACTCCTCCCCTCTGGCCCAGAAAATTTTCAGGAAAAAAACCCCAACAAAATTTATGTACCACAGAGCTCATTAACATCTTTATTATAGTCTCCACTAGTTGCAGTGTTTAATTTCAGAAATAACATTTCTGTAAAGTATTTATACTGCGTTAAACTTAAACCCCCTGAGCCATGCTGAAGGTAATCACAGGTACATCTGTTTCTGTCATATTTAAATTCATAGCCCAATTCAATTGCAAATAATTAGCTATTTATCACCATGAAGTTCACATTACAAAATCAGAAAGGGTCAATATGATCCTAACCATTTAACAAGACAGAGGCCTTAAAAGGAGGAAAGAGGAGAAAAACAAAATAAACCCTAGTAATGAATCCCACAGTAAATCAAATACAATCAGTTCTGCTTGCCTATCAGACCCCTGGACAGCCCAATTTCTTTGTTTTTCTTCATAGACTTACAGAATATATTGCCATACATATCATTTAAGTCCATCTTTCACTGTATAGCATGAGGAGGAAAAGTGTTTGTCAAAATAACATGAGTACACAGCTCTTGTAATACTGTTGTGACCTCGGTTTCTAACACCTACACTGGAGCATTACTGCAAGTCATGAAGTTTTTTCACTTGCAAGGACATCTTAATTATCCCACCCATGACATGAATGTTTTTGGAAGATAAAGTCTGTAATTAACTTGTTGCCAAACAATATGTTTACTGTCCCTGAAGGTCAGTTCCAGTATAAAGACATAAGGACACTTAGCGTTGGGAGAGGTGCATTGTAACTGCCATCAAACATTAACCAAGTGGTCATCCATTATCTCTAGCAGCAGCAATGCAGAGTAGGAAAATATTCCAAGCATCATAAAATGACTGTGCTAAAATAAACTCCTACTGCAACACGTATAGCTTGCAGTACATAAGTACAACTAGAGATATGGCACTTGGCCCTTTGTAACCAGACTTGTAAGAAGTTCCACTTAATCTCAGAAGTCAGTCAGTAGTGAGAGAATTTGCTCAAGACAGTCAAACAACATTGCTCCTGTACTGTGGAAATATGTCTTTGCTGATTGTCCTTGTTGGAAGAATTTAGGTTTTGAAACTGTTTTTAAAAACTATACCAAAACAACTGTTAAGAGCTCTTTGCCTTGTTTAGTTCTGAAATTCAACTAGAAATTTGCATACCCCAGTTTGAATAAGAAATCTGTGATCTGCAAAGGGCAGGGTGAGGAGGTATGAGTATAGGTGTAACAAGGGGCTTCATTAGGCCTGCACAAAGCCATGAAGGGCAGCCTAGCACTTCTGGCACAATTCCTATACCAAAGTAGTCCCCAGCTCCAGGCAAATGAGAAAGTAACCATCTTCTCATTTAAAGATCTCCTATAATACAGCTAGGAGAGGTACAAACAGGAAAAAAAAGGACAAACAATGGGATAAAATAAAGGAAAATTATAATGAAGAAATACACATAAAGCACTTCTGTGCTGTTATGCCCAGTCTCTGACTCACATCCTCATCATTATTCTGTATTTTAACAGGAAACCTAAAAGACACTTGGCCCTTCCTTTGCTTTACTCTCTGCTTACAGTCAGAGACAGATGGAAGGAATGAAAGGCAAAGAAAAGCATCTAAGAAAACCACGGAGGAATAAAATCATCTTTGCCCAACAAGACCCACTCTTGCATCCCACGCTCGCAGCATGCACTCCCTCATGGAGAGGAATAGGTAGCGACTGAGAACTTGTGTTTTCCTCAAAGTATTGGACAATATGGGAACAACTTGTGAAGAAATGGCATATGGAAGAGCCTGAACAAGGCAAACAGGCATGAGTGAAAAAAGTAAACAGGAAAAAAGAAATTTGGATGAGAAAATAGGAAAGATGAAAATGTTGACTATTCATATAAAGGAGGGAAAGATTTAGCTACAGAAGGGAAAGCATTATGAATTTAGATAGGGAAAGAAATGAGAAATCTGGAATGCCAGAAACAATGAATATAAGGCCTGGAGGAGGAAGGGGAGTCTGGAGACATTCACATCCATGTGTGACTATTAACACTGCACTGAACTACTAAACAAAGTTCTTTCGGCACATCCCAGACCATTAAAGAAGATACTTTGCATTTGTACTTAAATGAAAAACTTGTTGATTCAAGTCTGTGTTATTTGAAAAACTCCTGTATGCCAGCACTTAGATACTGGAATAGCTTGTCTGTGTTGATACATGGACTATTTGCTGGTTTTCCATTGAGAATAGATTGGATTTCAAATTCCCCCACTTCCCCCACTTACCAGCAGCTTTTCCATCAAATGGAAACACTTTTCAATCTATCTTGCCAACTTTTGACCTGTGTTAGTTACTCCTGGAAGGTGAAACCCATCAGGATCAGGCATGGATAAGCAATTCTCCACTGAGAGCATGTCAAATAGACATGTAGCCTCCCCTGAGTCAGAATGCAGCAAATGTGCATTTCTTGAGAAGGGACACTTAGAGCTCCTCATATGGAACCAAATAACAAGAACTCATGTCAGTCTGCATTTCTCTTGTAGCTGAGGGTAGGCAGCACACATGCTGTTCATTTTCTGAAACAATATTGGAGAGTGCTGTTTATGTGCTGCCTATAGAGCATCTAATTAAAGAGCAAAGCATATTAAAGCAATTGAAAAAAGTCATTTATATCTGCAGCACAAACTTTTCATCTTCTTCTTACACTACAGCCAGTAGTGTCAGGTAGCTGCAAGTTGTTTGGACTGAGCTCTCACCTTTGTATGTGAAATGGAAGACAAAGATCTGTCACTATGGATGGCTGGAAGCTTATGGCACCTGAAGCCATAGCAGTACTAGCCTACAGTACTGCAGATGGAAGCACACACAAGTCCTTCCTCATGTTCTTCCCATCATTACCCTTCACCATCCATCCACTTTTTTTTTAAGCAAATCACCACAAGTCCATCTCTGATGTCTCTAATTTCCCAGATGATTTCCTGACTTGTTGCTTGCAGGAAGGAAGGCTTCCTGCAGGCTGGTTGCACCCAGCAGAGAATACAGATGCCTTGTTGCAGCAGGAGGAAGAAAATCAGAGCCCAAGTCATTATCCCCTTCACCACCACCACTCTCCGTCCTCTACATAAACTGACAGCATTTCCCTTTTACCTTCAACAGTGTCAAGGAAAATGAAAAGGTTAGACTTGAAGGCTTGTATGTAGCCTTTAGATTAGACATCCCATTAAAAAAAAAACCAAACAAAAAAACCCCACAACCTACACACAGCAAAATATTTTTAAAATCACAGAAACACAAAGGTTCAAGGACTAAATTTGCTACTTTAGCTAAATTACGTGTGCTTTAATACTCCTCCACAAAGAAATACTTAACATCATGCTTCCCAAACCGACTATGGAAGCCAACCACAGGAACAAAATTTTGCTCCAGTAGCCAAAAATGTGACACAGATGCAAATCCCCACACTTTGGAACTCCATGCTCCTTTATGTTGCTCTTCATGCAAAAGGGATGCTAAAAATTCTCAGCTTCAATCTGATTAGGGTTTTCCCTTGTATTTTCTGTATTTAGCATCCCCCTGTTCAGTTGTCTTTCTCTCTTTGACATATCCACATTTTCTTTTCTTGTTCTGGTGGAGGCTATTTGGACAATCACACAGTAAAAAGTGCAGACAGTGCTGTGAAACCCTCTGAAAAGCTTAGTGTGAATCACAGGGATCACAGGTTACCACTCCACTCACAGCAAGAGCCATAGGTAAAGTTTCACATGAAAAGAAAAAAGGAATGTTACTAGACACTCAGCCTCCTGCACTATGTGCCAGGACATGTCCACGGGATGATTGATTGCCCTACACATAGATCAGCAGTGGTTTGTTATCCCAGGCTTAAGCCAGATGAATGGAGGAACTTTTAGAGTAGTTCACGTCTTTGCACAGTATCAGCTTTTAGGCTTTCAGTATTTTAAAGACAATTCAGAGGTTTGGGGGGGCCTTAGTTTTCCATCAATACCATACATGATCAAAACAACTCATTATCTAAGATTCATCTGTTTGTCTAGAAAATAAATGTCAGCACTGTCAGGAAAGGGAAAAGTTTATGATTAAACTCCAGCTGTATCATCCCTAATAATATTTGCTTGAAGACAGCAAAGATTCAGCACTTGATTTTCCATCCACCTCATTGAAATAGTATTGCAGAGAAGCCATACAAAAGAACACTTATGTAGAAACACATATCTTTACAGCCAATGTTGTTATGTAAAAACCATTTTGCAATTATTTTAATTTTAGGGTAGAAAAGAAATTCAACAGAATATGACGTGGGATGACTGGACTAAGCACAGAAAGCAATTTTGTTTAAACACATGTAGACATCAAGCCAATGATCTGCAACAGCTCAATGGAAAGCCAATGTGCAATTCTCTGTTGCCCTAATGGACTGCTTCAAACATGACAGAAATTCATGCATTTCTTATGCATGCAATCTCCTGTTGAAGAGGAATAAGGAAACCACCCAGTTTTCCAGCATGTACAGAGGAATTAAGCAACTCAAATCATAACTCTCAAGACAAAACCTCCCCATCAATCCTACTCATCAATTAAGATCACTAAGGGAAGCCCAACCTAAGAGTCATTGTAGGATGCCTGATCTGTAGTATGTTCATCTTCAATTGTTCAAGCCACAGCACAGATAAAATAATAAACCTGATAGGGCATAGTACAGAGGCCACATTCCTCTCATGAGTGAGGCTTTCAAATGAGGAAAGAGCTCTTACACTGTTGCAATCTAAGTTAAAAATATCAATAGTTAAATACTATACCTTTGAGTACTTTGAACATGGAATTAAGGTATTTATTCAAAGTATCACATAAGAGCATTAAAAGCAACAGGCACTTTACTTTTTTCATGCACGAATGAGTTTTACACGTAGATAGTTAGTGTCTTGCCATGTCATGACTGCAGAACGACAGCAGATACTTATCCACTCAGCCTTAATTAAGTTACTCCCAAATGGATACTGCTTTTAGAAGGAAATAAATTGTAATTTTTTTTATCCTGGAAAACCACTTCACACAAATGGGATAAACTGTTACCTCATCTGATTTGTATCTATTTTCTAATCACACAGAGAATTACTATAAAAGAATTCAAAATTATTCTAAAAATATGCAGCTGCTATTGCACATAAATATTCCATCTTCCTCTCTGGATAAAATCCTTCTGAGGGAAATAGCAGACTTGCTTGAGACTTGTTTTCCTTACATCTCACATGGACATGCCTAAAACACTCATATCACTTTTCCATCAAACTTTACATCACCTATGTGGAAATACCTACAAGTTCAACAATGTTCTGCTGCTTGTGCTCTGCTCTTTTGGTGTTTTAATTATCTTACTTCACATGGCAGAATGAAGTTTGACATTAGTATTGAATCTCATAAATCATCACTTTAAGAAAATGCATTCCCTTGAGGAGAGGTAATACTGGACATATGGAAGTCCCTGTTTTAGCTTCAAACCATGTTAAACAACCTTAACTGTTTTCAGAAAGTCAATAGTAGGATTGTGCCTTCTGAGGCACATAAGAAGCAAGTTATATGTTAGCCCTTTTTGTGATTTTCTTTCCTATTTCTGGTGGAAGTTTTTAAAAAATAATATTAGGAGTCAAAAAAAAGAAATGAAATTAAATGTGAGTTCAACATTAATTAAACAGTTCTGGCTCTGGAAGAAACGTATGATAACACAAGGTCTCAGATGTACAGTTAACATGGTGCTAGAGATGTATAGTCCCTAAAATTTCCTTCTCCTTTTCCATTTTCCTTCATTCTTTCAAAACCTTTTACTAAGGAAATGGTGCAAAACCCAGTATAGAGCACATAAACATGAAAAAACAGTTTCACACTGATATTCAGTGATTCAAGATGTCAGAAGCTTACACAGACTTTACAAATAACAAAGCTAATCATGTCGCAATAAATTCCACTAGAACTAATTTCTTAGAATGCTAATTGTTGCTTTTGTAATGGTGAAATCATGATCCCATAGTATCACTCTCTAAAGGGAACCAATCAGTCTGGTCTAACTGTTAATTTGCTAATGAAAGTTAAGTTTTAAGATGGGGCAGCAGAAATTTTGCACTTGCATGACACACTTTCCACAGTAATTTGAGCTTATGCTTTAAATCTGATAGGGATACACACAGACAGGGATTGACATCAAACACTGGTAGCATCAGACATACTGTGGTCATTTGCAAAGACTCAGATATTTCTGTTTCTTCTTAAGAGAGCTGCAAAAACGAGGAGGTAGAAGTGTGCAATTCTTTAAAAGGAGGTAGTGGCACAATTCTTTAAGGAAATCTGTCCAATTTTTTCTGTTGCTCTTGCCAATTCTTTGAATTTTTGTATTAAGGACATCTCAATGAGCCCCTCTCCCAGGATGCCCCCAGTCAGCTGCGGAGTGGCTACAGCAGTGAATGTTCAGTTTCCTAAATGAATTATCTCAACACCCTGCACGCCCTTTTCCATGTTTTCAGTCTATTTATAAAGGGAAGACTTGGCTATTGCCAACCACTCTTCTTTTGCCCCGATGCACTGTGAAAAGGATTTCTGCATGTTAAAAACCTGCACAGCAAAATGCAGATCTCTGTGTTTCTTCAAAGGCTGTCCCTGGAAAGCACAGCGCATTAGTACCTGTGGCCTCACTCAGACCACCCAGGTTTAAGGCACAGAACCACTCAGAAGTGGGTGGGGAAAAAAGGCAAATTAATTCCACTACTTTTTGGCTGAAAATGAGAAATCTGGGGTCCTGTTGCTACAGGCAAGTGGCACATGAATCCTTCTCTGCTCTGCTGCAGGAGACACTCTCCAAAAGAACCAGCATGTATGTGCTGACCTAGAGGTAATGAAGCCACTTCTTGAACGCTGGTCTGTGTCACAGGTTTAAGCAGCCTGTGGGGTCCTGAGCTGGTCTTGCCTCACCTGGGCGCATATAACACACACTAAATTAATTTTCTCTGAGAGAGAAAAGAGAGAATCAATATTTACTCCAGGATCAAAATGCTTTCCATTTAAAGAACTCAGCAGTCTAGAAAAACGAGGAGCAATCATTTTGTTCCCATGACAAACAAAAGCTTCCTCGCTGGCAGACACGGCATATCGACAATAACCTGTGAGCATCATAGCATGCATAGTAATAAGATGGCATTTTGCTGCAGTGGATTTCTATCTTGTAGATTTCAGGTCTGGATAGAAGCAGAAATATTAAAGAATCAAAATAAAGTATTTTCCATTAAATAGTAACATTATAATAATTACAATCAACAAACACTTTTTTCTACATCCCCCACATAAGCTTTATTTAATGTGTCTTAATTGAAATACTGAGGCTATAAATAATGACTAGTAAATCACCCAGTGATTCAAAATGCAAGGAACGTGAAGTTTAAGGATTTTTGGAAACTATTATTTTATTTTACTGCAATTAAGTGGGTAGTGCACCAAGCTATCACGAAAAATGTCACACCAAATTAACTTCCTTTTTATTAACCATGGCAGGTCAAATAACTAAAAAAGTGAAGGTGTCTTGGTAATGAGACTTAACTCAAGGACACTAATTTACAATGACATGGGTTCCTCCATTCTATATTACCTCATGTACTTAATAAAACATCCTTGAAGGGTCAAATTCTTATGTCATCTAAAAATTATTTTGATTACTCTCTATCTGAATGCATTAATTTTGCTTCTAACAGAACACCCAGTTTTCACCCTGTCATATGAACGTGGCCTTTAGTGGCCTGGTTCTGTTTCAAAAGATGTCATGAGCCATGCTTGTCATCACCTGTTGCATTACATGGACCTCAGCAGTGACTCCTCTGCAGGCCAAATAAAACCAGCTCCTGTTAGCTGCCCAATGACTGCAGCATGTATGAACAGTTCTGGATCTCCAGTTTACAAAATGGACTGAGTTGGTATTTAATCAGTCAAAAACATTCAAGTGAACACCAGTTCTCCACAGTTTTTGGGTTATTTATATATTTTAAACAATTGTGTTTAAAAAATAGTGTTTCCTCAAACTGATCACATCTATTTCTCTCCAGTGGTCTTTAATCAAACCAAATCAAATCCTGCATGTTCCATTTAACCATCATGCAGAGTGTTTCCTATATGGTAGACTCTACAGTTATTTCTGATTGCTATTAATCTCATTTTTCAGAAAAACACCACTTGTAAGAGTGGTTAGTGAAAACAAACAGCACCAGTGATGCAAGAACTGACTCTTCAAGGACGAGACCAAGTGTAGGCTCACTGCACCCAGTAGGTACAAGGTAATGCCCAGTCCTGATGATGATAATCTCATAATACCAGACATTACAAAATAGATATTAATACAGATTGAGAAGGCAGTGAAGACAAGATTAAAATGAAATCAGAAGTGCTATTTTATTTTATTTTCTTTTTACAGGGGTTTTATGGAGGCTCGGGAACTCCCTGAGCTGAAAATTTGTGGGAATTAAGAGAACGCTGTGGAGAGGCATAATCTATGTTTGCTCTGTTCCTGCTCTTCCCTTTGCACTCTTTTATGGTCATTAAGGGAGTTGTTGCTTTTTTTTTCTTTTTTTTTTCACACCATTCTAGAAACACAGCAATAGCAGACTTCACACATGGAGAGGATGGCGTAAGCTCCTAGTACATTTCCCAGTCCCCAAACTCATTTAATATAAAATCCTCCAGTTGAGGACATAACAGATATTAAACTGATAAAAACATATGCTGCACTTGATCTTTGCCAAAAGGTCAAGAGGCAAACACAAAATCAGCAGACTCGATGGTTTCTTGGTCTGACTCAGTGCACACACTGAGACTGAATCATCCCAAGATTTTAACACCACAGTAACAACAATTATGCAGCTTTATCACTCAGATTTATTTCAAAAAGCTGCAGACAGATTGCAGACCCCAAATAACTCACTCCAGGATCTCAATGAGCTCATGATTTTGCACACACAGGAACTTTTTCAGGACAGGAACTCGGGAAAGTTAATGATGCCATGTCCAGCCTCCCAAAATATTTCAGTCTTGATCTGATTATTTCCTCTATGGTAAACAAAATCAAAAGAAAAGCACCTAGCCCTTCCCTCTGACCTCCAAGCTCCTGCTGCTCACATTCCCCAGCCCCAAACAATTAAGGAATTCTCTGGTTTCTGAATCATAACGGGGTTATTTTAGAAACACATCTCCCTGCAGAAACTATTTCACAAAATTCTAAAAATGTGAAGGAATTTTTAATAAATAACATACTAAAATCAGAACTACTGCAGTGCATTTTCTTAATCCTTGCTGGACTAATTAGAGCATCTTGCACACTAATTCAAAGACTGTATCTCAGTCTTGTTAAAGCACGATCACTCTCTATAAAACTCCACCATAAATTAATAGAGAAATTGTCCACACATAAAGAGCACTAAGTCAATACTGCTAAAGCTTCAAAAATCATCCCTGTGCATGGAAACAAAAAACGTTCTTTGAAGTTAATGAGTAATAACAAAAGATATTTTAATGACTTGGAAAAAGACAACAATTTCTTTAAAATCATTTTCATTTTCAAGAACACTTTGTAAAAAAACTTGGAAACCTTTTTATTACTAATGATATTTTCAATCACTCATTATAATCATTATTTATTTGTAAGAATACAACAGCAGGTCACAAGTAAAAGGAGAGGTATTGTCACAGCAATACCCATCTAATATCCTGATATTCATGGTCCTAGCTGCACAAGACAACCAGCGAGTTATAAAGCAATTGTTTAACTTTCAATACAGAGTTTTCAGTGAATCAGTATCAGCAAATCCACTGGATTTTAATGAGTTAAAATATTTTAATAGCATAGCTTTGTTATTTAGTTTAATCACTTTTCCCTAAGGCTCTGAACAACATTTAAGCATGTGCTTAATTTGCTATTGAAGTCAACAGAACAAACAGTGAATACTAAAGTTAAGCTTGTGCTTAATGAGATTTACTGAGTCAGAATGCGTAAAACCCAATGTGAGCAGAATCAAAGCCCTGAGGTATTAGCCAAGTCCACCCCGAGTTTCTCTAAAGATACAGGGCCTCCAAAATGTGAATGAAAATTTTATATTGTTATGACATGTCTACTGCACACCCCTATGTCTGAAATATTTATGCAGCAAAACATATACCAGACTTCGTAGGTCTTTAAAGTAAGAAAAGAAAAAACTTTGGATTTACCACAAAATACTAACCAGAAGATTTTGAGGAATTTTATTTGGTGTCAGCAGTTCAGCAATACCCTTTGACATGAAACAACTGCTGATTTGTCTCATGTTTCCTCCAAAAAGAAAATGTAGTATAATTTAAGTGTTTTTATTTGGGGCAGGAGGGAATGGAGGAATGGAGAAAACATATATATTTTAGTTATCTGTTCCTCTGTGAAAAAGAAGGAACTTAATCCAGTAGTACTATCCCACTTTCTCAGTCACTCAGGCAAACTGTGTAATCCTCTCACACCTGCATATGAACATCTGCATTGGACCAGTTGATACTTTTTCTCAGACTGAATTAAATTAAATCACCTGCATGCCTTTAAGCCCCCTTCTTTACTACCAAAGACTACCACTCCTTCCTAGGACAGGAGAGTTCAGTTTAACAAACAGCAACTCAATGAGCTTTGAATGCTGCATATAAAATATGAAACTGTACTTAACTATTTTCTGTGACATTTAAATGGCCTAAGTGAATATTTAATTTAATTGCAACTAATAAATATTTTCTTGACAGTAAATATTAAAAAAAGGAATTTGATTCCAAGAAAAGAATTCTTCAGATTCCATACTCACTATAAATGTACAAATCTGACTTAGCAATATTTTAATTCTTTCTCTTTTAGCCTTCATGGAGATCTGGTTTTGGCATCAGATGTCATTGAAACTGGGGGGGGTTTGCCCTGCCCAGAAAAAATAACAGTGATTTTGATAAATATTTAGTAATTTAGTCACCAATCCTTTCTCTAATATGCTGTCAAAGAAAAAAAAAATTAACATTTAAAGTCATTAGCATGGAAGGAGTTAATGTTCCCCACTCTATTTATAAGAGTAAAAAAGGCAAGGAACAGCTGTCACTCAGGTGATGAATACAAGCTGCCAGCCTTTTAAACAGCAGGTACAGCATTTGAGCTCTGAATTAATTAGCGTTCAGAAAGCCTAAACACGGCTTGATAACTCTGCAAGATGATTTTTGTCCCTTCCTGCAAATTAATACTGCTATTAAGATGAGCAAGGGCACAATGCAGATCGTAATTGTACCCATTAAACAAAGTTTCACAAGTAATGAATTGGAGGCTCTTGCCAAGAATGCATCAAGTCAAATAAAGCCTTGCTGCAAATAACAGACGTGCAGGAATCCATCTTCACTTTTTCATGGCATTCTCAAAAGCACATACAATATGGATTCCTGTGTAAATGCATGAAATGTTTTCTGCATATAAGCACAGGCTTCTCAAAAGTTCATGTTTTTAAATGTTTAAATAGCGGCTTTGTCTCAAAAGCAGTTGGGCTATTTCCATACAAGAGCTGCTTCTTATATACACTGAAAGGGAGTTAACAAGGCCTCAGAGATTAAACTTATAATGTCTTAAAAAACAAGGCCTCCCTCCATCAATTGCTGCTGCAGCACTGCATCAAAGTCTACACAATCCATGTGGAAAATCTTCCTCCTATATTTATCATTTCCTCTAAACGATGAGCATATTTTATAAAGAATAAAAATGATTGATATCAGAATTTAATGATGTTTAATAAGAGGCCATCTGTCAACAGTCAAGGAGTAAAAAAGAAGCACATTATTATTTCCCAAAAGACTAGAAATATTGATGCTAATTAAAAGGCACATTATCATTATCTCAAAGCAATGTCTAAACACCAATCAGACTTCATGTCCAGGGCAGAAGAACGAGGTAGAACTACGGATATGAGCACTCCCCAAATGGGTCACTGGAGGTGAGAGTCTCCAAACTGGTGTTATGATAGCAGAGTGACTGAAACTTGGCAAGTAGCTGGTATATCTCCTGACTGGGTGGGCAAGCAATCAAACCTCAATCTGACACAGGAAAGATTATTCATTTCAAACTCAAACCTTTAAAAGAAACCTTTGGTACATTTTTACAAATTGTAGAAGAAAAGAACTGTGCTAAACATGGCAATTCACTATTTTTTATTTCCAGTTTTCCATCCACCTTATTTCACAACACAATAAAACTCGTGGTGCCCAAACACACAATTAATTGCACCATACTGAACTGCAACATACTTGGTACTTTTAGCTGGGAAATGGATCAATATCACATGTACATAAGGGACTTAGGTGGTCAGATAGACTGAAACCTACACACAAAGGAACAAAACCCATGAACGTGGTGTCTGAAGCACTTTCGACTCTTTAGGCCTCTACGAAGACCCTCTAGGGGTTCAGGATGCTTCAGCTTCTTGTGCTGAGTGCTATGGAGGAGGAAGATACATAAAGGTTCAGTCTGCTGCTCGTGTTTGCCTGGAGCTCTGCCTTAAACATTAATAGTCAGTTTATTACCTTTTAACACATAGGACTTATTGCCGTTTTCATAATTCATCTTGATCAGAATCACTTTTAAGCAAGCAAACCTCTACTAAGCTCAAAATCCATGCTTCATGTTCTAACTGAGGCCACCAGCAGCCTATAAAATACTTTTGCCTCAGTATGTAAAAAGCTGACAAGACTCTTGGCATTTATTGCTTGCAGAAAGGCACAGTTATAGGCCATTGGAAAATGTTTTCCTGCCCTTGAGATCTGAGAGATGTGTGAGCAAGATATGACTGATCCCACCTCCCACATCGTGGAAACTCTATGTACAGTCCCAGGTTTAGCAATATTGACTCTGAGCCAGGCCCAGCAGTTTACCAACTTTATGCAGTTTTGTGTTAGAAGAAGAATACAGATGAATGCTGCAGAATATTCCTGCACTGAAGGTAACCAAAGCATGGACAAACACAAAGTGTAAAAGGCATACTGGGAACAGGTGGAATGAGAATAGGGATGGGAGAATCACACTGAAAGCATGAAAAATGGCAAACTGAAAATATCCCAGGCTGGTGAAAAGCACAGCTACCCTGGCAATCAAGGCCCAGGGGCATGAGCACCATACCTAATTAAGACCAGGCATTTTTCCCACCGTATTTTTACTGGCTAACTTTTTCACCTATAATTGCCACTATCAAATTACCATCTCCACAGTGCAAAGCCACCTCTAGTCTTCCTCCTCAGGTCAAGGAACACATTCATCACTGTCAAGGGAAGCATATTTCTATTTTTACTTGTCATTTTCAAACCATCACTTCACACAGGTGTGACCTCTGATCCTGACTTTCCTTCCAACACTCCCCTTGCTAAACTCTGAGAGTCCTCCATTATCTCCTCCCTGAGAAATATTAAAAAAATTTAAAGGAGATGTCCCTGGTTTTGATTACCCTATTCCAATATAACTCCTTGATCTTCAGCATAAACACTTCAATCATTCTGGCATTTTCATTGACTCAAATTAAATGCAGAGCCAGTAATTATTTCACAATCCCCTTGCCCTTTCATACACAAGTCTTCTGCCTTATACAATGACAAAGTATTACCTCCCAGACTCTTAAATGGTTCAGATACTTCAGATACATTTTGGATATGAATTTGGCACGAGGTGACTCTTAAGTAAATCTTGTGAGGCTTACCCAGTACTAATTGTTTTCAATTACAGTGCTTTTCTCGTGTTGAGCTCCAATGCTCAAACATGATGTGAGCCATATAACCATACAATAGTTCCACTGATTAACAGGTTCCTTTGGGTGATCATGAGCACAAGGTTCAAGATCCCCTGCATTTTGCAGCCTCTAAATGTAAATTCAGCAAAGCTGATGCAAAAAGGGAATTCACAGTACTGTTTACATAAATTGGAGACTAGACATTTAGACAGACACAAAGAAAAGAAAAAACACCATCAGTATCCAGTTTCACTTGTGTTATTTACTTCCATATTCACTACATTTGTTTTAAACTGGCACTGGATTCTTTATTCTTGGTGCCTCCCAGATCTCTCTTCTGACTCTGTGCAATTGTTGTACATTGTATAGCTGTCAGAGCAGAAGTGGAATGTATGAAAAGCTGGATAATTGTAAGTTGGGGCATATGGTACTACAGAGAATGTAGGGGTTAGTAGGAAGAAGGGGGTTTTGTTTTGATTTTTTTCAAGACTCCAGATATGACTAAAGCTTTCCGGTGGCCAAAGAAAATATCTCCTGTTTATCCGTTTCTCCGCAATTTGAAAAGTTACTTGCTTTTTTTTCCCCCCTTTTCTTTGGGGGGTGTGAGGTGGGGAGAGAAGAAGAGCGGAAGTTATGCTTAACATTAATTTTTATTTACGTGACAAATAAAAGACCTTCCTTCTGGTTCTCTTCTTGTGTCCTGTTCTCAAACAGCATGCATGACATTGAGATTTTCACAAAAAGAGCACTGAAATGAGCTAGCTGCAGGGTAAACATGTCAGGCTTCATACCTCACATGCATTGAAATGACCAGCACAGTTCGCTCTTCTCAAAGGTATTGCTTCAAGCTGATTGCTGACTCAAGACAAGAACACAACCCTGGTCACAGTGAGTTTCTGGGTATTTACTCTGCAGCTGCAGAGTATAGAGGGTTTTCTGTTTGTTTTGCTTTTTTCCCCCTCTTTCATATGAAACCTCAGATTCTGGAGTACAGTTTGGCAGCACCAGGCTGAAATCGCTGCCAGTTTCCTAGGGTACAGAATTCCTAATAACACAAAGCCCTGACTATCTTCTAACCCAATAAATAACCAAAATTTTGTACCACGATCGTCCTTAAAAATATGACTTCTTGTTTTTCTTTCTCGGTTGCAGCTAATCCTTTCTGTCAGCAGAGTTTCATCTGTAACAAGCCTGCCTGTGACATGTTAGGTCCCAATACATTTCTCAACAAATCCCCTGTGCACGGCATGGTTCACAAAGCGCACAGGTTGCAAAAAGGACCACAGAGACAAAGCCTCTCTCCTCTAATGGGATCAGAAAGGCTGTGCTTTCCAATGGAAGATGCTCATCAAAGGAGAGGCCAGGAGAGACAGCACACTGCCAGGCAAGTCCCGGCTCACATATCGCGTTTCTGGTGCATAAGTAGAACAGAGCATTCGTGACATTTGTATTCCTGAATGGCTCCTCTGCTGGGTTGAATTATTGGTAACATGTTTATCACTGTCATGCTGGAAAGCTGATCCAGGTGATGTCTGTGTTATATTCAGCAATTCTGAACAGCACTTTTCTGTCTTTAAGGGCTGGCGTTGTATGACTCGCTCTTTAGGACTTGCTCTTCCTTTTTTCCTCCCCTCTTCTGTCCTTACTTCAATTTTACGCTTCCTCACTTTGCCCAACATATCAAAAGAAAATGCCCGAGGTGGTACAAACTGAATGTATCATTTTTACCTGCAGTGAATTGTCAGAGGCTCCCCTCGGTTTTGCAGAAGGGATAATGGGAATAAACTCCATAATAATTACTTGTTCTCCCCACTTACCCAAACGTGGCCCTCTACCCGCAACAGCCTAAGCTTAATGTGCAGCTGTGGAGGGGAGGAAGGTGACAGACACCAGCTTGCTCTCCTGCTTCCCGTGGGAGAAGACTTTACCTCTCCTGCAAAATGCTATTACATGGCATGGCTGCTTTCTCCCACTTTCTCGGGGAAACAGCCTCATTTTCATTTAATTGACAAGGAAATGAAAAGTGCCCTCAAATGCACTGTAGAGACACTTGACACCTTGGGGGTTGTGTCTTTATCTTATCTGGGATTTTAAACCAGTTCCCACAGTTTGCTGGACTTCTCTGAAATCTGTTGTCAAGCCAAGAGTTTCAGTTCACCCAATGGCCTAAAGTGTTGCAAAATCTGGTCTTCACGAGTGTCAAACTGCTAATAACTGAGAGAGACCACAATGGCCATGAAATCAAAATTTACAGAGTTTTGTCTACTGAGATATCCAAGAAACAGTGTGCCTCTGTCTGTGTATACACATTCTCCAGTAGAACGGCAGAAAACATTTAACTGAGGGTATTTTGAAAATTATATTGTCTGCTATTCAAAATTTATGCTGTTCTTGGAGTGATTAGGTGGGGCAGCAGAACGACACAGCTCACCCAGTGACATGTTAGCTGACACACTACACAATTCTACACTCTTTCAGACTTAGCATCTCATGTCACCTCAACAAATACTAATTATAAAAACTACTTACCCTTAGTAGCTTTTCAAACAATTTTATTATGTACTTTTTACAATTCTATTTATTTCTATCATGCCTGATGTAGTTAGGTAATGTTACAACAAGTTGAAACACCTGACGAATAATTGATAAAATTTCACCTTGGGCACTCAGCTGAAGCACTGGCATTGCCAAATCTCCACAGGACATCTGCACTTAAGTAAATACTGTTGCAGGCACTTCAGACAAATTTTCACACAGTCTAATAATGTTTTTTCCTACATATAAAACTCCCAAATGAACCAGAGGCATTCATTAATAATGTGCATTAATGGGCAGAAATTTCTTCACATGGACTCTATAAATCTTCAAATATTGCAAGCTAGTTTGCTTTTGCGTGATAAAGAAAGACAAAATTTCATGTTTGATGAAACGCTTGGACCTAATTTTCGTTAGGAATATATCAGCACTTGTACCAAGCACAGATGGGAATAAGTATGTACTTATTTTATGCTCCCTTTGCTATGTTCATAGCAATATAAATTTGCATTTATTGTATTACTATAACTACATTTGAGAAGTATTCATCTGGGGAAAAAACCCACGGAAGACTCACATTTCTGAATGGATATTAATTATCTGGGTAAAAACAATTAGGCCATAGCTACCCTACCTACCTTGTAATTAGATGAGATACTAAGAAAAATGAAAAGAAAAGAAAAAAAAAAACCCGAACAGAATAAAGAAAAAAAAAGCAGGAAAAGAAAAAATAGGCCCATCTGAAGAGATTTTCCCACCAGCTTTCAGCACGGCTATTCAATCAGCAGTCAGCTAAATAACTC
Organism: Vireo altiloquus; assembly: GCA_013396875.1. Classification (NCBI taxonomy): domain Eukaryota; kingdom Metazoa; phylum Chordata; class Aves; order Passeriformes; family Vireonidae; genus Vireo; species Vireo altiloquus. The sequence goes on from VZRF01015768.1 coordinate 497,037, forward strand.
AAAAAGTAAACACGAAAAAGTTAACTCAGATTATTTACTAACTGTTCAAAAAGAGCACAACAGTAGTGAAACCAGACAATTCTTCCTCTCATCCAAGCAGAGAAGCCAGCATATGCTATTAATTCAGGGGTATACTTTTCTCCTGGAAAAATAACCCTGCCTCACCTAATAACTGGGTTTATGTGTTTATAAACAGCAACTGCAGCTGAATACAAGCACAAGTTTAACTTTTTTAGCTGAATATGAAAGTAAAAAGATCTACTTAATGCCACCTTATAAGTGAATCAGATGCGCTGGAAGAAAACAATAGTACAAAGAACAAAAAGAAAACTTGCACAAATTCCTTATAATGGTCAAAAACTTTGGCTTTCCAAGGCATCTGGTCAGCTAAGCAAGTCCACTGGGACCACATGGCATGTAAACAAATTAACATTTTGTTTAAACGTCAATCAACAAGATCCTTCCATTCAAACCCAGGTCAGCTGCACTGGCAGCTGTTAAAGTAGTGACACTCCTGGCTTACACAGATGCCTGGGAGCCAGTGGAAAAACCATTCTACTTTTAAAATACCCTCCTAGAAGCTTACAGTTTAAGCTTTTCAAAATCTATACCAAAAAATATTACCGTAAAATTTCTGTATTTTACAACCCAAATTGCTTCCTCCATCCTCTTCTCATTCAGAATGTTAGAGGTTAAAACCCCAAACTTTTCACTCCAAACAGCAAACAGAACAATTTTCATACATCACTCTTTCATACCCATCATCATTCTCGTAAAGTACTTCAGACACAGTTTTACAGGACAGTGACATCATGGAAGCTCTCAAAAAAAAAAAGGGAAAACAGTGGCATAAAACGCTGATCACCAGATCAGAGGAAGCTTGCAAAGAATTCTGTTGGATTACTCTCTTAAATTGTTGAAATTTGCAGAAAGGCAGCACCTCATCACTGGGGCAGCGCAGAGTGATCCCAGGCAGGTAAGGCCATATGATTCCAACAAAACAGCAAGGGCCATTGGAATGAATCTCCAAAAACCTTTGTTGAAGGTGGCACATGGAAATACAGGCTGAAATAATCTTCGAGGGCATACTTGGGAGGCATTTGGGGAGTGTGTGCAGTGTGAAATGAGGAAGAAAAGAAAGCCACAAAGCCAGGTAAATGCTTTTCTTGGTCTTATCCTTAAAAATTTGTCAATTTTTTTGATAGTTTCAGTTTCTTTCAGGATGAAAAAACAACACTGAACTTTGCCAAAAGCAGTCTCGATTTGTTATGAACTGCAATGAGTCACAAACAAAGACACTTCTATTCTTCCTCTTTGCCATGTAAATATACACAATCAAGTTGCAGGTGATAAGCAGTAAAGAATACCAAAATCTGGTCTACTTCACTGTGAGTGAACAAGTTATGCACATAATCCCCCTCCTAGATATTCTTCAGCACAATGTACAAGAATTTAAAAATGTGTTACCCATGATGGTTCTCCTAATACCTTTAATTAAAACACTACCAGAAGTTATAATGAAAAAGGATTACTTCTTTTTTTATACACTAAAACCTCAAGCTCCTGTTATTTTTCATTCTGGTAAAAAGGAAATGAATAATGAAGCCACATTTTGGATTTAACATAATCATAAGATTCTCATTTAAAGGGCAGGAAAGAAGTTTCATTTTAAAATTTCCTTTTAACAGATACAAGCTTTATGCTCCTTTATTATTACAAATACACTAATTTAAAATGTCACCCTTTTAAGCTCCCAACATTTGTTAACAAGCTGCATCTTTCTTCTGCCCCACTACAAATGACAAACACAGGGTCTCACTGAATGAAAAGAAACTAGTTAATAATTGGCCTTATTGTGATTTCTGGCTGCCCTAAAATCCCTTCTGGTTTTCGCTCTGAATGCAAAATGCTTAATATCATCAAGTTTTCCTGGTGACCAGCACTCTAACACGTGACTACTTACAACAAAGCTATTTACTGTTTGTAAACTCTCCCACTCCCTTCTGACAAAAGCATTTTATCATTTCCTGGATAAAAGCTGGGATATGGGGGCACAGCAAGACGAAGGTCAATTGACTCCAAGATTCCTGCATGCCCATGTGAAAAGCCAGCACGGGTATTCAGCACTTGTTAGCATTTTATTGGGTTCAGAGCATCTCCCTGCTGATTTCAGCAGCAGCTGTAGGAACCATGGGCACCCTGGCCTCCGGCTCTTTGCTCTGGGAATGGGAATGTCAGCTGGTGCTGTCTGCCCGAGGTGATGATTCCAGGTCCTCCACCAAGGAGAGGATGGTGGCCATGCAATGAAACAGTAACAGGTTTATCTCTTCTCTTTCACGTAACTCCCACCTCGTGATTGCAGCAAATAAACCAGACACTGAGCTCCTCCACCACACAAGGCTGATTCCTGGAGCCCCAAGCCTGATTCCTAGAGCCATATCCTCTTCTGCAGTCAAAAAATCTCTTGAGCTCCCTGATCACATTATCAAAAACTAAATGATGACAATCATATACAAAGATGAAGACTTATGCAAAACTCTGCAAATATTTGTAACTCTCTGAGCTTCTTTTAATCCATAGCTTCCGTATGTAATTTCTTGGACTTGGAAACTGCAAAAATTTGGAATTGGTTTGCTTGGATTATTATTTTTTGATGGAAACTGGTTGTTTGGATTCTTGCTTTGTTTCTGTCAACTAAAAAGCCAAACTGATATCCCACTACAAAGCAGCACATTGAGGCTGACATCCATATCATCCATTGTAAGATCCACTTATCAAAAATCCACTTTTCAAACAATTGAAACAAAAGACATAGCAGATTATCTTCTGTGATAACAGGGCAATAGCATACATATCTGCTACTTGTTTCATAAAGTATTTGCTAACAGCAGAGAAAAATCCTGAGTTCAGTTCCAGATTCTTGATAAAGGTGCACTTATTACAGATCTGTCCCATCCACTTCCATTCTCCCTGCAGAGCACAGCTCATCCCTTCTGAGCATGAGAAAACAGGGGTTTCCAGAGCCTCACTGTAACTTTGAACAAGTTAGGCAGATGTTTTACAAGAAAAAACCAAAACCATAGTCCCTTAAGAATTTTTAGACCCTTGCTTGAGCTCTGCTATCTAGTTAAAACAGCAACAACAGCATCAACAACAAGCCATCAGGAACCATGGGATAACAAAGTCAATGTTCTAAAAGTATTTAATGCATGTAGGCTTTAAAAATCATACCTTTATAATACTGCAATGCAACTCCGAAAAGAGCTTAGGTGTAACTGTGCCACATGAAGATCTGGGTCATACTCAGAGAAACAATACCTGATTTAAGATTTAGCAGATCAAAATAAATTCGAGATCTAACTGCAGTTATGATGTAAGACAGAATATAAATTCATTAGCACTGCCAATATATTTTGCCCCATCGCTCTGCCAGGTCCTATCGACCTGGAGAAAGGAGTCTGCATATGTGTGCATATCTGAGTGCATTACACATGCACCTCTTGGAGAAAGAACAGCTATGCAGGATTGATGGCTACGGACAGTATTTCTAATGGCCTTTTTAATTGGCACTGTAATGATTAATTGAGGCCTTCATGGAACTCTGGGAGTGCTCATTACCACACAGCATGGTGTCCCAGCACACTGTGTGGGTGACCGTCATTACTAAATAGTCATCAAAACACGAGACACTGATAAGATAAATTTTACACAAATCTGTGAACCCCAGAAATTGAAGCCTACTACTGAGGCAGCCGGAAAATTCTGCTTCCTCCTTAATATAATATTTTAGCAGTGCCCATATGCTCCCAGAGAGCAGAAAAGGACTTGAGAAAGGTATTGAAAACAGCCCACGAGCGTAATAAGGATTAAATACCTCATGCAGTATTTCTTGCCTTTGCAGGAGTTTATAAACGCTCATGGCTACACACAGGATACTGCAATTATCCCCTCAGACAAGAGCCAACCACATGGTTACTGCACACCTGAAATTGCTGAGAGAGAAGCAGGAATGCTCAGGAATGGCCATCAAATACCTCAGCTGCACTGGACCTGCATAACACTGTGCTCCTGCTGCTGCCACCTTTCCCCCATGGAAATGCTGATGGGCTGCTCAGTATCCAGCACCCAAGGCAGGGGTTGGATGAGGTGCTGACCTGCTGCTGGTGTCCTGACAGCCATGAAACCACTGCAGCTGGTGTGTGGAGGCAGCAACTTTGAGAAGACCTCGAGGGTTTCTGCTTTCTCCCTTTGGGTTTATACAGCTCTCACCTGGCTGTGGAAAGGGGACCTGGGCATCCTGGTTGACAGCAAGTTGAATAACAAACAGTGTGCCCTGTGCCAACCATGTTCCAGGCACAGAATCACCAGCTGGTCAAGCGAGGTGATTGTCCCACTCTGTTCTGTGCAGCCTCACCTTGAGTGCTGTGTGTGTGCAGTTCTAAGCATCACAACATAAAAAAGACATTAAGCTATTAGAAAGCATCCAAAAGAGGGCCACAAGGATGGTGGAAGGCCTTGAAGGGAAGTTGTATGGAGGAGCGGTTGAGGGCACTTGGTCTGTACAGCTGGAGGAGACTGAGGGGAGACTTTATCACAATCTACAACTTCCTCTCATAAGGGGAAGAGGAAGGTCAGACACTGATCTCTTCTCTGTGGTGACCAGTGACAGGGAATGGCTTGAAGTTGTCAGCACCAAGTTGACAGCACCAAGCCTGATAGAGTTCCAGAAACATTTGGACAATGCTCTCAGGCACACAGTAAGATTCTTTGGGCTGTCCAGTGAAGGGCTGAGAGTTGGACTCAGTGATCCTTGTGGGTTCCTTCCTACTCAGAATATTCTGTGATTCTGTGATTTCTTTACCTCTGCTCTTCCCAGGCTCCCACAGTGCCCACACAGCCCTCCCCGGCTCCTGCTGGATTACTGACACTTGCTACACTCCCTTTGCAGTCAGAGGGGTGTTTTCTGCCTCAGGGCTTCCAGAGCCCACGAATGTCTCCAATACACAACAGAGAACTATTTAGCCATTTATAAATATTATGTAAATAATCTTGGATAACACTAACACCATCTTACATTCCGTGAATGATTCAGGATTTTGTCGCATGCTGACAAAGAACTCATTCTCATTAGAATTCTGCAAAATCTTCTTACACAAATCTCCTGTCAGCTTCAATCCATTAAAAATAATAAAGGTATGCTCAAAAGTGGGGACCAAAGCAAATTTTGCTTAGACTTAACAGATTCAATTTACTGTGCTGTTAATCAGACAACAGCAACTCACATCTCCCTTTGCCTTGACAATGGGATCTAACAAGACATTTGTCTGTGTTTCCATCACACCATGGATCTGTAAAACACTGGTCACAACACAGTGCAAGATTCAGCCCTGCCCGAAGGTCACAAGGAAGGAATTGTGGAGTTCCCAGGAAAGAGGTACTCCCAAAGTGTTATCCATTGTGCTGAGCATCCCTCCTGTGTTCAAACCTTTACAATATCCTCTCCAAATCTGGAACCTGAAATAGTGATCGCCCACCAGCCAGCGCAGGAGAAAATCTTAGATCACCTTTTGCCTGATTAACTGGCTTTCCATTGTCTTCCTTTCTCATTCCCACTCCAAAAGAAATAGAAGCTTTGCTGCAGCTGAAACATCTCTCTTCCTAACTGGAAGAAACCAGGGAATAGATATGATGTCCAGCCAAATATAAGCCCCATCACAAGATGGGAGTAGCTGCCAAGGGTACACTCCTTAAAAAAAAAAAAAAAAAAAAAAAAAAAAAAAAATTTACTCTCCTGATGAGTTCCTGTTTCCTCAGCTGGGCCCACACAGCTAAAGCCAGTCAAAGACCATTTTGGGACAAGGCACCATTACACACTCCAAATAGGCATGTGGAACACTGGTGCATATAGGCAAGTTTGAGGGGCTTCTCCTAGTTGCAAGCCTTCTGTTAAAAACCCACACCTATTCTCTGAGGCATCTACCTTCCCAATTGTATCTCCAGCTGATTTGCACCAAGAAATATATGGCAGGAATTTATTTTAACATCACAATTTGTGAGCTAAGAACAGGCAATATCAAGGGAAAAAACCAAGCCCTGACCAAAGAGTTGCCAGGAAGCTGGGCTTTTTCAGCCATAATAATGCTGGAATAAACTGGCTTTGAAATATTTCTGAGTTTTGTGGTTTGAGTGAGGATTTTATGAACCAGTTTTGAATGTGTTTGGATCACTAACAATCAGCTTAAGTTGTAGCTCCCTGGAAAAGAAACTAGTGTAAATCAATCTTATTTAAAATACACATGAACAGCTTAAAATTGCATCATGTGCCATTGCTAACATGCAATAGCTTCCAACTCCAAAGCAGATTTAAGTGTTGCTACAGAGCTGAAAATATTTGGAAACAGATTTTAAAGTGTCGTGAAAAGCAACTATCTAACTGAATAAATGAACTCCTTTATAGCCCTTTAAAAAAATTAGACAGGTTAAATAATAGATGTCCTATTCAGTATTTTTAGATGATGTAAATAGCCACCTTTATGAATCACAAATCATAACAAATTGCCGTGTTTCTGGATATTAATCTTGAAACCTTGCACTTATGATGCACAGCCAGTTTGCCCAGTAAAAGCTCATGGAAACAAAAGAAAAAGAAAATAAAATCAGAAAAACTGACACACGTGACACATTTGTAAGAACAACTGAACTGGTGAATCACAAGTCACAGCCTTTCTCCCAGAGCACTGCTTCTACAGAAAAAAAAAAAAAAAGGAAAAAAGAAAACCCAACAAAATATATCTCTCTTTTGAAGTGCTTTAGATTTTTTTAGATTCGTTTTAAACTTGAAAATTAATCTATCTTGCTATTCTAAAGAAATAAGGGTAATAACATGCTAACTGTGGTTAAACCAATCTTTAATTCAAGTTTGATCTAATGAGGAGTTTGTAAAAATACTGTGACACAAATGAACTCTATATGTTCTCTTCCTTGGCCTCCAGTAGAGAAAAAATGATCTTTTCAATATCCATTGACGACTCAAATTGTTTTGCCTCTAGAATTTTTATGGTTTCAGACGTATCTGACACATCATTTTTGCTACCCTCTTGTTAACTCTCTCGAATCATTAGCAGCATTTCAGTGTACAGGAGGAGAATGCTAAATTAAAGAGTCGATTTCAGTTTTTAAGCCCCAGGGCAGAAAAGGTTGTGCACATCACAGAGAAAATGTATTTTACTTCCAACTTGGATTGCCTGTGCTCTCATTACACTACCTCAGCACTCCTTCAGCTGCTGTGTGAAGCAGAGGTCTATTAAGACCTGAAGGGAGCTCATTCTTCTGCCCTATAAGCTTAAGAAAGACATTTCTAGAGTGATGAGAGCTGCTTGAGCTCGATAGAGAAGATACTTGAAAATGACTCGTGGGGTTCCAGCCATAAAGGCCAAAGCATAATAGCACTGAATTGGGGGTGTAGCACAGCAGATATTTATAATTGCTGGTGGACAAAGCTTTTACTGCCTTTAGAAACACTGAGATGAAAGGGGAAAACAACTCTACATTGAGGGGGGAAGGGTGAACGCACACAATGGGTTTTTTATATATTACCCAGACAGGCTTCTATTGCTGTGGGACTTTTCTCATTCACTGAGCTAAGAGGATAATTTTGTGGTGTGTCAGCAGATCAAGTGAAGGACGTAACTGCAGCGAGCAGGCCCCGCTGGTTCGTGCACACCTTGACAAATGGCTAATTGCAGCTGTGGGCTGTTTTGAAATTCTGAGCATTCATATGGCAGCTACAGAAATCACAAGTGAACTCTGGTAGAACAGGAGAAAGGAAAAGCACAGCACGGCGACAGAGAGAGAGGGAGAGGGCTCATTACACACAGTGTAATAACAAGAGGATGTGCAAGAAGAGCACCAATGTGCAACTGGTGCACATCAGTCACAAGAGGTTTTGAGGGGCATTTGGCACAGAAAGCAAAAATCGACAGAAAGAATTAAAGTGAACATGTATCTTTTCTTTTTCCATTGTTCCTAAACCTAAAGATTTTGTTCCAAGAAAAAAAAAAAACCTAAACAAACCCAACTAGAACAAACCCCGTGTACCAAACCAACCAACTTCCTTCCAACTCCCATCTCTCTTTGCCTTTTCCAAAACCAGTCACTCTAGAATGAATGTAAAAAACCCATCAGTTCAGTTACACGAAGGCAGGGACAGAGGAAGAAGGTTTGGACATGATTAAATAATAATAATAATAACCATCGTCATCTCATCCTTTAGTGGTTGAAAATGCACTGCATAATTTCTTTGGGGATTGATACAAGAGGGGCAGTGAAAGAAAGCTGCCCAAAATATTTCAAATTAGTTTCAAACAATCCACTCAATACACCCAGCTTTTCAAAATCCTGGCTTTTCATGCAGCATTTTCCAGTCTAACTCCTCTGAAGAAAAAAATTCAATTTAAGTGGGAAGAAAGGTACAATTTTCTGTAACTGGAAAAGGCAAATCAATACTTCATAAGTATGGTATGTGTTAAGATAATTAATTTTCCACAATATGCTCAAATCTCAGCAGTGAAAACAGTATAAAACCAAATTAATGACTAAATATTCTACATAGTAAGCGCATGAAAACATTCTTTCATTCTTGTTAAATAGATTAAATGGGAAACGATTTCGATGGCTGTCAAACTGCAGCCAGTCTGAACACCTTTAATTCTGAACCCTATGGATAGTACCATAATTGTCTTTTCTTAATGGTTTGTTAGAAGCTTCATATTGTATCAAAAACCTTTTTTGAAGGGAAAGGCAACATTTAAAGGTCTCATTCATTTGGGCTGTGCCTCGTTTCCATTATTCCCAAAGCTCATCTAGATTTTATTCCTCTCATTCTTTGCAAGGTCATATTTCTCTCTGTCATTTTACTTGTTACATCCTGAGCTTCAAGATCAGCAAACACAGCCTTAAATGCACTTCATCCTCACTCTAAAAAAAAAAAAAAAATCCTTTAGAAAAGGCGATTTTGACATTGGCTGCCTGCAGTTTGACTCCCTACTGCTTCGCTGTGAGATCAAGAATAAAATACTTCACTTTATAATGCTCACCTCGAGATTGCGTCAGTAATGAAACACTCCAAGCAGGGATCAGTTAGAACAGCAAATGGCTTTAACATTTCCAAGGAGCAAAGGAATTGAAACATACCACATTTCACATATACAGAACAAAGAGGGGACTAAAAGACACAGAAATAGAGATAAAAACAACAACACCAAAATCCTTCATGGTGTAATGTCTTGAAAGAGTGAATGTGTATGGCTGGAGGAGCTGCTCTGCTGCATAAGGCACTAAGGTTTTGTTAACTACATTTTAAAACCTACACTAAGTGCAAGATAAATTCTCTCAGATTTTCTCTTAAGTATTTCACCCTATTTCCACATTTTCATAAAAGCAAAGACAGGACCAAAAAGCCTTCCTGAAGGAAAGCATTGCATTGCAATGATTTCTTGAAGATTAGTTGTAAATTTATTCCCAATTTCTAACACCATATACAGGCATACATAGGAAGTTTAAAAATATATGGAGCAAATGCCCAAGCAGAAGCAATAAAATAAAATCCAGTCATAACATCTGCCCCCCTCTGAGTGGGATTTCACAGGATCTCAACTGAGGAAAGAAGGCAATAAAAGCAGATCCGTGGGTGTTCACACTGTACACAAGAATGTATATAGGCATATCTCACTGTTTGATATACACGTTATTTCACTAGGAATTTCATATCTTCTGACATGTCACCCTCACAGAAGAAGAATCTGATGTAATTTTGATCACTTCCGATAAGGTATTTTTATATGGCGATGCAAGGACAGAATCCAATACCAGCCTTGCACCATTCCAGAGCAGGGAGAGATTGTTATATGCACATCTTCTGAGGCCAGGTTCTCCCTAAGGGACACAGGATTTCTACCCTTGTTTGAATCAAGCCGTAACAGCAATTTGATTCTCAGTTTTTAGAATTTTCTAACTGAAATTTTACCCTGAAGGGTGACAAGTTGAAGACAGTTCCTCCTATCTTGAGAAACCCTGCACATGCCTCCAGAATTTACTCTGAAAGGCCAGAGAGGGAGATGATATTTGGCTGGTTAGAAAGGACAAAGCCCCTGACTCTGTCACTCTAGGAAGAATAGCAGACTACAGACAAATATTTTTATTTGTGCACGTGACATTTAATCTGAGTCACTGAGACAAATGAAATGCAAAAACTTCACATCTAGGATTACATCCCCTACATTCACTTTTCAGAGCATGAGGATGTCTCTGAAAGAAAAAGGCTTAGGACTGTGCCTTCCCATGCAGGGAATTGTTACTAAGCTAAAATGGGGCTGCAGGGATGACAGTCTGGGTGTATGGAACAAGTGCTCACTGGGATGAGGCCTAAGAAGATCATTAAAGGCTGCTGGTGATGCCAGCTAATGAAGCCAGTGGACCAGCTCAGAGGCTTTGGCACCGTCAGTCTTGCACTCAGTCCCTGCTGAATATGTATAGCTTCAGATGTTAAAGCTTCCATGTGGTGCTTTAAGCCTGCTTAAGGAGAAAACTATAGTACTACGGGTTTGGGGGGGGTTATGTACCAGTAGCCCTGAGAAATAAAACCAACAAGCCATTTTCTGAGAAACCATGAGTTTGAAGTAATTCAAAGAAATCACTGGACCCCAAAAAACCCACATACTTTATTTCTTGATTTTGGTATTTGCAAACTTAAGCTAATGTAAGGACCACTATAGTGGTTAGACACTCAGATTTGTGAGTATTCTTAAAAGGCATGTAATTACTTTAGATTAAAGCATAATGATTTAATACAGATAAATTTTGTCTTTTGAATATCTCTGTTTTGTAGTTACAGCAGATATTTTGCTACATGCTAATTTTCAGACAAGACTGAAAGTTCACTAGCAGGAGGGAAAGTTTTCCATTAAGGAACATAACTGCAAAATCCAGTAAAAATACTTTTAGAAAATCCACAGGGATTTTAGTTGAAGGTTTTCTTATTATACTAATAAATGATTTCATGTCCACTCTGTGTATGAAGCAACATTATTTATTGCATACCTTCTTCCAGAGGAGCACTTGAATATTTGCAGAGAAGTACAAATACATCATAAATTTTCCTGTAACTAACATTAAAAATGAAAACAACTGCTTTGTATTAAAGAACTATCCACTGCCAACCAGTGAATTTGAAAGAAAAACATAAAAATCACCTAAACTGGATCTTGACTGGTACACTTAAGTTGAATTTTGTCTCAGGGTTAATGTCCACAGCGTCCAGATTATTTAGAAGTGATTAAAAGCTACATTATTTTGCCCTGATTCTCCCATCATTGTACACAACTGCCAAAAATGTCTCAGGCTACTGAATATAGCCAGGCTCCCATCTCACTGGTTTGGGGCAGGTGAAAATAGAATTCTGTTCAAGGAATTCAAATTTCTCCGCTGTCATCTTGGGAGTTTGGTTTCCAGACCAAAAGTGAACTTTAGCATTAAACAAAATCTATCAGTTTGTATCCTGGAACATGGACAAATCACACCAGCATCATTTCAAACTGTGCTTCCTACAACTCAGATATGGTATAATTTCAGAAGAAAGAATAAGAAGAGAAAGCTCAGAATTGCACAAAAGAATGATTACAACTAAAAAAAGTAACAGGAATGTCTTAAAATTACAGAACTGTGTATTACAGTCTCAAAATCTAAAGAATCATGTGTCACCTTGCAAGAGCACCTTCACACAGAGCCCCCAGCTCAGGAAATGATTTGTACTGTTGTGCAACCCCAGAAAACAGGGCAGGATGAACAGCAGCCCCAGACAGCAGAGCTGGGATGTCAGCTACCAGGGACTCCAGTGGAAGACATCAGTGTTTCCTAAACTTCTGGGTGTTAGTGGAGTTTTGCCATCACATCAGAAAGTCTTCTGAGGAGGTTTGGAAGGGACAAACCTGTTGTGCGAGGAGATGGATTTTTGGGGCTGAGCAGGAGCCCAGCCTGACCTCCAGAGGAGCAGTCTGAGTCGACTGACTCAGCTTGGAAGTGTAAAGGGGCTGGGAAGAGGGACAACTCAAGCAATGGGAGCCTAAACTGAGACTTTCCAGTGTACAAATGAAAATCAGGAACTGCAGCAATTGGTTCTCAAGAAAGCAGATTAAGAAAAGCCACAGAGCCCTCACCCAGCCTCAGTGGGCAGAGCCCAATAAATTGTACCATGATCTATGGGGAGTTGTGAAAGTTGTGCAATTATTGGGAAAAGTGTAACTGTAATTTCCTAAAAGGGCTCTGTCTGGTCTCTGGACTTATCCTGCTCAGCCAAAGGGATTATTTTACCACTCAAAACAGTCCTCATTCATAGAATTAATTCCTGATTTTTAAGAGGGTCAGGTACTTGAGTAGGGAAGGTTATCTCTGGGGTGGAAAGTAACAAGCCAGGATCACTTAACCAGGCCGCAGAGACTCCTACCCAGAAAAGGTATCAGCACACATAACCACTGTGAAATGCATGCTGAAGGATAATACTCACTTATAGATGGAAATAGTTACCAATAAGAACTGGGAATCCTTAATTATTCAGATTCTAAAATTAAAATTTTTGGGCAGTTGGAGTTTTTGCTCAATATATATCACCTTTTACTCTGATTTTTAGAAAGATAAATTATAAACCAAGTTTCTGAAGAACTCTCTGAAGAATACACTGAGTCACTCAAAGGAATCTTTTTAAGAATAATTAAAAAAAAAAAGGCATGAAACTTGAACTGAGAATTTGGGCTGCAATTATTCTCTTGAAACTCAATTCCACTGGCATCCCACCCCAAAGATGAGCAAATCACATGATTCTGTGACTGAAACCCATCTGCCGTCAATCCACATAACTGCCTTATACTTCACATGGACCTGCTCATCTTGTCAAGCGAAGAAAAATCTCATAATCAGTTTTAGCACCCCAGAGTCCTTCCAATTCTCAAAGTAATATTCCAAACAGCTCAAGTAGAGCACACTAACACAGAACTTGGCAGCCAACCCATTGTAATGCTATGAAAGAGCAGAACTTTGGATGATAGAGGCCATAAATTTATAAAATCCTTTTAAGGCCATCCATACCACAATATGAAACTTGAATGACTATTTCTCCCACCTGTTTCTTACAGGTTTGTTTTTCCCAGGAAGAGCTGGGAAGAAACAAAAGGACAGGCAGTTACCTCACATTTTAAAACTGTATGTTAAAAAAATTTTTGTGTACTCCTTTAGTCTACATAACATCCTACAAGATGGGCTGGAAACAAATACAAACAGCTCTCAAATCCTGCTTTACCTGTGTGCATTCATGTACAGGAGCACAAAGGTGTCCTTGGAGTGGAGATACACCTTATTTCCTACTAAACAATCCCAAGAACAGCATCAGAAGAAGGAAGGCATCAGAAGAAGCCTATAATTGTGCTGAGCAAGTCATGTATTTCCATTGTTTAGGGGAAAATCTTATGGGTAATAAATGCTAACGGATGGGAATCTGATATACTTGTTGTTAAATATATGTATTTCTAATACCTCATAATAATTAATAATTACTCATATAATTTTAATACCGTCTGTAAATTAAATTGCCATCAAATACATGCAAAGAGCAACTCGTCCACAGGTTTGGGAGAACCTGCACCTAGGAAAACTGCAAAATACCTACTTTTGATGCTTCTGATACTTATTAAATCGGCCTATACCAATTTTTTTTTATTGATGTTCAAAAGCCTTACTATGGCAAAAGTCCTAAAGGCACCTGTTAGTCGAAGTGTAGGGGCACAGCAAAAAGTTGAGTTCAAATTGTGAAAGAACTGTTAATCTTGAGCATAAATACAATCATATCAAAATTAGGGTGCTGGGACAGGGCATTACTCGCTCCTGATTATGTTCAGGAATCCATAAATCATATCTTGGAGGAGGAGATGGAATACAAAAGAAAAAGAACTGAAACTATATTGAACAAAAAAGAAGCAGCACTGTTTTAACACAGTATTTTCCACATCTGGAATCCACCAATGGGAGCCTCAGGAAGAGATTAGAAATTCATGATTCTAGATCAGTATTTCAGCGTGACAACAAGCTACATCACCTTGCTAAAGAATGCCTCATTTAGGAAAAGTTTAAAGATCGATTGCTAACAATAATTTCTGCACATATCTTGTACAGCCCCTTCAAACTTACATCTAAAATGAAGTTTACCACCAAAGACTTTATACATTTTTCAAGAAAATAAGCTGTCAGCTCTCAGGCAAAGAGAGGTAAAGGCTTGGGAGTTGGGGATTTGTGAAGAGTTTTTTTGTTTCCTTTTCTTTTTCTATTAAAAATAATGCTAAATAGTGCAAAAGGAGATTCACTGCTCAACATGTCACAGTTACAAAATGTGCGCAATCAAGGGAGTAAATTCAAAGACAGCAGAAAAGGTGAAAAAGGGCAAAATAGAGATCGAAAATCCCGAGAAGTAAGAGAAAGGAGAAAAAAAAATTGCAAAATTCTGTTTCTTGAAAACATACAATTAATAAGATGTAAAAACACATCCAAATATTAAGTCGCCCATCTGCAAGCATCCTAGTCTCCTAGAAATCTGCACTTCATTCTTATTAAGATACAGTAAATCTGCCTCAGAGATTTACACAAAGTCTGGAAAGGAAGTGAAGGAGACACAATGGGGAAATGAAGCTAAACATTCCTGTGGTCCCCACAGCATTTTCCTATTGAGTAATTTTGAAAGCACAGGTTATCTTTATCCAAATAATTCAGCATGTGCTTAGTCCTTAACATAGGTACCATTTCAATGCCATTTGGCAAATAATTACACTTCACTTTTGTTAGCAGTGCCAAACTCTAGATTACACCCTGAATTGAGCCTCTTGCCAGAGAATGAATTTGAATCACATCCTCTAAATCAACTCCCACCACTAACTTTTCTCTTAGCAAAATCAAAGATAAGGACTCAGTCTGAATACCTGGAAGGCAACGTTTCAGCTTACTTTTATAGTCCAAATTAAAAGCATGCATCATGTCTTTATGACAGGATGCTAAATTTAAGTTTGTCACAGTAAAACACGAATGACACTAATATTACACAGCCACAGTATCTCTCCAAAGAATTACTGTTTACATATTAAATTGTCTGAACTTTTTAAAAGAAAAATCCTTTGCAGTATTTCACAGCTGAGCTATGAAATGAACCGTACCAAGCCCTGCAGGCACTCATTTAGCAATAACATAATTCTATTTTTAAATGTGTGTGCAGGACTGCCTAGTCCAGTATACTGAAGCTTTACCTACATAATCACATCAACCAGTAATGCAAACGTGTCCTGACTGGAGACAAGCCCTCATTAGATTATGTTGCATTATAACAAATTCCTAACAGTTCCTAATGAAACACTTGCCGTCTAGCATAGTAAAGCGATTAAGTAAACAGCGCTGTAGCATGACACCATGTGGTAAAATGCCATGGGGAAGGAAGGGCTCAATTGCAGGAGCTTGCACTAAATGCCGAGCTCCAAGCAAGCTGATTGGAATCCAAAGTGATGGGAGAAGAAATGGAGCACTCTTAAGTATTTCTGGACTGTACATCTAATTACTTGTGGATGGAAGCTAATGAAGTCCAAAATACACACAGCAAGGCAGGAAATTTGCTGGTGTGCCTACGTACGCGTGCTTGTAAGTTTTTTAACCCATATAAAATTCACACACAACGTGTAAGGTAGGTCATAAGCATGTATTTTCACAGCTGTTACCCTTCAGATCTCCTGTTTGCATATGCAAATATTGAAAGGCTGATGTGATGAAAATCTGCACCCAAATAAATAAACACGGCCTGAGCCCTGCTCGTCAGGCACTGTGTTTAGATGTAGAAGTTCTTATCACCATCAGGGGATGGCTCATGCTGCTGGCTCATGGAAGGGGATGCTCTTTGTTTCCCGGCAGAATGTAGACAAGTTGATGCCTTCCCATCCTGGTCTTCATGCACAGGAGGTCTGTGTAGGCACAGTGAAGTATCGATGTGGAATTTTCCTAACAGCCTAGATAACTTGGTCCCACCTCCCAAAGTGATATAGATGCCAAGAGGACTTCCAATTCTATGAGCTCAAATCACTTCATAATTTAAAATATTTGAACATTTTCTTTGTCAGAAAAGAAGAAAGAAGCTTCTCATTTTCAAGTCATTTGACAACTTGAGAACTTGAGAGTTCATTGATCTCACCAACAAACCTCCTCCTAGCTCAGCAAAACATCAGATTTTGTGCAGTTTTATGAAACTTTACAGAACATGTTTCTCAAATGATGGCTCAGCTGTAGGTGCTGTACACCATCAGCCGACTCTGAGTTTGTTTTCCCTGAAATTTAGGGCCAGACTTCCAGACAGATTTGGCCCTTGATACATGCAAATACTAGACAGCAGTAAATTAAACTGCTCTTTATGAAATGAAATAACACAGCTTGGGAGGGATGTTTTAAAAACAAATAAATAAAACGCTGAAGGCCTGAAGAGGCACTGTGGTTTTGGAGGCTGTTATCCTCTTAACTTTGGATAATGACAAGTTGGAAAATCTGCCTCACCTGCCTGTCCTGCTGAGAGCATCTCTAGCTGGGCTGAACCAAAGGGTTTTCAAGCACACACTGCTGTAAGTGTCTGAACAGGATCTGTGGAAGTATCCCCACAAGACGTGTGGACAGACCACCCAGGCATGGCCCGGTGAGATAAATTTGCAATGCCTGAGCTCCTCCAACTGCTCTTCAGTTACTACAGACACAGCTGAGTTATGGTGGGGGAGCACGGTTTAGGTTGCCTGAGCTCTGTTTATTTCTAAGCATTCCCTGAGAAAATAAAACATGCCGTAAGCTAAACAATTAGCCTTCCAAGAAAAATGGTACAGGCCGGACAGATATTACAGTGCAGCTTCTGATCTGCCAATGAAGTGGGCTGCAGCTGCAAGTCACTCCACTGAAGTGAAAATAGATTAACTGCATACATAAACTGCCTGATCCTCCTGTAAAATTGAGCAGGGGATTTGTGGGATCTGTAATCCTGGTATTCAGGTCTTTCCTTCTGCTCGGCAGAGATGTCTGAATCTGTTTCAGGCATGTCACACAGCTATTTTCAGATGACTCCTCCATTATTTGAGATTTTTTAAAATGTCTTTACAACAGTTACTCTAGACATTGTCAAGAGTTTTAGGTACATGCCTATAGACATCCCATTTCCCTTGGAGGGGAATATTTACAATGCAGTATATACATTGTATATACTATGTATATACAATACACAGTATTACATCCTATGTGGAGATTCTACTACTGTGAAATTACTATTTTCTGAAAGTGTCCCTTTTTCCTTGCACTCTGTGATTATCTGTGCATAAATTAAAACTGTCAATATAGAAAAAATACATATTTCAGGGCCATCACTGTTTTGATGTTAAAAATATAGATAACTCTATATAGAGTGTAATGTGAATAATATACATGGTGTTTGTGTGTGTAGACAGATAAACCCAAATATGGAGGTATGTGCTTTAAAAAGTCACTAAAATAATGCTCTTGTCCTAGAAACTAGAATGTAATTTTGCAAATATTTCACTAACACTAACCATCCAGTCTGCACATACGTACAAAAGAATAAAAAGCCAACATCACAAAACTTCAGATGGTAAAGATGATTCAGGAACCTATGGCTGGCCCCAATAGCTCTGGAACCCAAAGAGGATCTCCAGTTCATCCTGCAAGGGAGGCAGCAAATACTGAGAGAGTCTCCACATAACATCACATCCTTCAAGGTGGATGGAATTCTAAAATACACATTCTTATAACCATAGATATTGTCACTGAAGCAATGAATAGCATTGAAATAAATAGTATTCTTGAAGACAACTACCTCAGAATGGTTACCTAAGTCTTGCAACTATCAAGTTCTGTTACACATAATTAAACTGAAATCATAAAAAAAAAACCCAATTAAAACCACAACATCTAAGTCATGTTAACCATATCTGTACTTTTTATTGAAACTCTACTTTAGCAGTCCAAAATTCTCTCCTGGGCCTTCCAGAGAAAGTGAAACTGTCCATACATAAAAATAATTTTATCATAAAAACCTATTTCATGAAGCACAATTTTATGAAGCATAGTATTAAGCCTTGGAAAATTATAATCTAGCCTGTTGCTATTAGTATTCATTAATATGCAATTCATTAATATGTAGGAAATGAAGTTTGTATTGGTAAAGTGAATATTTGACAGTTCAAATGCAAAATCAGCATTTGGGTCAGATTTTAATACTACTTTCTGATTTCAAAAACTGTGTATTTGTAAGACCAAAAACTACCTTTTTAAGCAACAATCTCTAGATTTTTCTTACACTGTTACCTTTCGGTAATATTATGCTTCCAAAAGGAGTCGATAAAAATTTTCATGAGAAGCTGAATATCTGAAGAAATAAGGAATAATTGCATTATCATAAGGAAGTGACAGTTTTGAAAGCATCTTTGTCAAGTTATTTTGAAATTTGTCACTTCCAGCTCATGGTCAAGAGAGAAAGCATATAGTTTTGTGCCAACGAGGGAGAACGAGGGAATGCAAAACATTGAAATATTTCATAGGAGGGCCTTAGACCTCCTGCCTGTTTGCTAGAAATCTGTACATCAGAGAACCTAGTATTAGTACATAATCTAACATCAATATTGTTTTGGCAAGTAATTAAAAATCCATTCAGGAAATTAAATGGAGTTGAGTTAAAATTTAGCTGTCACTTTGCATGTTGAAGCACAAGCCTGACACTTCCAGAAGACAGATACCTAAATTATCAGCATGGGATTTGAGTGAGGTATAAATCAGCCATTCTCTTGGGTTTACCAGAAGTATACAAAAGAACTTCTTTAAGCCAATTGTCTTTGCTTCACCATCAAACTGTCAGCTTTAGTCATTTTGTTACACAGAACAACAATTTTCTGATTTGAAAAAGAATGGAAGATAAGCATGTTTTAGGAATTCAGAATACTGTCATGCCACAGTCTATTGTTTAAAGGCATATCAAGTAAATAAATAAACAAACTAACTAACAAAAAAAAAGCCTTAATAATCACAGTACATATTTTTATGTCCTCTAGCAGCCAGGTCATGGAAAGATCAAAACAAACTTGTATTTTCTCTCTGTTCTCAGTTAATGTTGACAGGGTTAGGTAAATGACTGGTACTGAAACTTGAAGTAAATTATTCTGGGTGTACTTTGAATGCAGCAGCAGGAAAGAAAGATACACAGCAACCAAACAGATCTGTCAGCATCTTCCCGGATCAGTTGTCATCATGGAGGAAAAGCAAGTCATTTTTTGACCTAACCAATCTATTTGCTATTTATTGTAACTCATGGAATATCTCTTTCTCCCCCTCCTCCAGGATGTTGCTGGTACGCTCAAACAGGACACTTCATTATCAAAAAGGACTCATTTGCTTTTTTCCACCTCAGCCTACCTCTCCCAGCCCCTTCTGCATGCTTTTTCCAGTGAGGCTTTTCCCCTCTCTGAATTCCACCCCCATCTGACAGGGCTGCAGTGCATAGTTGCAGGAGTTATTTGATCAGTCACAGTCATGAGAGTTATTTGATCTGCCATGGATGTCGAAGTAAATATAGCCCCTTTGCTTTGTTCTGGAAAATGTATGTGTCAGAAACAACAGCAAGATGGGGGATTCCACATATCCTGTAGCCTCCTGTAGGACAGAGCCAAAATCCCTACTCCACAGTTTGATGTACAGCTCCTCAGATGAAGCACCCCAGTAAGAAAAGTAGTTCCTTGTAATTGCCTGTGACATTTCAGATGATTGAAGGTAACACCAAAACTGAAGTATCTTCATTGCAAACTACTTTATTATTTAATTGGATGCACTTCCTCATTCTCTGTACTTTATCAGAAAACAAAACAAAACAAAAAGCTATGAAAGCTAAATTTAAAAACCCAGCAGTTTCCTATCTGGAAGCCCAACCCAGCCTCTCTCAGATCTGTGACTTGGGCAAGGAAGCATCACACAGTCCAAAGAAAAAAAAAGTCAGTACAATACCAGAGACAATCAAATCCTGTACAAAATACTAATGAGCTTTTCAAAATCTTTTGGGGTCTACCTAAACCAGAAATCATTTCAGAATATGAATAATATGTGATTTTTTTTTTTCCTGCTTACTAGGAGGATTCAGAAAGTCAAACACAGGAAAATAATAAATAAAACTCCATGTGAAAGCACTGCTACTATATAGTACAGCAAAATTACAGGCAGGAATCACAGGTATAGACATGAAAATATACACAGCAGAAAAAAAAAAAATGTTTAACCACTCTGGCTAAAATGAAACTTGTTTTTTTTCTAAGAGTGATACTGATGCCACAAGTCCATCTCCTTCCTGAAGGACTTGCATGCCAAACCAAAATTTAAAATAAACCCCAACTCTGAAACTAGTACACATTTTGGCTTGAACATTTCCAAGCTAAACCAAAAACAGTATTCATGCATTCAGATGTTTTTCAGCCCAGTTTCATTTTTTTTAAACTATTTTTTGGTTGTTCATTTGAACAATGAACAGGAACTGTGTATATATCTACATTTATGTTTCAGAAATGGCAAAGTATTAAAAAATATTTTCCCAGTTTTAGTAAGCTTGCAGTTAACTACAGTAAATAAAATCTTATTACTTGTGAAATATAAGGTCAACAGCTCTGGTCTTAAACAGTTGCTCTCCATTTTCAGGCAAGTTTAATGAAAGTGAACATGTCAGTTCCTAAAATATAAATGGCCACCAAGAGACTACATCCACAGAAAACATGTAGGGTTTCACACAGGGCAGATTTCGCTTTTAAACAGAGCTCTGCTGAGCTGGCTTCTACCATACACAATTTGCTGGATATGTTTTAAACCAAACCAGCTGGGTCCATCTTGATTAATTATCATCTATACTACAGAAACAATTAGAGACACAACTTTGGCCTAGATTGGCATCGTGGTGTTTTTATGCACACACACCTTTTATGTTCAGAAAGTCAAGTTGCTGAAACATCCTCCATCACTGCTGGTAGCAGTTATTGTAATAGTTTTCTTTGCTTCTTCATCCAGCCTAACCTCTAAGGCCTACTATTTCATTCTTTTTGCATATAATGTTTGTTAAACTGTTTTGCAAAATATCCTGATACTATGATTCTTTTAAAAAATTAATGCTAATTTATACAATTACTACTACTCAGCAGTCAATGTCTCAATAACAAGGTGCTTCCTTGTAACCAGAGCAGTTTATTCACCTGACCCAAGGATCACTGGAGGTCTCAGTTTTCAATAACCAATCCTCAGTAGCAAAACCATTCAGAATGAATTTCCTGCACGCACGGGACCTGATAATACTCTGCCAAGACCTGAGTTGCAGCAGTCCCACTCAAAATGCAGAGTTATGAGGCAAAGGTCTCAACTCAGAGTGTTGGAGTGGGAGGTGTTGTGCACACAATGCACACATGGGCTCTGCTTTGATCCTGGCTCCCTAGAAACAACAAAGCTCAAGCAATTTGCTCCCATCTACCTGCCTCTCCTTCCTTCTCTATGGAAATTGTCTTCAAACTCATTTGGAAGCCATTAGTCAGGCTGAAACAGACCTGGAAGAGCAGTGGAAAATGGTAGGCAAGTAATTTCCCTTCAGTTTGGGAAATCAACAGGTGGGCAGAGGGGAGGCCCCTCTGTTCACACCCCTACAGGAGTGAGGTGATCCTGCCAGGGCTGGCCCTGCCAAGCAGATCCCACAGATGCCAGACAGCTGTTCCTACTGCTCCCAGCTTTGAAGTAGCTGTGGAATGCTAAAGAGGTTCAGGAACCAACAACAGAAATTCTGAGAAAACACAGGGGTTTTGTTTTTTTATTCCTGTGCTAACCACAGGACTCTCTCCTTTCCAACAGCTGTCACGATTAAGGATGCTCTCTGAAGCTGGAGGTTATGGATTGTACTGAGCACAAGCAACCACTTCATCTACCCATGCCCACCATTATCATAGTCATTCCAAAGAGGGCTGTGTGCCCTCCTGTATGTGACATGCCAATCCAATCCCAGTTATTTCATTATCTTACTTTATGTCTTCTCCTACAAATTATATAAAGAACAAAACAGGTTGTTAGAAGAAAAAACATCTTGTTTCCCACAACACATCCTACCTGCAATACCTGGACAAGGGGTGTTTTTGCCAACTAGTTTAACAACATGAGAAAAGGTGAACAATTAAAATTGTAAAAACATTTTTAATAAAAATTCTTCTAAAGATAGTGTATTAGTGGTTTGTCATCTTTATATCAATTAAAAAAAAAATCAATTCTCATTTGGTATCTACTTATTGGTGTTGGATTCCAAGTTTTATAGTTAAGCAACTCTCTGTTCCATTGTACATGTCTGCATCTGTGAAAAAGGACATTTGTATATCTGAAGAGATAATAATAGCAGATAACAGATTCACTTTCATATGGAAAGGAAAAAGACAAATTAAATATTAGAAAATATGTTGAGTAATGAATAAAATTATTAAAAGTGCCTTTTCTCAGGATTCTAATACATTCTTTACAAAATTAAAGCATTTTGGCTGCCCAAAATACAAAATCGAAGTCTTTACATATTGTACACATTTGTCAATGGAAACTTCAGCCTTTGCCAGTAGGCACAGAATCAGTTTCATTTTGCAGTTGAGAACACAAAAGTTCTTTAATAGGCTTCTAGCTGTATTTGAGTGATAGGGATGCAGCCCTTATAATAAACAGCAAGTCTCTGTCATGTCATAATCAAATGTGTTGCAATATATTGTTAGCTATTGCCTCCAGATAGAAAATGCTGAAGAACAATTTGCATTTTTCCCTTTTGATTAGATTATGTTGTGGTGCAAGCTCATTTTAAATAAATAAATCAATAACTCTTTAAAACTCTTTAAAATCAATAACTCTTTCATAGTATTTTGTAAAAATACTCAAACCAAGCTAAACCAAAACACAACAACTTATCCACTGCATTCATGCTGCAGCAAACAAACATATCACATTCCACAAGCTTCCCAACAACTTTGTTGCCATTAGCTTGGTTTGAATAATACTGTTATTTTAGTAAACACTTCACATTCCAACTACTTAATACACTATTCACTGAAAATAGTCCCTTTCTGCTCTTGTCAAGTCATTATCAATACTCAGCAACTATTTGGAATTCAGTTTTACTTGAAGAATATTTTTGTATTATTTTCTACATATTAATTTCTCTATCTGTCCTTTTCTCTACAATATTTTCGTATGAAAAGGAGTATGTGCTGATTTGGGGGCTTCTCATAAATGCATTTGCACAATTCTCAGAATTTAGATGACCACAGAAAGAGAGATTTGTAGTCCCAGATCCTAGTGATTCCCAAATTAGGATTACATTTCAAGTGTGGTGAAATGCATAATAACTTGGGTTTAGAAAATGACAGAAAGTTCATCTTTTTACTAGACTTGATAGTCTAGTACTATCTTTTTTTCCCCTTGATCTGAATTGTTTCAAAATTATCGTGCCTGTATCCTCCAGGGAAAGCAAAGAATCACAACATTCTCTGCAAAGCTCACAGGGCATTTGGATCAATACCTCAGTGCATTAGACTGCTCTCCAGTGCCAGCTTTTATCCTTCAACGTGTTTCCTTTCAAAATTCTTCTTTTATTTTTCCCTTCACCATGTTTTATTTTCTCCAAACTGACATTCTTGGTCGGTGCTTTCCTCCACTCTGCCAAAGCCTTCAACCTTTATAATATATTTATGGCCTGGATGCACACATCTCAGGATTGGGCAATTTTGAAGAGAAATTCTCTTGCCGTGGATTTGTGAATGCAAATCGAGGATTATCTTAATTCTTCCATTTTCTGTTTGCTACCTCCAGCTGTTCACACTGAATTGCAGTATTGAGTGCTATTTGATCTTTGTTTTTTTTTATTTTTTCCTTCTCGACTTAAAAATGCAGTTTCCATTTGTCTGGCAGATCTGTAGTGTTTCCAGTTTTGTGGCATGAAAGCATGGGATGAAGAAAGGGGGAGGGTTTGAGCACTCCCAAATGTCTACCTAGCACCAACTGAGAGCAAATGTGAATTCCTTGCCTCCCCAGCCATAAATCCAACTGTGTCTGGGAGGAAACATTGAACCTTGGTTCAGAAAGGCTAATTTTCAATAGTTCTTGACATTTTGGAAATTCTATATGTTAGCAAATACTTCAAGAGCCATATGTAAACCCATGGGATGGGAATATTTTGGGGGAAGTGTGGAATGATCCCAAGTGCAAAACTTCACACATTTCCCAAGCTCTGCTGGAGGCTTCCAGCTCAACATGGCACCAAGTAATTTCCTCCAACTCAGACCACAACACTTTTGCATACATTCAAAAAATAGTTACTGACCTTTTTGACTACAGCTGTCAGAATCTGAACTTTTTAAAATATCAAACACCAAACACTGATATCTACCTACCTATTTCAACATTCTCTTCTTGCACACCAGGAGATCAAATCAAGTCAAGTATCCTAGACTGGACGTACAGTTTCAGGGAACTGTCTTGATGTTCCAGACATTGACAGGTTTTTTGGTGGGGATTTTTTTTTGGTGGGGCTTTTTTCTCTGCTTGGGTAGGCTATAAGTAAAGAAACATGGGAGCCATCTGTTTTTGGATGTTTGAATAATGTCCCAAATGGAAGTCTCTACAGGCCTATCTCTAAGAAGATAAATTCATTTTATTTTAATTGAAAACTTAATTTCCTAAGAAATCGATGAAATGGATCCCACTTCCTACCATACCCTTCCAGATACAATTTCATATTCTTCAGTAGCAAACTGATCTTCCAGTGCTGACGTTAGTCCAGATGTAAGTCCAACTGAAAATTAAATCTAAATGAATCACAGTGGAAACTAATTGGAGGAATTTATTTTGCCTACCAAAATCTTTTCTTAGCAGGAATATGCTATCAATCATTAGCCTTTTCAAAATATTCCAGTATTCCTGTAACTTCAGGATCAAACTTGGGGTCATACTCTCATGTTTTCTTTTCCCTTTGGTCTAGCTACTGCTTTCATTTAGTAGATTCCTGTCCAGCTCTGCCAAGGACACTGTCAAGGTAAATAAGGCATTTCAGACTCTTTTTGGCATTAGGATCAGAATATGACAACACCTGTCTTCCACTTCCCACCAGTCACAGGCCTCCAAAAGTCGCAGTCCTTAACGTCTTGGGCCAAAATCTCTTGCAGTATCAGATACAGAGGGTATAATAGTGGGGATATATGGGAACTGCTTGACTTTCCTTAGTCTTTATACCTGGAAGCAAAGCAATGCTCCCAGGAGGACAGCAAATATAAATTAATCTTGTTTCTGAACATTTAACTTTCTGAAATTTCACCTTCATCAAACAAAGTGAGCAAAATTTTGAATATGTTTTAAGTTAAGAATGAAAGAATAAGAGAAGGAAAAGTAATTGGAAACTTAAAGTGATGGGAAAAAAGAAGGACTTTTTCTGCTCCATTACTGGAAAAGGGCATTGTACTTTACTTGTTACCAGAGAAACAGTCTCTGTTTTTCTTCATTCACTGAAGATTTATATAAAATAAGCCACACAACAAAACCATTTCTGAAGGTGGATGCTAATAAACTGGCTAAGCTATTGTCCTCCCAAGCCTAAATTAAAACTTGCCACACTTACATCTTTTTCTTTTTTATTTCCCCTCCATACATATACAAAGTCATTCGGAGTCAATTTCTGAACACCTAATAAGAATGTAGACTTTGAACATATTGAGTGTCTCTCCATGTGTCAGACTCTGTGCTGATCATCTCTTGGCTCACCACTGGCTCTAAGGGCAGCAAGGAAAACTTCCTAGCTCTGGCTTTCAGCAACACTATCATGCCTTTATAACACATTCCTGATTGAATTAATTTTTAACTGCTAAAATAAATTACTGCAACAACCTAAAAAAAGTGAAGTTGATTTTTCACTTTATTAGAATGAGCCATGCTAGCATTCTTGCTGCTCTGCTCTGATTACATTGCATTGAGTCTGGCTTGTGATAGGGAAAAAAGATCCAATTAGGAACTGACCTAATCCAATCATACAAAGAACCTACAGCCTTAACAGAGAGGTTGGCCCTGTATCATCCATCTATCAAGAGTCCTGTGCAACTACTTCAAGTGATACAAGGCATCCAAAGAGCCACAGGCTCTCAAAGTAGTTCAGGTATAAAGTTCTTCATGATCATTAGTAACTTTTTGGTTTCTTAGTCCCTCCTGGAAAGCTGGCCAGTCGCCTGACAACACACCAAGCCATTAGGTTTTGGGTAAAAGGAGAGGAGGGAGCAGAAGCTCCATCACTGCTCCTTCTTGGTCAGCCGGCGGTGTGTGTTGTGGTTGGGCAACTCTCCCATCCCAGCCTCATGCTCTGAGCCAGCTAAATCTCCCACAGCCCTTCCAGCTGTTTCACCTTAATTGTGGCAGGCAGCACAGCCCCATTTTCCACGAAACAAATGAATTCAATTGTCAGCTCGGTAAACGATCAGAATTTTGGCAGTAAACCTGTAACACAATGGCTGACAGAGCTGCATAAAGATGGAGTTTGCTGCCTATGATCCAAGAAAACTTTCATAAGGAAGCTGCTGGAGGCAGTAGAAGAGGATGAACAAGCCACACGGGGTGATTGTGGAGGCTGTGCAGTGCATCCTCTTGCCTCCTCCCCTCTTTGTGCCTTGCTAGGTAAGCCGCTGTGAGAAATATGACAGGTCTTTCACAACAGACTGGAGATTACTTGGTGCTCCATTCCAGGTGGGCCTGGAAACCACTGGCTTGCACCCTGCTGAGAAAGGTCATGCTCACAGAGTCTTCTGGATTTGGAGCTAGGATCTTGATGCTTGGCTTGGAACACAGACAAAGTGAGTAGGTCATCTTGCAAAAGGGAGAGAAAAAAGCCAGGCAGCCGGGCAAGTTCCTACAGCACTTCCAGGAGTGTCTGTGGCCAGGCAGGCAATTTTAAGCAACAGAGAAGCAGTTCATACTCTTACAATTTCTTTATGATCAAAAGCCAGATTGCTCCTGTAGGCATAAGGAAATTAAACCACCAGTTCCCTTCATTAGTAACAGAGCACTGCAGAGAAGGGGCTGTGTGGGTGTACACATCCTGTCCTTCCTCCAGAACACTCACAGTTTAAGTAATTCCCTCCCAGTATCGCCCATTTCGAGAGTCAAGACCCAACACCACTCCAACCTGGAGTTGTAGAGCGGAGCTGAGTTAGGGACCACCTGTACAACATGGACATGAAAGTCCATGAAATAGCTCTGCTATAAAAGATGTGGGGACCCTGGCAGGTGGCAGGATTGATGTGAGTCATCAGGGCACCTCTGAGGCTATGAAGACAAACCTGTCCTAGACCACAGCAGGCCAAAGGATGTGATTTCTGTACTCTATTCAACACCTTATGTCGTTCCTGGAACAATGTGTCCAGTTTTGTTTCCCTCAACGTTTCAAGAGAGATACTGAAAAATTGGATAGGGTCCAGTGAAGGGCAACCAGGATGATTAGAGAATTGGAGAAGTTCTCATATAAAGAAAAGTTTTAGGAACTGGGCTGGAGAAGAAAAGGCTCAGAAGATCTAGTTATAACTTCCACTACCTAAAAGAAAGGTATGTATAGAGAAAGCAGAGGTACTCTTCCTATCAGGATGTATTTTTACAAAACATAGGTAATGGGAACAGGTTGCTGCAGGGGAAAGGACAGATGAATATAGGGGAGAAAATATTCAATGAGAACAACTGAACTTTGGAGAAGATCGTTAGAAGAAGTGGTGGAATCTTCTTGCAGGAAAAAAAATCAAGGCTCAGCTTGGTAATGCCCTTAATAATAAAATCTAAGTCCTGAAACAGAAAGAAAGACCAAATGATCTCCGGAAGCCCCTTCCAAACCATGCTTTGCTGTGGTTCCAATTCTAATCCTAAAGCAAAGGGGAAAAAATAAAGCAACATTTTCCTTGAAATGAAGGTAATTCCTCAAATAAATTTCCTTCCCTCAATTCATCTAGCAATAGTATTTTTCAAATAATACATCTCCCTCTCTTCTCAAATCCAATAAAAAAGGACAGGACAGCAAAAGCCATCAGTGCAACTTGCCACACACTGTTGTGCTGTAAAACTACACAGCTTCTTGAAGCAGCATTTCTTTTTAAAACGGCTAAGATCCCACACAAAATCAAAAGCAAAGAGCTTAAGTAATCCTCAATAGTGCAAATCATGGATTTATCCTAAATGTCAAATTCAAGTGACTCTGTTACTGAGAATGGAGAGTAACATATGACTTTCCTCAGTATTGGAAGGGAAATCAGAGAATGGAGCTTCCAGCTTTGGCTTGACTGCTGAGTGGTGATCTACAACCAGCTAAAATGAGAGAAGGCCTATGAAACAGCTTACCACATACTTCTGATGAATTACCTCATCAAAATCAACACACACAAAAGGAAGAAGATTGTCAAGACGATTTACTAAGAAAGACAAGACTCCAGGACCATCTTAACGAGAAGAAGTGTCATACATTATTTCTAAATTCATATTTGGAGAAAAAAAAATCCCATCTAGAATCTCAGAAGCAGCAATGTTGAGTTATGTTACATAGTTACAGAGTGTGATCATGGCCATCCAGCCCCATGCTGGAAACCACGGGCAAGCCAGCATTAAGATCCAAAAATTAGAGCAGATGAAAGTATCCCTAACTCAGAGCTTCTCCAGGGACATTCAAGAGTTGCAGCTTGTCCTTTGAGCAACTTGATCTAGTTGAAGATGTCCCCTGCAGGGGGCTGAGTTACATGACCTTTCAAGGTCCCTTCCAACTCAAATTGTTCTACGAATCTATGATTCTGTTCCACATCTTTTAAACTTCCAACTTCAGCTGTGCCATCTGAATGCTTATCACAAGTTGCATGTATCATTTAAATACAGTCCCTGAAAACTCAGTTTGTTGTTGCCTTGAGCAGTCAGGAAAAGTGATTTGACCAGCAGAGCGATGCTCAACTGAAATCAAACTAGATAGGGATTTATGCTCACCAACTGATGCTCTGAACTGAAAGCTCATACGTCACTCTTGTTTCTCCTCTAAAATCAAATCAGCACAATGAGCATTTCATCCTCTGAAGTCTCTCTACTGAGAACAGAAAAAGGGGCAGCAGGTAGCTCCTTACAGGTGTGTCTAGCAGGGGAGATTGCTTGTTGAGTCTCCCAATGGGAAACAACGTAGGAAAAGGAGACTAAAAAACACACACAGAGCAAAAGTAAGATTTGGGAGATAAGGAAGAGAATAAATTATTAAAAAATGAAAGAAAGGATGAAAGAGGGAACAAGCAGAGTCTTTGGTAATTAAAAAAAACAACAAAAATAATTAGGAAGAAACCTGAATGACACATAGGAAGGAGAAGCCACTTGTTTGCTCAAGGGGCTGTGTTGCCAACACCTCCCTTGCAGGAGCTAGGGAAGGAAGGGAGAGGAGAGCACAGCACATCACCAAAAACCACATGAATGGGGAATACCCTGTCTGGCTGATGTGCTCAGTGGGAGGAACTGCACAGCAGCTCTGCATTTCCCAGGGTTTGATATCTGAAAAACAGCACTAAAGTAAATATATGCTCCTGTGGAAGTTCAGCAATGTCCCTGGAGCTCATTCATTCTCTAACCTTTTCCCAGCTGCTGGCCTGCAATGGTATCAGTTCACTTGAAGCCAGACTGGATTTCAAAGGAAAGGTCCCAGAGGTGACAGGCAGCTCATTAATTCACTGTAGAGCTTTAGTGCTGGAGGAAGTGCTGTAAACGCACAATCTGAAACTATTTAGAGCCACCAAATAATTATATCACAAGAAGCCACTGCACACTTCACATTCAGTAATGCTAAAATATAGCTATGTAATCTGCTGAGAGAATTAATGAAGAAAAAAGGAGGAGACTGGCAATTTATTAAGAAATGCTAATCAACCTGTTTTTGAAGTGTCCCTCATTTGCATTACAAACATTATTATGAAAATTCAGCATTATGCCTCTCTGTGCTGCATTGTACTGCTCTACTGAACATCAAAAATATTCACTTCCTTAGAGCAGGGAAAAAAAGGGAATGAAAAATCATGATCAAAGATAACTTCAATTACTTGTTAATTTCACCTTAATTCCACTCCTGGGATAATAAGCCTTCCTCATAAGTTCCCTTCCCTGTAACAAATTCTGATATATGCTTATAGGCCCCTAAATATATTCCCACAAGAAGTACATGAATAAATATGCATTGGTGTAATTTACATAGCCTTCACCACAAGCATGGTAGGCTTGTTCGTAAAAAATCCACTACAGTTTACTATGTGAAAAACTCATTAAACTCCCCTTTGAATACAGGAATGAAACTTATTTTTTAATTTATTTGATGTACTTTCATTGGTCTTCTATCCAAAAACATTACGAGGGATGTTTGGGGACACTTTTATTCTCTAGAAAAAATAAAATAATAGCACAGAAAAATCAGAACTATGTAATTTTGATCATGTATCAAAACTTCACACACTCATTTCTGAATAAACGACTTCTTTTCCTGTTGCATAGATAAGGTGATATGAAGAAAAGCAAAGTAATTTCTAAGTCAGTTTATCTATCAATAATTTTTCCACAATTTATCACTGAATATTCTTTCTTCCCTTCTCATGGACCACTGAAATATTAACTGCAAAGAATCAGGGAAACACACCTGACTCACCAATGAATACTATGAACAGTTAGAAAATGAAGAAATTATTAAACTTTAAAAAGCAGGCAACAGAATGATACATCTCAATTACTTATTCTGATCTACCAGCTGCATATGAAATACATTTCTTGAAAATGTTTTCTCTTTTGAAGAACTAGTGAGCTCTGAAGAGAAAAAATTGATATTGGAAAATTCTTGACCAGCTCTACCTAAAATCACAAACTTATATAACAGGATTTCCAGAATTTTCAGTGAGGCCAGACAAACTCAGACTGTAAGAAATTTTTTTAAAGATACTTGACTAATAATACAATATATCTTCTCTGGCTATGAATCCGAAATGTAATTGATCAGATGCAATGACAAAACATCTAAAATCCAGGAACCATACACAACTACTTTTAAAAACACAAATCTCTTGAAAGGAAAAATGATCTCAACTTCTGAACAGAAAAATGCCTGTTAATCTCCCTTTTTTTTGTGTATTTGTGCTTGTTTAGAAAGCAGAGCCTGAGGACCAGAGGTTGCAACAGACAATTCAGAAATGAAAGCCACCAAATGTTGGGTATCAAAATTGGAACAAAAAACTCCTTTTACAGACACATTAGATAATAAGAACAAACTCTCTCAGGAAAAAGACTAATTCTGCTTTTCCTTCTATATGTCTACTGTTAGTCACATATTTTCCTTCTTTCTTTGGAAATAAGGTTAAACTCAGGGATAGGAAAATAAACCTGTATTCGATTCCATTTTTTCTGTTTGGGAGAATATAATGTGTCTTCATTAAGACAAAATGTGGGTGTTTCTGTAGGACACTAGAACCCATACTTCAGTGATGAGTGTCATAATTTCAATATACTTACAGGGAAATAGCATCTCACATTGGCCCTTCCCATGAGCAGGACTGAAGTTTATGAACTGCATTTTGAAAACATGGATGGTGATTTGTGCATGACTAAACCATTGGGTATGTAAGGGTACAGAATTCCTCCCTCTCCTTCTTTCTTTGTCCCCAAACTCTACTTCCCCACTGTGTTCATTTCACCAGTGGAAAAGCTGACCTAATGAAAAGCCAAAATTCATGGTCTTCTGCTGTTACAGATGCTTTCTCTGCACACTGAGAATCTTCAAAGTTTTCACCCTACCTGAAGACCAGGCCAGGAATCATTCAGCCTCAGTGTGTTAGGAAGGGGTCTCATCTGCAGCCTAATAGTGTAATTGATTCAGCAGCACTCTGCTTTCCTGTCAAAATGGTTATAGATTTTCCTGACACGGTGGATCTGCCAAAGGAAAAATGTATACATGGAAAAGGGAGTGTTGTGTATGAGAGGGAGGGCAAACCATCATCACGAGAACATCCCTAAAATGCATCCTTCTCTTCTGTAATTCTGTCTGTAGATCAAAACCTGACTGTATCCCCAAAGGGCAGGGCTGCAACAAATGATACATACATTACTCTTCTTTCTACCTGGACTGCAGTTTCAGATGTCCATCAAATTTCCTTTTATTTTACTAATTTGGATGGTTGAAATGTCAGCCATCTTAAGGGATATATAAAACATCATATACTCAGTTGAAATTTAGTTTCTAAACTACAAGTATTGGTCTGTCCAGTCGATGTGGCTTGAAATGCAGCAGGCTCGCACAACAAAGTTCTGTGATGTTTTCTAGATTTACAATATTTTTGAGTTGTTTTCTCTGCTGCATAATCCTCCCAAGACTATAAAAACCCAGGTATTATAAGCATATGATTTGTTGAACAGATTGCATGAATTTCATTCAGCAGTTTTCATTCACAGTACTTAGTTATGGCAGACCTCAGGGAGCTGTTTGAGAAGTCACTCCATTCTGCTTTCCCCTTTCCTTTTAAACATGCATTTGTATTGTTGAGGACTGTGATTTAGAGAAGACAGGAATATAGCAGACACTTTGAACCTTTCTGATTTTCCCTCCTAGGCTACCAGATTTTAAGTGACAATATTGTTCTCCCAGTGGACACTTCCTCTTTTACTGGGGTGCCTGACAATCTTCACTGCTACAGTATATTGTCTTCTAAGGTTCAGCAGCTGCAGCAGCCTTTAATTAAGTCTCTTCTGATCATATTTTTACTGCATAGCAATCTAATAAATACTAGGAAAACAAAATCTATTGAATGGCAGAGTTATTAGAAAAAGAATAAAGAGGGAAAAAGTAAGCATGCATAGGTACAGACAAAGTCACTACTTAGATACCTTTTGAATAAGCAACTGGAACCAGGTTCACCAAATCAAAGGAACAAATTACATTCGTGGATGCAGTCTTCTGGGAGCTACTTTTTTGTGTTTGTTTTTTTCTTTTTGCTAATTCACCACAGTTGTTGTATCAATTATTTTGGCTTTCCATTCAGATTGAGTTTCTCTTTTAATCAATACTTTAAACCAAGAGCTTGATCCAAAGCCAACAGGGACCAGTGAAAAGTTTCTTTGACTTCAGTAGAGTGCAAGCACCAGAATTACACTAAGCAACTAATCTTCACTGTAGAGGAACTATATGTGAAACAAAGCATAAAATATTTGAAATTACAGCTTTTTAATAATGCTTCAATACCACTTCAATCACATAGACATTTGCTCTGGGACTCTGGCTTCATATACCAAACTTCAGACAGAAGCTCTCACTTTTGTCTCATTTACCCAACAGTGTAAACAGAAAAACATAAGTTATAGCAACTATATTAAAACTATTCCACAGCACTTCAAAAGACAAGTCTCAATTTAAACTTCCATTTCTTATAGTCTGGATTTCAGTCAGGATACTTGGAGCTAATAATTAAATTCCATAGAAATTACAGAAAGAGAACACCGGGAAAAAATCAATAAAGAAACCTTTTAGAGAAATATCCCTCCAGAACAAATGGTTGCAGTATTCATTCTATTAAATGGTACCTGAAGGAAGGAAGATCTTAAGGCAGTCCTTAGCACAATGCTGCAGATGCTACAGAAGAGCTCCCTAACACTTGGCAGATGCAATTTCATTGTGGAGGACTTTACTGCCTTTTAAATGACAAAAAATAAAAGCGAGACAAAGCTCAAGTTTACCGAAAACTGTGGCATTAACTCTCATTCGCAACACTGCACTGCAGCAACCACCAGTGATGGATGCTGAAGCTGAAACAAGATGACTTTCCTGTCCTTTGTGCCCAGGGAAGTCCCATTACATTGTCATTCAGGGATCTAACACATGGCAAGTGCTGCCTCATTTCATTCTTTTTTCATTCTAAAAATAACTCTTCAAATTATAATTTCAGGGTGGTACCTTCAAAGTTGCATGAAGCTGCATGGATCTAGGATAACTATTCACCCCATTTATCATCCCTTTGTTTCTTGCTTGACAGGGATGATAGCCTAATTTTTCCTCTGCATTAATAGAACATTCACGTCACATCAAATTCTGAAGTCATTAGTTAGTATATTCACCAAAGCTACATTAATAAAGCAATAACTTGATCACTGGCTTTTAAAGTGCCAATTTGAAACGGGAAAAGAAGAAAAAACCAGGTGCTGTTTAAACAGCATAATCATTATTCTAATTGATACCTTGCAGTTAACACTACAGAAGGGGGACTAACGGCGAGCACTGAACTCCCACACAGACTTTAGTTCAAGCAAGTGTCTCTCACTCAGTGTTTAAGGCACAAGAGTTACTGGTACAGGAGCAAGAACTGCTCCCACTAATGCTTGCAGATCTCTATCCTCCTGAATGTATGCTATTGATTTAGCTTCCAAATGCTAAATCAGACTTCCTCGCTGTGGGAGAGTTACAGAGGAACAGGAACTCCAGCCAAGAGACAGGATCATTAAATGAACCACCTCTGAACGGACCTGCTCCTAAAAATAAAAGCAACTACCATGATTCTGTGCCCTGTAGGTCTGATTCTGCTCTGTGAGACTCAAAACCCTTTGAGATTGTAAGGTATGTCAAGCTAAATTCCAAAGCCTCTGAGGCAGAGAGATGGAGAGAACTGGGGTTAAGAGGCTCCACCACATGCCCTGGAAGTCGAAGGATTGCAGAAAATGTCTAAATCTTGAGAGCTTAAATCACTTTTCTAGTAATCTCCCAAGAGGTTTGTTGATTAAGCCTGCAACTCCTGACAGGCTCTGGATTTGAAGTAAACATTTCTCCAAGTTCTATCAGGGACAATATGCAGTGCAGGCCAAAAAAATTGAAGTCTGAAGTTTTCCAGCAGTGGGGAGAGATGAAAAAACCCAAAAGCCAGACAGCCTATTTCACAGTAACAGTGTGGCTATACATGCTGTTTGCTGAGTGACCAGGGACAAGACTGTTTTCACCTGCAGTCCTGAAAGGTATCATTCGTGCATTTTAAATAGGCAGAACCTCTTAAAAGGCAGTGTAGATTAATCTCCTTAAAACTTAAAAATATTTGGAATATTTTATCATTACAAAAATTAATACAGAGAAGAGACCCATATTTACTTAAAAACATCTTTGAAAGACAGTAGTACATGTCCCAAGGAAATTGAACAAAAGAAGCCCAAATTTTATGGATCTGTTGTTTTAAAAATCTATTACGCAAAATAAATGTGCAAACAAAAAGAACAATAGTACTCAACTTTCAAGCATATTCCTCTTCACACAATTGTTTTTCCATCTGTCTTTTACATAATCTCTGTGACAAGCGCTTCTGGTGGAACATAAAATATGCGTTCAGGGATGATACAACTGCACAAACAGTTGTATTGAAGTACCTCAGGTGCTAAGGCACTTCTACTCTGCCTCAAAACTTAAAAGGTTTCACTTTGTTTAAAAATACAGGTGTATTCTTAAGGAGGTAATTACTACTGAACAACTCACTGTTCCCTAACAGAGAATATTGTGCAATTTCCCAGAGATGCTTCTTAAACCAATATAAAAAGGTTAAGTGAAAGAAAAAAGCACAAGTAGAATATATGAAAGGGCACTGTGGCTTTGCACCTTTATTTGAGAACTTAACTGAAAACTAACAAAGCAGAAACACATTACAAAGCCACAATTTTGCCAAGTTTGGACACAAAAAAACACAAAAGAATTGCAGCATAATAGAAGATTCAATAGAAGATTTTCCAAGGTAAGAGTTTCAGGATGACCCACACAGTGACAGATCACAAGCCACATAACCCTCCACTATGGAGAAAATAACTGTGGTAGAAAATAGGTAGTGGCCACTGAGGGAAAAAAGTGGGGAGAAAAAGACATCAAAGACAATGTTCAGTATGGAAGCAAAAACATCATAAAGACAAGAGATACATAACCAGCCAGAGAAATAGATGGAAGACCTTCCAAGCATTTTAACTTTACAGTGCCTCTGAGGTAAGTAAATATTACCTCTTTTTGCTTCATAATTGAGGCAATAAGGGTAAATGATTTATCAAGATCACATGGGAAGTCTGAGCCAGAGCCAGGAACCCAGATTTATTACCTAACCTCTACACCATGCTGACTCCCACAAACGATGGAGATAAACAGCAGGGATTTAGAAAGAAAAAAAAACCAAAGACTGTGGGCTGGCAAGACTAAGCTACAAAATGAGACATTAAAAAAAAACAGTGGGGTTGGCACAGGTTTGCCATGACAAAATGAACAAGCTCATAACTGCACACCAAACCTAGCACATAATTAGAGATGGAGCAGCTCATGCACACTAAGGAAAAGAAGCACAAGACCCTGCAGAAACAGAATTCTGGTCCCTGCACCTTTCTCCCACTGGTGGCAGAGGTAGGGAACAAACAAGAGTATCAGGAATTAGCCCCATTGCTCAGTTCCATGCTTGTTGAAATGCTGGACATTTCTGACATACTTTGGTGTAGCATAAGACCCATAGAGAACCACGCATCTAGAATAAATTCCATCCATTCCTTGGCTAAGGCATTCTTGGGGCTTAACTGTTTCCATACTGTAAAGGCTATCAATGGAAAGGACAAGATAAGGTATTGGGGTTTATCTGAGGGTATCTATTATTTGGTGGACTGGGTTCAACAAAGAACCATAAAATTTAGGCCTAATAAGAAGCAGCAAATCACCTATAGATAGAAGCACTATTCACATATCTACAGAGGGAAAACTTACACATACTGGACAACAAACTTGTCCTGATAATAGTATAACCATCTATTCCAGCTTTAAAATGTGTAAATTTTGGGAAATGGATTGATGGACTATTATAGGGGAACTGGTTTGACTTATCCAGAAGCTAAAAGTCAACAGCCCCATAAATTCCACTCTGAATGTGAGATTTTTAAGAGGCGGGTGAGCATTACAGAGAAGTGGAAAACTCCTGCTGAAGCAGCGACCTTCACTTGAGCCTGCCTGTCAACACATGAAGGATTTGAACATCAAACGGCTTTAAGGTCAGTTTTGGCTGTAACCTTTTAACTATTCCTTTAGCTTTAACATACATAACTGAGATCACAGAATTGACACCTATCCTCCAGGTCTACCAGTAAAATTGATGAAAACAAGCCTAAGTTTAGCAAAATACCCTGAAGAATTCTGTTCCTGGGATACTTCTAACCACTTCTAAGGAGTCATTTTGCCTATTTACTTTTAATTAAAACAACATTTAACACAATGCATAGCTGAAATGAGAAAGTATGATTGGCACGGCCTCAGAGACAGGGCAGCTCTTGCTGGTCAAGCAGGATGAAAGAGGTCATGGACCTTTTCTGATTTATGGTTCATATCCTCAAATCTTGTTTAAGTTAGTTGGTTTTGAAAGAGGTCTAAGTAAGGCAGGACATTTTCTGTCCTAGCTGAAAAGGTATATGGTACACCTACATATTTTTTTAAGTGTGACCCACTTTTGTAGCCACAGGCTCCCAGCAAGATAAAATTTCATTGCCTTTGATGGCCTTCTCAGTATTGAGAATCCTCATCAGGATTGTCTCTTGCATAATTAAATTCCTTTCACCCCTGTCACCATCAGCAGCAGCCCCACAGACGCTTTCAGTATCTATCCAGGCAGATCAGGATGATGCTGCTTAAACTAAATCAATTAGCAAGCAGCGGATGTCCAGGGAAAGCAGCTTTTCCATGGAAGTCTGCCTCCTTGAAATCAGTTGAAAGGTGAAGACAACAAAAGTTCAGGACTCTGGCTGAGCTCTAATGCCTGCCACAGGGATGAGATGAGCCACAGACAGAAATCAGATCAGGAAGAGAGAGCAGATGAAGGCAGCCCTATGTAAATTGTTAGATACAAACAGGAACCTGCAGTGCAGCGTCCAACTTTTTGCCAGATATGTCTCTAAACAAATTAGTCTATCAAAGCTGACATCTAATTAAATCTCCTCTTTAGTGTCTGTCATTCTTCTTGCAAGTCCATGCAAAATGGGTTATAGGAAAGTTTTTTATGACATTAAACATTAATTGCCACTTGTATTTTTATATATTCATTCCACCTTACTAGCTCCTAAATCAAAATTTAGGCCATGCACCGAAAAATCCTGTACAGAACATGTGATCACATCAGGATCTTTTGTTGTAAGCAAATTTAAAATAAAACCTATCCAGATCTAGTATGTATTGGGAAAAGCACTTAAAATTAAGGGGGAAAGGATCAAGACCTATTCTCCCGTTGAGTAACGTATGGGGACTGAGGGAATTTGAAACCATTCTGTGTTATGTGCCATACATGCTGCTGACAGCCAAAACTCATAAGGAAACCTATCCTAGTGCTATTTGATGACTGACAATGTCCATGTGGCAGTATTTTCATTGGCAGAAAAGGAAGACAAAAAGAACAGACAAGACAACTTTAAATTTCCATTGATCTGTCAGACTGAGTTAGAATCCTAATATTTTGAAGTAGATTTTTTTAAGAAGCTGAACATGGAGCAAAAAGGAGACTTCAAACTTCACAGGACCTAAATCCATTCACAATAAGTAAATTTTAACAAATTATTCTTGACATTACACAATAAAGTCATGATATAGTGGGAAACTGTCATCTTAAACTGTCATCATACACATCTCTGTATATTTATCTTTTAATCTGCAAGCTTTGTTAAAATTTTTAAAAATATATTTCAAAAGAACTAGAAACACAAGACTGTGAAGATGAGTATTCAGCTAGAATTTCTTCTGATCAGTAGAGGGTAGAGAACTCATTTTTGCAGTGTTTTACTTTGAAAGTGCAAGACTACTCTTCCATGGAAATCATGTCCATACAAAGGAAACCAAAAATATATATATTGAGCAAATACCTGAGACCTCTCAGTGTTTGTAATTGCAAAAGTGACTGCCTGGCATACACACCTTTGGGCAGTTGGAGACCTGGGTATTTGATGTGTCTTTACTGCTGCTGCATCTTCAATTTACAATCACTTACTGGTCCAAATTCACTATGAACAACCTTAATTGCATGAAGATTATCTTCACAGTAGGCTGCCACTATCTTGTACTGTGACAGCTTAATGTTTTGTTATATTTATGGTTTCCATACATCACTACAGAGAAGACAATGAAATTTCTCATCATTACACAGCCAAGCACACAGCCTGCCATGTTTGTGCTGTTTGTGGTGTTGGCCCCAGATGGTGTGCATGTTTATCCAACCATGGGAATGTTGCACCTAACTAAGCTTTTTCTGGACTTGGGAATGTTTAAGCACTGAACAATAGAAAGTTACTTATTTTAAAAAGATTTATAGAAACCTTCAAACATCAACAGGATCATATATGAGAAATTTAAGGTCAGTGAATTCAATGATCTTTGATAAGTCATTGCAGATCTACTCTATGTCAATGCGTCACAATTTGAACTTCATCTGTTTTCCAAAATACCACTTAAAGACACACCAAAAAATCAGACTCTCCATTAGTATTACATACTTTTTAAAATATACCCCCAAAAGACATGTTTCGAAAGTACATGATAGAGAATGGTTGTCCTGAAAACACCATCTCAGGACATGGGCAGCTCTGTGAGCAATGGCTGAGGAGCATGTTGGTAGCAATGTCTGATCTGCTTCTGATCTGTTAAACGAACTGAGAATCTCTTTCCCTGCCTTCCTGTTTCCATATGATACAAAGAAAAAACAATTCTCTATTTCATTGGGTTGTTTTCATAAAACTAAAAAGGTTGTTGGTTCCTTTTGTACTCTAGAGGGTGTCAGAAGCCACCTTGCCCAGCCACCTCATTCAGGTAGGATCAACACCGAGTGTTTAATAAGATGTGGCAGCAGACAGTCCATCTTTATTGCTGTTTTCTAAGCTATTAGCACTAGGGAAATCAAAACAAAGCCAGCAAGACCAGGTTCACAGCACTGCAAATATTTTCTGCTATTTCTTCTCTCCATAGACTAACACAGGAGGTTCTCATTCCTTCAGCAACTTCGTTTCCACATTAATGAAAGTAGACCAGAGAAAACATAAGTAATTCCTAGCTGGATTTTCCTTCTTTTGTTTAAATCACTTTTCCTCTTTTGCTGTTTCACTTTCCTGACAATTATCTTCTCTCTTTTGTTACTTCATTTATTTTCTTCCCCTTACAAATGTCCCCAATAGAAATGTGAAATACTAGTGCGGCTTGTAACAAATGGGTTTGGCTGAGATAAAGAGAAGGATTCCTCTGACTCATGAATTTGGCCAGAAGTGACTGAGTCCTGGGCGAATGTCACAAGATACAAAGCTAGATTATCTCAAATTAGGCAAATTCAGATGAGGACTCTAAGTCAGCATGTCAAAAGTTCACTGTTCACTCTGCAAAAAAGCAAGAAGCCTAAGTTTTCCTGGCTGCTTTCTGCTCGTTACATAACCTCAAATTTAAAATGTTATAGTCTTTGGGGATTTTTCTTTTTTTTAATTTCCTACTTACTATCTTAGTTACACAAGTCACATTTTAAACTGCTGTCGTTGATGGAAATAATCACAGCTCTAGATGATACACTTTTTATTTTTGCTGCTCTAATTGTAAAATTGATTAATGAGCCCTGAATTTAGAAGCTTCTATACTAACAGTCTTGGGTTTTAAACAGTCTCACCTTCCTCAGCTAAAACAGAATACATTGTTACTTCCTGACATTGAAATATTTACATGTTCACATGTCCATATGAAATGTGTTTTAGTAGATAGAGATTTTAGGTCTATAAGCACATCTTGTTTAAAAAGAACAATGTAACCTCCTGTCACACAGTTAGGGTACATGTGCTGGCCTACAGACACACTGATGGTTTAATAAACACACCAGAAAAAATCCTTCCAATGGTTAAGCCCAAGGTCAACAGTAAGTGCTGGGATAATCAAAATTTGAAAAGTACAACTAAGTTTAAGTTCTTGTTCAGAAGATGCCAATCTTACTCATGTAAGAACACTTCTGCTGGCTCCAGCCGCTCACATGATGGATGGTTCACCAGCAAACACATGTACCTTTTTCTGCATCACCCAAAAAGCCAACAGGTATCAAAAAAAAAAGACAAATCTTTGATGAAATAAAGGTGGCAGGCCTTGAATATATTTATCAACAAATTCCATGTATCTTCTGCAGATTGACTCCTTTTACACCTGAAGATCAAATAATCATTTACACACAGATATAATGATCCATACATGCAAAGTAAACTCATTTGTTTTCAAACCATTCCTACCAGCACTCAACCAGCATCTCTTTGGCAGAATTCTGACACCAGGGAACACAACTGCAGGAAGCTGGGAACTTTCAGTTACTTGACTGCTCAGCCATGAGCTCTGGCATCTCTCAGCATTGATAAGGAAAGAAAAAGTCCACCATGGGGAGATGGGGTGCTCACTACAAAACTGACATCAGAAAATGAAGAGCCTTGATCGGTATTAATCATAACTAATAGAATTAATAATTCAAAAACAACATTAGGCAAGAAATACTTCTCCCAGAGCAGCAAGACTCTAGAAATCATGTCGGAAAAAGAAAGTGTGTTTCTGACTGAACAAAAGTATTGACACCTCAAGATATACTGCAATGCAGTGTTCTCAGAAAAAAACAAGAGTCACCTCGGCAGCTTTGGAAGTCACTCATGAGGCAGCACAGATGAAAGTAGAAATTCAATATCTTGTTTTGCCCCTAACTGAGGGCTGAGCAAAGAAGGAATTCTTCCTTTTTCAAGAGGCGAGCAGTCACAAGGAGAGCTGACCCTTCACCCCTACTCAAGTCTGTGGGAACAAGAATCTTTAAGCCTGGATATGATTTATTAAAAGCGTAGGATCAGTTAAAAACTCATATTTCTAGCTGAAAATTTTATTACCAATAAGACTTAAGATATTATCATTACCAAGGGGTAATAAAAACTTTTCCTGCTGTGTTTTTTTTCTCCAGTTCTACGACTATGTGCACATGCCAGTCTGCACATGTAGCTCCAAATAATTCATGAGTATTTCATATTTCAGAATTATAAATATAAGTCACAACCATGTAGCTTTAAGGATGGAATTTTTCAGGAAGATATCAGCAGAGAAATACGAGAAACTACTCAATCTCCCTTCTCTAGTAAATTTGAAATATATAGCCTATGTTTAAATAGAGTAAATATAGAGGAAGTCTAAATGCTACCTAGTAACAGAGATTATCTAAAGTATAATATACTGCATGAACATACAGAGTTACTTATCAAAGTTTTAAGAATAGCAGGTTTCTTTTCAAATATTAACATCTTTTAAGTCGATTTCAGGTTGTGCATTTTCTATATCTCTCCCATCTACTGTGCTACTCCCAACACAGCAAACCCCTGCAGTGAGGAGGTTCTTTAACAACTAAGTGAAAATTTTGCTGCCACTCTTGACAGCTCAGAAGATGATGCAGGTGATATTTCAGAGGCAGTTCTCAGAAGGTAACATGGCATTTTTTCTGCACACACTTGTAAGTGGTGTGACAAAAAGTGAAAATTCCCTCAAGAACTTGATACATAGACCAAGTCAAATCTTACCTAAAGTGCTGCCACAGAACAAGTGTCATCACCAGAACGGTGAATCCTGAATGTCAGGATTGTGACTTCTCTATTTACACGACCTGGCTCAAGCTGCAACCAGCAGGGAAGTCACAGATATATCAT
Organism: Vireo altiloquus; assembly: GCA_013396875.1. Lineage (NCBI taxonomy): Eukaryota > Metazoa > Chordata > Aves > Passeriformes > Vireonidae > Vireo > Vireo altiloquus. Next base: position 539,907 of record VZRF01015768.1, read on the forward strand.
CATCTTTTGTCTAGCCTATACCTCTCAGGAGGTGAACAACAGCAAGAACAAGAGGAGAATGGGAAAAACAATCTTTTCTGATTAATATTTTCACTCAGTGCAAGTTAATGTGAGAAACAGGCCTCAGCTCCTGACCACACAGTGCAGTACAAGCACCACTTGCTCCAGAGTGGAACACAGCGTGGAGATATCCCACCACAGGCTACCAACATCCCACCCACCAGCACCAAGTAGGCAGAAAGAAAAATATGCTTCCCATCAAATCTGAATCCTTGAGATGCTTTGGTGTAGCTCCAAAGTTGGAACATCACTTTGTGCACCACCAGTGCACAAAGAAAATGTTACAACTCTCTCAAGTTGTGTATTGGGCTGAACCTCAGACCCATGAACAGCATAAACTTTTCAAGTGCCACGCACGTGCTGAGAAGTGTGTGTGCTCTGAGAAAACACAGAGCTTGAACATGTGGATTGGCACTTTTCTCTGGTATTTTCTTACTCATATTCCTTGAATTGGTAAAGTATTTCCCTTCAGAAAACCCTACAAAGGCTATGGTTAGAGGCCAAACATTTAAAACTACACAAAGCACAGAACGGCCTGATGAAGACCAAATATGTGCAAATAGGTGGCAATAAAGCAGAACATGAGACTGGTTTTAGCATTTTACTGATTTATAGTAATTTAACCTTTTTTTTTGTGCCTTATTCTCATCCTAAAAACAAAACAAAAACCCACTCGAGTCAGGACAGAGGTCAGCAATCACCATTTCAACTTAAAATATCTCCATTTAAATGCAAATACTAGCCTTTCTTCATGACCTTTAAATGTTCATTTCATAGAAATGGAATAGAAAGTGCAAATTTTGTCTCTGGGTATCTCTAAGCAGCTCCTGTGTCATTTAGTCGCAGTTTTTGACACATAACTCCTTCTTATTAAATATATTCCTTCTGATTAAATATGTCATTGTACCAGCATACTCTAGCTCCTCAGAGACAAAACCCAGTAATTTTGCATGGTTTCATTTCACAGAGTACACAGATTAAAATGGAGATTATCATTGCTTCCTGCTCTCTGTTATTTGAGATAAACCCAAGTTTATGTGATACTAACAAAAATGCTACAATATTCTTGCTGGAGCTTGCTTACAACAAATTTAAACAATACTGATACCCACAGTAGAGGCTTGCAAGCTCTCCTCGAACACGTTCACCTAACTCAAAACCTCCCTCGTGTACCTACACCCATGTGTTACCCTTGCATTTCTTGGCAATTAGCAGATGATTTATGCATGAAAACAACAAAAAAAAAGAATTAATATTTCTTGTAACACAAGAAGACCAAAGATATTCCTCCCTGCTCCTAGGAAGAGCCATCCTATGTTCCTCCTCCTCCAGGTACTCTGCACCTCTATAGCAAGGCTGAGAAGGCCTAGTTCCTTGAAAGAATGATTTTCTGCCTGTTTAAAAAGCTTGACACTGCCATTTAAAAGAGCAATAATTTGTAAAATGTCAGATTTTCAGCCGGAGGACAAAAAAGTACCAGTTCTTTGGTCAAATATAGTCACATCACCATCACTCCAGACCAAAGGTCCACTATTAGCTGTATCATCATTTCACTCCTCCCTGTTGCACCAAAAAACATATTAATAGGTATAGTTGTCTTCACAAGGAGGCAAGTAGGATTCTCTGTGCCTGCACATGCAAAAACATTTCTGTTGTTGCTGTTTTCACTAGTTCAGTCATTAGTTTTTTAAATTAGAGCCCATCCCCTTCCACATATTTTATTTCATGATTCAAATCAGGACAGACTCAGTTTTAGTGTCAATGAATTACCTATGCAAATCACATTCATGCTCTGGTAAACATGACTCTAACTTTGATTAAAAAAACATAATTATGCTTTATTATTTCATTTATTGGGGGATGTGGAGAAAAGTTTTAAAGACTGATATTTCATGATGGCATTTTTTCCTCTAACTATCAATCTGGCTAATGGTAGTAGCAAGCCTAAAGAATTGCCAGAGTCTCATCTCTCAAATCAAAAGATAATGAAGAAAACCCAAGTGTGAAAATCAGTGTTTTGTACAGATTATCAGAGTCATTTCTTGAAAATATTTGGGAATGAAAAGCATTCCCTGTTTACATTCTTGTACACTGTACTAAAGTTTCTCTACTGATGCTGCATTTCAGAGCTTAATTATTAAACAAATTAACTCCTTAACACATACTATGGAGATGAGAAAGATTTATGCATGCAAAGGACACAGCCTCACATCAGATGATTACTAACCACAGCAGCTAGAGAATCACAGCACAGTCAATTCAATTTTCAGTGATGCCTCTTTAAGCTCTAACGAACCATGGGGCCCTAATGAGAGGTTTCACTGAATCCTGGCCAACCAAGCAGAAATTTTATGGAGAAAAGGTAAAAGCTAAGAAGCAAAACCACTCAATAAATATATTTTACAGCAATGTATTCAACCATGACTTAACGGTTATCCTTTAAATCTGTAAAAACCAGTCATGATAGAATTTTAACTTTGCAGTGCAGGTTTGGCTTCCTTCTTTCCCCTCTTTGCCTCCCCTCAAAAGTGGGAGACAATGAGCTGTAAGGGGAGAAGAAATAAATGTTAAAAAACAGTGAAAGGAATCATGATACCCTGGTTTGTACCCTGGCAGTGTCTTAGGCTGCCCACAATAGCTTGAACCACTTTGATTTATTGGGCCATTTAAGTTCTAGCAATAATTCCAGTGCACTTCCACAACTGATGGTTACTGACAGGAAGGGTTTCTGTCTTTCCACTTAACAGTGCTAAAAAATGCAGTCCTGACCTCACTAAAGTCAATAGCAAAACTTCCACTCAGTTCTGACTGGTGGAGTTCTACATAGACATCTTCCAACCTGTAAAATGTCTTCTGAAAGAGTAATTAAATATGGCAAGTGAGTGGTGTCAGCCATGAAAACTTTAATCAGGGGTATGGATACTCTTTAACAATGCAAAGGACAAAAATGGGTTACCTGCTAAGTGTTTCTCTTTCAAAACATTCTTGGGATCAAGTAGGCTGCATAAGTTTCCACAGTAAGCAGCAGAATCTGCTGAGGAAACATGAGCCTTAGCAACAGATTTAACTTTTCTTACTAGAGCATATCAGAGGCAAAAGAAAGGAAGAAAAGTAATCAATATCTCTGAATGTTTCCTTGTTGAAAGGGAAGAATTTGGATGTTGATGACTTAGCAAAGGTTGTTCTTAGAAGAGTTCAAGTCAGGATGGAGGAATAGTTCTTCATGAATTTCAAGACCATAGAAGCTTTCTCTTCAAAAGATGATGATGAGGAACAAGAAAGAAAAAAAATCTTTCCTACCTGGTTTTAAGAATGACAGTAAAGATTATTATGTCCAGATCTTTCTCTCCCTTCCTCCTGAAGGAGCAGAAGTGGGACATGTCATACTTATTCAAGCTCAAGAGCAAATGAATGGATTTTGGGCCTTATTCTTTAAAGACTCCTAGAAAAATCCTGTGTTATGGGGGAAAATACTTCTACAAAGCACTTAACTGAGGTTTCATGGGCATTCTGGCACAGGAGATTTTCTGAGGAGACAATAAAAGAAACTAATCTAGTTTGCTTGGCACTGGAATAAATTAAGTCATATAGTGGTCACCAATATGCTGCATTTCACCTCTATGTTATGTCCAGGAGGACAAACCTGCTTTCCATTCTTCATCTATAAAATGGAAATGATAGCAACAGAGTAATATCATGGAACAGTGAATTATCAATTCACAATTAATAGGATCATTATCAGTGAATAAAAATATAATACTATCAATGAGATTCTGATCCTCTTGGTTCAACCTTGTGGTAGATCCTTTCTGGATATAAGTATATCCCTTCAGTCTTCAAGCATGTTTCACTCTGAAGGTACAATATCTCTGTTTATAAGCAGAGATTGTCATATGGCTGTGATGCTTCTAAACCACATAACCTCATAGTTTAGACTACGAAAGAAAATATTCTAGTGCTTCAAATTCTAGGCTAACTAGAGACAAATGTGTGAACCAGAGGAGCAAAACTCTGCGGTGTTTCCGCTTCTTTTATATGAGGAGTAATGAAAATTTAACCGAAAAAATGTTGTTTCATAAAGATCTAGAAAATTACTTTTATCAATGAATTTTAACAGACAAGTGTAATTATACAATCTATATGCTTGGAACCATTAAAATGAATTCCCAAATCAAGAGCTGCTTGTGGTTTCCATATCAGAAAGATATCTACCAGATCCTTTGATCCTTCTCTTTCCAATATCACTAAAGCTTCCCAGTTTTTTATTTTAATTTCTAGTAGCTTTGCTAAAAAAAAAAAAAATATTATTTGGATATTTCTAATAAGTCAATTATTTTCTCTTAGAAGTTTGGTGGTTTGGTGGACACTGAAAAGACAGAATTTAACAACACTTCAGTTTAGTACAGTCTAGACAGTCAAAAGGATTGACATCAAAAGACAGAATTTTTCACTGCTATACCTTCATCCTGACTCTGACCCGAGCTCATAATTACCTTCATGTCAGTGAATCAATTCAGCTGTGCTGCTAGAATGCATAAGTACTGACCTTTGATAAATGTGAAACCAGATGGCTTTGTTGGATCAGTGGAAATTTGGCACATATCACACACCACAAAAACTGTGCTGGTCTGTCAGCATCTCTTTTAGCTCTCTCCTTTTTTTGTAAGAGTAGAGAGCTGGATCAACACAGAACATATGCTACACTCAAAAGTCAGGAATGGCTGCTCCTGTTTGCTCTTAAGGCACATTTCAGAAGGAAGGTAGCAAGGCAGCACTTTCTCATCCATTTGCAAGCCACTCCAGCTCTCAAAATGCAAGGGAAGTTGGGTTTAAAATTCTGGAAAGAATAAAAATGTCTTAAATGATCAGCACATACAATCAAATTGTCTAGTAAAAGAAGAATATTTGTAAGCTATATTAATCAGGGTAGCATGGTATTAATGAGGACAGTGTGGCAGACTTAGCAGTCTAGGAATTGCCAGACAAGATCATGATTCAACTTCTTCAGTATAATTTCACCAATTGTGGCCAATACCAAGTGTTTCCAAGGAAGATATAAGAAATCCAGATGGACACAGTTAAAGGATAAAATTATGCTTCAAGATAAACGTCTCCTCCACTTTGTGAACGTAATCCAACTTCATGTTTTGCCCTGAAGCAGGGTTATTTAAATTACTTCCAAAACTCAGTTTTTCTCATTTAGATCTAGTTTCACTTAGCAAAACGGCTTATGTGACTGCTCTGGCCATGACAGTTTCCCTTCTTCCATCACCAAAACGTGACTTTTGAACCTTTTGGCCAACTTCATCAAAACGAAAATGAAAGGGCACGAAAGTCTTTGAGACAATTAAACTCCCAGAGTATCATGAACACCAGCTGACAGACCCAAAGAAACACCTACATTCCTGCATCTGCTGAGGGAGAGACAGGCCATTGCCTGCAGCTATACATCCCGTTTGGCAGCACCAGGACAATCCATCACATCACACTTACAGGCCCATCAGCCAAATCATGCCTCACCCAAGCCAAAGCCTTTTGACCCAGCAGAGGTAAGGGTCTCCAGTGCAGTCCAGGGCAGTAGAAAGAAAAGGAGCTGCTGTTAATTCACTGGGGATATTCAGGTGACAAAGGACACATCCCCAGAGGAAACCTGGTCTCATTTATTTGACTGAACACCAAGTAACTTGAGAAGCTTTTCCCTTCACGTGTAAGTATTGACCTACAAAGGTCTAATCCCAGCTCTTCACGTTCCACCTTTTGCTTTCACTTCTTTTAAAGATTTGGGTTAATATTTTAGAACTGTAAGTCTTACACATTACACATTTTTTATGTCAGCTGTTGCTTTCCACGGCTTGTTCAGATTTATTAAACTTCTCCTATTTTCTTCATGCACCACAAACAAACCAAGTTCTCCCCTCTGTGTTGTTCTACATAACAACTATTTGATGCTTTCTTCACCTTCCTCTGCAGGGAAAATAATCTTCTGAGTCTTTCTGTAAAAAAAGACAAATTCTTTCTGTGCCCCTAAATTATTTTCACCACTTAAATATGGATTATTTTATGTTCTGTGACATGCTTTCTCAGAGAAAACATGTCTAGAAGCATCTGAAGTGAAAACACTCAATTAATAGTCTTACATTCTCTTCTGCACACTCACAGTCCATGCCTTAGACAAGGTAACATTTGGTTCAGTTTTTTAGCTGCAATTATACATTGGTCAAGAGCCCATGATAACAATCATTTCTTAAAAGGAGGGCATTTGAGATTCAATGTGTTTACAAAAAGACACTATACTAGGGATACAAACCTGTACAGGAAAAGGAATTTAGAGATGCCATGAAGAAGATGTCTGAAATTCTGAGATTAATTTAATCTGCATTCCCTTGTAGGTGTTACAATGACAGACATGATACTACCATATAATACCAAGAATATATACTATCTGTTAACAAACACAATAAAAATATTTACTACAAATTGGACTGAACTTTCAAGGATGCCATAATCAATGCAAACCTGTTTTATCATAGGAGATAAAGACACACAAAGTTTGCACAGCAACAGGAAGCAAGAAAAAGCAATTTAAAAAGTATAAGCAGAAGTGAACATTACCACAGTATTTTATTGTTGCAGATTCTACTGAATAAAATTGCTAATAACAAGCCCACAGGCAGATAAGCATCTGGAAAAGAAGGAAACAGTTCACCCACATTAGAACATAAGCTGAACTTTTCATAAACCTTCATTGTGTGCATGTCAAGGCACAGGGATCAACTTCACATAGCACCTGGACAATACACACCACCGTGACACATCCAAGCACACACAGTTAAAAATATAATCCATCAGGCAGAGGAAGGGCTACTGCACCTCCTGACAATAAAACAAAGGACTGATGAACATGTCCTAGAAAAAAGTTAACTTTTGCCAGCCTTCCTTCAGCTTTGACATTATTTCATCCTTAAAAGGCTAAATAATGAACATTGATGCCCTAATCTGTTCATTCAAACTTTAGAGACTTCCAGATCTATTAATCTGATGCTCTATTTAACTAGAGTACTCAATCACTAAACTTGACTATATTAAATTTGAATTTTAAGCAATTAATTTAAAACAACTTTTCTCCTGGAACAGCAACTGGTATTTAAGCTTTTCATCTGCTGTCAACATTTAAATTAGTTGTATATAAGTGTTCCAACCTGAAAGAGTGATAAATCAATTAAAATCCATTTACTATGCCATATCATGAGCACATGTCACAGATATAACCTGGTGGTCCCAGGGCAGTATTTTAATATTTTAAGAGGGAAAAGGAGTGGCTACAAAGCAGAATGTGGTGGAGGCACATCAAGACAACCAATAATATGCAGGTCAGCGATTATTAGCAATATAAAACAGTAAGTGACCATTGCCTATGAGTGCACAAGACTCAAGAAGCTGTGCTTTATTATCATATTGTGTATTTTCTATCAATGGACATATTTATTTGAAGCAAAGAGTGATCTTACTGCAGCTTCTAGTCTGGCAAGGAAGCAGTGCTAGTAATTTTAGTGTGTCCAGGAGTAGGTTCTGGTAGGTTTTGTTCCTGAAGTCCTGGTGACAGGACTGGTGACATTGATGGCTCAGTGACTGACCAAGTGTCTGCAATCAGCTTCACTGTGGGGCTTTTTGCAATGGAAAACTGACTTTAAACACATTTAAAAAAAAAACCCAAAAACCAAAAATAACCAAACCTACCAAACAAAAAAAAAAAAAAAAGAAAAAAAGAGAAAGCCAAAGACTGATGAGCAAAGTAAGTTCACACAGCAAATTCTAGGAAGCCAAACTGACCACTGCTACTATCCCCAAAATCGGCCAATTTGATTTGTTTCTGCCAGGAAATAATTGTGAGAGCCATCTGCCAAAGCAGTACGAAACCTCTTTTCTTGTTAACGACATTGCTACAGGAAGTTTATTTAGCAATATTAAAGGAAAACAAATGTTGTCCTGTAGTAAGAAAACAGTAAGACAAAAAGCAATTGGGGTTGGAATGAGTGACACCATCAAATTTGGAGTGGCTGGTCTGAACAGGCTCCTTCTAGGCTATGATATGGAATAACCAAAGGTCACAAAAGCAGCAAGTGGAATGGAAAATCTGATTTTCTCTAATCAAATTTTGTGCATGCAGGTATGTGTAGTCTCATTCCAGGTTGCAAGATTAAGTTATTAACCCAATTATGTACATTTTATCACCTTGTAAATATGAGCCATCACTTTATTTAAATTAGTTCAACTGTTAAAGGCTAAGAGAGTAATATATTCCAATGTCAATACAGTGCCAAAATGCATTTCATATAGAAAGCAACTATTTATATGAATCTTAATCAGTGTAGACATGTGCAGAAGCATTTGCAGAGTCAGAGGCACAGCAGACAGTAAATTGAGTGAGCATAGAGAAGACTTACATTAGTGGAACTGAAAACTCATTTCTTAGGCCCATTCATAATGGGGAAATTATTGTCCCATTCCCTACAGACTTTCCATTATCCTATTACAGGGAAGCCAGAACTTCTATCTGTGCTTCCACACCCATGCACATATTGCATCAGGAGAACTTAATTTGGCCGAGGGCCATAAATTCACTGTGAAAGGCAAATGAGGATCCTCTCAATCTGGTCACCAAGGCATGACATCCTAAAACCCAAGAAGGATAGAGCTCAGAAGCCTTGTTGAACACAGCGTGTTCCACCTAGGTGGTAAAGACCAACTGTGCTCTAACAACGTGGCCGTCCCAAAATTAGCAGAGTAAATATATACATGTATCCTGAGGGCCCAATGACCAATTTTCAAACTGTTAAACACAAGCAAATTGAGAAGTAAAGTGCATGGTTCTGCAGCTCAGTGGCACTAATTTCTTCCAAACTGTGTCCTGCAAAACCAGCCTAAACAGCTATTCTTCTAATCCTACAATGTTATATTGAACATTAGTGCAAAACCCATGAAAATTGGCAGGAAGACGGGATACCAGAAAAAGGAAAAATGGATTTTTTAATCAGACAGCTAAAGAACTTCCCTTATCAGCCATTTGTTCACCAGGGCTCTCCAGCCCATGCTTAAGTGCTTTGGTGAACCGGGGCCACAACACCTTATCCATCAAGACCACATTAAAAATAAAAAAAAAACCCCAAACCAAAAAATCCTTAAAAATACATACTTTAAATTTTGAAAGCAGAGTTTATCTACGAAACAACATAGCATCTCCTTGTCAGAGGCAATCTGTTATGAACAGAGAAGTATCACAGGATGAGGAAGACAGTGATGACGACTGCTGAGGTCTGTTTTAATTAATTGCAGACAAGTATTCCCTTTTTTCAGTGTTTTTACCCTTTCCCAGTTTTGCCTGCTATTCTTCTCAAATAAACCATCATCCTCTGTTACAAGATTTCATGAAACCCACTCTTTTTTTGTATCTAGTTGCCTGTTATCTATTCTTACAAACCTAGCCAGATAAGTCACCTACAGGTAACTGAAGTTCAAAGAGGAATTCTGAGCAGATTGTGAAGTTTGTATCAACACTGTCCAAACACACGAGGCAGGAGAGGGAAGGAGAGGGAAGCAGGGTATCAGTCAGGAAGGGGCCCACACATGGCACTGACCTCTCTGCTATCACTGCTGGCTGATGTGCAGTTTATTAAGGTAGGTTCTTGTGTGAGCTAGTCAGTGTCAGCTAGAAAGGACAGCTTATCCTGTAAGGGAGGTTTCAGTGCATCTTTACCAGCCCTTAGAACTACCCTGTCCCACAGCAGGTTTACCATCCCAAAAGATAAGCCATCAAGAGGGACGCCTGCCTCTCTTACAACCAACACATCAAGGCAAATGTAAAGCAAATTACATTAAGGCAGATGCAAAGCAAAACATGCACAATGCAAAATAGATGGAAATGAACCACAGTGTGTTGCCCTTTGAAACATGAGTTATCTGACCACATAAGCAGCAGCACTGCATTAAGAAAAAAGGGGTGCTCGCTGTGTGGATGATGTACCTCTCTCCTAGGAGCAGCACAGGTAAAGCTCACCCTGGAGAACAGAGTGCTGGCTGCTTCCTGGGTGCAACACAAACCGCGAGAACAGATCAAAGGTATTACCTTGGAGTGGTAAAAATAGACAAATCAAAACAAAGAAAATGCGTCTCTGCACACCCCTGCAGCAATCATGTAATTACCTGTGTTTTTATGAACGCATGGACACCACCCTCTTCTCATAACAGAGAGCTACTTCCCTCCAGACCTCACAGAGGGCTCCAAGAACTCAGCACGTAGCCCCAACCAACACACAGAAGCCATCAAGCATAAAAAAGAGCCCCATCCTCTTTCATTAACTGACATAAAATATTTTAAAATGTCAACTCCAACAATAATTACTTTAAAAAGTTGTGATGAAGGATCATAGTAACTTGAGTGGCCTGGAGAAGGTGATGAAGTAGCAGTTGTTCACCACCTCTCTATCTGCAAGAACTAGAGTCACATGTAACAGGCTGCAAGGAGGATAAAGAAAACCCCAAATAGAAACAAGGGTCTTTAATAAATATGCAATAAAAGAATGAAAAAAAGTGACAGAACACTCAAATGTGAAGCATTATGAGAGTTCAAAAGCAATAATAATATTTCAGGAAGCTAAAATCTAGTGAGTTTATATTAAGGAAAATAACAGTACTGTTGGCCAAGGACGTGTCTGTTCCAAATATCTGGAAAACAGGCTAATAATCTGAGATTTGGGAATATTCTCACTGGTGCCTGACATGACACTAGGCTAAACACATCTTAGTCTGATCCACTACAGCCAGCATCATTTCTCTTTTCAAAACTGGTACAATTTGTAGATGGCTGTGGGGGGTAACAACCTTTAAACTCCACCTCTAAACCCATGACAGGGGTACTTTGCAACAAAGGGCTACGGACTTCTGGAAAGCTGCTCAATTGTATCTGTCAGCTTTTCGGGGTCCTCCAAATTTAAAAGTTGGAGTTTTTAAGCAGCCTTCCAACAGACAGGATGTCCTCTATCAAACACCTTAACATAAAAACCAGTTCAATTTTGTGGATTTTCAGTACCATTCATTTAAGCAGTCAAAACACACTTTTTTTCCTTGTATACACACTGCAATTACTCATTTGAATGCATGTCTGTTTTAACAGAAGGCATAATATAAAGATCTCTGTAAGTCCAGTACCCCACATAATGTAATTTCTCTCCATTACCCAGTTTGCTTAAAACATTTTGCCTGGGAACAGTCAGTAATAAAAAGCACTTCAATCGATCTCATCCTTGAGCTGTGCCATAATTTTCAATTCAGGGTGTCAGCCCAATGTGTAGAAAGGCAAGCTGGAGTCTGTTATAAAAATATCAAGCATATTAAAAAAAAATTGGTGAAAAACTTGAGAGATCACTGTTCTCTTCTTCAATAAGTCTAAATTTCAATCGTAACCCAACCTGAACAGATTAATACATGAATTTATAACATCTCCACATTAAACCATCTCAGAAATTGTTAAAGGTACCTTTTCCAAATGCACAAGTCCAACTGACTTTCAACAAAATTGTTATTCTGACCTCAAAGAGAAGTTGGGATGGGTAGGAATTTAACATCCACCTTTTAACTTCAGGATAAGAGTCTTTAAAACCTTTCCTCTCCTCTTAGCTGCTCCGGCATGGATGTGAACTATTTTACTAACAGAGTTACTTAGATTTCATACCACCACAGTTTTTTTCTTGTAGAATCTTTGATACATTGAATAACACTTACTGTTTTCTGACAAACTTAGATTTTCTCATAGGCTGAAACCTATAGTTGTATAGAGATGAGAGTTGGAGAGATGCGTCCTTCTCTTATTTAGAAATTGCTTTAATAAGTAAAACAAGGAAAAATGGGTACTCCTGCAACCTCTAACACAACATGCAAATCTGTGACCTAAGTGTATGTTTGCAAAACTTTTCTCACATTATGAAGCACTAAGCACAGTGGCAGTGGCTCATCTATGAGCAACAGTTCCTGTGGACTGCTGCAGAATAACATTGTACAGTAGCAGATTTATCCTCTTTTATCAGAGGAAAGAGATTGAAGTGATCAGATCCACCAGTGGTGCTCCCAGAGCATCCCCATTCCCATACCCTACTAATAGGAACATTTTGAAAACAAAAGATGGATGAAATGTGTGAGTAAACTCGAAAAATATTTTAAAAATCCCTTTATGCCAGTGGAGGGAGACTCACAGCATTCCTTGACCCTCAGAAAGTAAAGCGCAATGGCTTCACTGATGTCTGTAGAAAACAATGGAGCTCAATGAGAAATACCAAAAATAAAAGTGTAGAAGTAAAGACAAGGTAAATAACAAGTAATGAAGTGCAAGACAGGCAAAAATGAGGGAAGGGCAAGTTTGCTACATATTATACATGTCAAATAGTCCCTTCTCCTTGCCATCTCTACAAGCCCTCTCATAGGGTATAATGTTACATCAGCAAATGCACAAAAATCAAAGCATAGCTTGGTTATTTTGCTGTAGGGACCTAAATTCACCCAGAGACCATCCAATACTGTAAACAAACATTCTTTCAAAGCAGATAATAAGAAAAAACTCAAAATTGAAGTACTGTGTACCTCTGTGGAAGAAAGGCTTGATTCAGCAACTGATGAAGAGGCACACATGTGAAGATTTACTTCAATAATATATTCCATGTTCTTTAAATGTTAAAAACGTTTATTAATCAGGTCAGTATTTTACTAAAATTTATCAAAAGCCACGTTTTATTTCTTTCTTTTCCACTTGTTTTCTTTCCCTGAAGTGAGAGCTCTTGCAATTAATTTAAAAATATATTTAAAATCATATACTTGTGACTTGATACCTGCCAAGCCCCTTAACAGAGCATCACAGTTAAATCCATGAAAAGAGTTAGGTAACAAAAATTAATTTTCAAAGAAACATTTGATAGCCTGTGGAGAGCCAACCCCACCAGCAGAAAAACTCCTGCAGATCTGCTAAGGAGTCATTAGCTACATGAAAGTGGATTATTCATTACTAAGTTGTTTGCTCTCCTCCTCTCTTTTTCCCAAAGTCAATACATCCTATTTCACTCCAGAAGCCATTTTCCTTTCCTCTAATTCTTCCTATGTCTCTAAAAATTAATTCATTTTGCTTACACTGCAGCAGCCTCAAAACCATGGTTTGAGTTTCTCAGCAAGAGAATTCTGCCAAAAGCAACATCCCATGCCATAACCTCAATTACAATTTACATGGGAGAAGGTTCCACTTATTTGCTGCAGGAGTCACTCTTTTGTCTTAAACAAAATTCTCTGTGGGTTATTGGGTCCCAAAGATGTACAGGAAAAAACCACAGCAGATACTATAAAAAAAAAATCCATTTCAGAGACAAAATGAAAGATCCATGTCAGAAAACACAGATTAGAGAAGTATATCACTATTAGTAGTTATCCTGTCATGTGTTTTCACAAGTACAAAATATTTGTGATGGGGTTATGAAAGCACAACACTCTGATTTACCTCACTGACTGAAATTCCCAGCAGCTGCCTCAGCACTGGCTTTTACACTTCCCGCTTCTCCCTCTCATTTGCCCAAGAAAGGATCTCTTTGGTGGCCAGAAACAAATACTTTTGACAGACTTCATGTGTGTTGTTCCCTCATTTATGCATCAGTCAAAAAGGTCACCTCCTTTCTATGGAAGGGAAGGCAAGTTAGTGGAGACTTGTGGCCACTATAATTCAAGTAGGTGGAATTAGCTGTGCAGCCTTCAGAAAAAGGCCTAAAAATAATTTATTGCCCCTACACGTAAAGTAGAGCAAAAAAAATTGGGTTCCCTGAAGTCTTTTTAGAGATCTGACATTCCAAGAGAAGTTCAAAGTCTTTCCACAATGTGAAAAATCAGATACAAGACTCTGAAATGTGAATGAAGAAATGCTTTGTCCAATTAACCACCAACCCTAAAAGAGGGCAAAGTCTGCTGGCTTCGGATCACAGAAGCCAAAATAAGTGAGAAAGGATCTTTTACAGGGGAATGGAGAAAATGTTTTAAATCTTGTAAAGAGTCAATAATGAATTGCCATGAATATTATTTATGAAATCACCAATGTAAAATATTAAATTAATTCTTCTTCCCTTGCAATGAATAACAGCGAGTTTATAATTTATCTTAATGAACCCGAAAAGACAGAAAACTGTTTTGTTAGTTAAGTTTATGTAACTTCTATTGGACATGCATAGCAAGAGAGAACTCATTGATGTGAATATGGCACAAACACCTCAAGTCTGTTTTCCCTTCTACAATTCAAGTTGGTAGAAGCTATGTGGTTTTATTCACAAGCTGTATGCAGTTTTCTGTTAAAAGAAGCATTATGAATCAAAACACTGAAAGGACTAACATTCAGTAATAAATAAGACAACAAAACAAAAACAGCAGCGAAGAAAATAAGAAAGCTGCTGTATGGATTTGCAGGGACTTTTAAATATGCAAAATTTAACTGGACTCATGACAAATTTTGGTTAAGTGCAATGAAATAAGAAACCATATGATGAGGGTCAAACTGAAGGCAAGGTTTTCAACAGCGGTTTGAGATTTGCAATTTTAGTCCTCCCTCTTAATTGTAATTGGGAATGGTCTAATGCTTTCCCCCAAAGTGTATTCTGTTCTTAGCTTAAGTTTAACATGTGTGGCATGTCCCTTGAGCAGCATATTCCCAATGCAGGAATAAAATGGTCAAGACATTGTAATTTAAGAACTGGAGTGTTTAATATATGGAAAGTAAAAAGAAATAGTGTAACTTGGAAAGAAACTGAAAGAAAAACTGACAGCTGACAAAGACAATAGCAGAATTTAGCCAGATGTTTTCCACAGCAGGGTGGCTCACTAGTGCATCTTTGTGGAATGAAGAGGAAAAAAATAAATGGAAAAGTGAATTACTGTATGACCCAAAATAACTTGAGCCAAAGGTGAAATGGATAGAGCCATCTCAGGCAACATTAAACATGAGAGCAGTTCTTCTTCCCTTCATTTGATCAAAACTTGGTTCTCTTGTGAATCAGTGCAATCAAGCAACAGCAATAACTGGTGCTGTCAACAACCTCTACCTAACTTCAGAATCACATCATCCTGGGATTGCCAACACATCTGCACAGAGGGCCAGAACATACAATACCTTGGGTATAATCTGGTCTTGGGT
This sequence comes from Vireo altiloquus, assembly GCA_013396875.1. Taxonomy (NCBI): domain Eukaryota; kingdom Metazoa; phylum Chordata; class Aves; order Passeriformes; family Vireonidae; genus Vireo; species Vireo altiloquus. The sequence goes on from VZRF01015768.1 coordinate 555,172, forward strand.
TTGTTAGCTCTCCATCAGCCTCCTCGTGCGCTAAGGACCAATACAGGCATGCACAGAAAGTATTTTTAACCAGGATTATCAAAAGGATACTTGTCCCTCGTTCAACTCAGAATACAGGTTTGGGAACAACATCATCAGTGATGACTCTGATCCAGTTTAGGTTCGAAAAACCAAGATCACACTCCTCTTTTAGACTCCTCTTGGAAATATGCTTTAGATCAACTCTCTACATACACATATGTGTAGATTTAATTAATGCTTTATCATCTGCTTTTGCATATGCATTCTAATCTGAAGTCACAATCAGTTAATTTACTGCAGTTCTAAGCTAGTTTTAAAATAATACAGAGACAAATGCAGGAAGCTGAACTGAGACTATCAAGACTATTGATTTTTAGAACAGTATTAAAAAAATGCATTTTAAAGTGCTACTTTGGACCAAGAAACTTAAACTTCATACATCAATTCAACTTTTCACATCCACACTGATTCAATCTCATGTGGCTAATAATTCAGTTCACATTGACTGTCTCAAACCCAAACCAATTTACATGCCTAAAACATAAGAAGGGATTAAAATAAAACCCACAAAAAACATAAGTATATAATGTCTTTCAATTTCCAGCCTGGACTGTCTCCTTATTCTTTTCAGTTTTTGGAACCTCTGTTACCCTCCCTGATAACTGTGACACAGATAGTGGATAGCCAGACAAACACCAAATGCAAGCTGGATGTCAAAAAGCAAATCTAATCTTTCTTGCCAAGGATCCTCTCCAATTTTCTGACATAATTTCATCTTACTTCTCTGTCAGGGAGTGACTTTTTTATACAATGGACTACCTTGATGTTTTATATATTTGTTTCTACATTTCCAGAAGACTATCCAAGCATCAAAACTGAAGTTAGAAGAAGCATTAATAATTAATAAAAGAATTTATGAAACATAAAGCAGCTTTACAACAATTCTGAACAGAAATCCTCCAAAGAACACACTCAAGTTCTGTTTAAGGAACCATGTGTGTGTCTTGAAGAAAGCTACACATTTTGTTTTTAATGCTTTCAGCTATTTTTTGGGTATTTCTAAACACTCTGGAAAACTATTTAGTTGGTCAGTATGTATCAGTGACATGACCCTAATCTGAAATTTTCCTTTTATCTTTTCTCTGTACCTTCCATACAGCCAAGTCACGGAGAGAGTGAGTGCTCTTCTCCTGGAGTACATGAAAGGATAAGAACACAGAGTACAAAGAGAAAGTCAGGCAATTAAGCAATACAATCTCTGTGACCTTTATTCATCTAAGAGGAATTTGACCTGATGCTACCAAAGTGGCCATATAATGGAGCGTGGCTCTCCACTAGCAGTTGGAGCAAGTTCATTTCTGTTGGTCTCTGTATTTGCATCTAATCTCTTTATTTAGTCACAGAACACTGAGGTCACCTTTTTAGAAACCACCTACAAAAAAAAGGGAGCAAGTGTTATGTTTCCCTGGTTCCCGCAGAACGTTTGCAAGATAATAGCAAGCAGAGACTATTCCTTCCATTAACACTTTGACCCTTCCAGTTAATGGCCTTTTGGTTCACAGAGATTTGGCAAACAGAGCTCCCTCTGAGATCCTAAGCTATAGGTAACCTAAGGAAATAAGGGCTCTGAAAATCCTTGGAAAATGTCCAGGGTCTGTATGGACACACTTAACTGGCAAGACAGAAGTTCTCAAGGTGGCTCATTGGTTTCACTATCCCATACACCAAACGATTCCAGAAGAAAGGTTCATTCCAATACATTTTAGTTTTGTATGTTATAAAGCACAAATAGCCAGATCAACAAAGCTTTCGAGGAAAACAGCCTCCTTCAAAGCAGTAGTTCAAAAATGGAGCTAGTCCCTGTTCACCCAAAATGAACACATGGTTTAATATCTGCAGCATACATTTCAAAACGAAAAGCAACATCTCTGTGATAAACAAGTATTTATACCTATTATTACAAAATCTTATGAGGTGATAGAAACAACTATTTTCACTTGATTTCATGCATTCTTATTCCTGCTCTGAATAGGAAACCTTTCTCACAGGGAGAATAGCTTACACCGTGCTGAACATCACCACTGGAAGAGGAAGGTTCCCCACAGCCAGTAATATTTTTCATCCTTTGGTGCTTAATACTGACTTAAGATATGCCAACATTTCTGCTTCTTCCTTCCCTAAAATCTAACTCATGACACTAAGACTGTGCCTAAGTAGAAGAATTTGGCTTCTAGTGTATTATTTTTGAATATTTTGCACAGGAATTAAAAAGCACTGGTTTTCGTAACCCCAGAAGCTGAAATTCCTGTGACTTGGAATTAAAAATAAAATTTAAAAAATATATCTGTTCCCAAACTTAAATAAATTTCTGGAGGTCTATAACATTTTGGCTTCTATATTGATTATACAAATAATCAGACCTTATATTAAACAAAGCTACATATACCCATTAGACAAACACAAAGCCAAACACCACCTGAGAAAGGAAAGAGACCTTTCGAGTGACAGATTTAAGGACTACAGAAGAACAGGGAAGAAAAAGTACTGATACTCCTGATCCCCATTTTTCCATTACACATCTCCATCTTCCCACATTTTTCCAGCTCTTATCACATCATCACCAAACGATTTTACTTTTTCCAGACACAAGTGTAGAATTTAAGAACATGGTTACGCCCATCTTTGCTGACCTGCTTCATACATTTATTCTACTTATTTAACCTTTGGAGGCATCAGGATGTGACACAGGGACCTATTCCCACACTCTTACAACCTTAGGCTCACCTAATGGAAATGGAAATGGAAATGGAAATGGAAATGGAAATGGAAATGGAAATGGAAATGGAAATGGAAAGTTGTCATGGAAGACAAAGTTGAGAAAAACAACGCAGGATTCCTAGTTAAGATGTTTTTCTGTGCCATAATAAGAAATAAATTTTACTCCTAATCACTGACATTAAAAATCAGTTAAATAAGATTGATATCAGATTTCCTATGACTTTTAGGAGCTTAGGATCAGTTTCTACTTTTAAAACTGATGTTGAGGCCCAGTATTACACCTGGAAATGAATCAGGGCAGAATCCCTGCAAGTGGATGGAAAAACACACTAAAGCTCAGTAGCATTCTGAACATTAAAGTCGATGACAGCATTTATGTATGAGTTCATTTATATTTTAATTTACAGAAAAATGGTTATTATTTGTAGACATTCCCATGGTGATTTTCAAAGCAGCATCAGAGTTCTGATTAGCAGCACACTCTGAAATCCAGATCTGTAAAACTGCCTTTTAAACAGAGGCAGACTGCACACTGCACTTGAAACTTGTTCACTTTTTTTCAGTGGAAAACCCTTTGCTAATAGACTGTGATTTTTTGCCATTTACTGTTCTCAAAGTTTACAAAGCAGATGGAATTTCATTGTCCATAAATACACTAGTAAAGCTGAGACCTGCAGTATAAGGAGCAGGATTTCTTTGTCTGGGGCACACAGCTGTGGATTCTTTCTGCTGGACACATGATAGCTTAACCTCTGCAGTGCTACTGGAACGGCATTCCATTATCATTTTCCCAATGAAAAGCACTTGTGAGACACATCACCTCCCATGTTTTAAAACAGGATCAATTTGTTCTTATGGATTGCAGTTGTTTCAGGATCAGAATGCTCCCCAGAGCCAGGAGGATCAAATGCTGCACTTAAACTAGAGATGAGGCAGGCTACCAGACGATTCACCTTATCCAGGAATATGGGTTATTTTTATTCTTTTTTTGTTTCATTTTGCCAACTGGCACTCATAAAACATCTGAGAAGACCACAGCTACATATTTTTTAAAGAGAAAGAAAGAAAACAAAACACTTACAAAGAATCAGACCTTTAGGAGACAGGGAATTCCTCCTGGAGCCAGGAGAAAAGCAGACTGCCTCAGGCAAGATGTCATCTTCTTAGTTAACACACAGTTCTTTTTCCCCATCCTTTCATGTGAACTGCTGGAAACGTTTTAGATCTTGTCTGGAGATAAAAGTTAATTTTACATGGTGCATCAGAGACGCAGTATAAATGCATAAATGAAGTATTATTTTTACAGTAAGACACTGCTGGCCGTGCAAGAGCCTGACTTCTCACTGTTGCAGAACCTTCCTATAAACAAAGTTGCTACATATAAAGATTTAAGTTACCTGTCTGTCAGCAGGATTCAATAAAAGAGGTTCACATTTATTAAGTTTGTTTAATACCAAATGCTGTTTTCCTCCATTAAAAAGGCATTTAAATTTTTTAAACTATTGAAATCAGCTCCCATGGCATGACTACAGCACATATTTCCTCTCTTGCACTTAGAACAAAACCAAAATGAACAACTAAATAATAGCCAATGTCTTAATTATTAGTTTAATTTTATTTAATTATACACATTGATTATTCATTATATTTAATTTTTCCTGTGCTTCAGTAGATTGTTTTTAATTTTTTACCTTCTCTTGCACACACACACACACACACAAACAAAAAAAGTAGTTTTTGTGATACTTTTGGAATGCATTATCAGTTTGTCTTAATTGAAGTTATACTTTTGGGTAATTCCTGAAGTTCCAGAAGATGATGGATGTGGCATCATCCACGGGTGTGGCTCCTGTTTTACTAGTAAGAGTTACCTGTTAGTGTCCACTGAATGACAGATGCCTTTATCAGCTGAAGAGGAAAACCACGAAAAGAAAGTCCAAAACCAGCTCTGGTGATGTAATATGATAAGAAAGAATGTTAATGTGCCCCCAGGGATTGAAATACAGATGTTTAATACATAAGCACAAGAGTCTGGGGCAGACCAGGTAAGCCAAGGGTTTAGAGATGCAGGTGTCCTAAGCTAATGCCTTCACACACTCAAGGTACCTGCACAGAAAGGTTGTTTATCTGAGTTGTTCTTCAGCTCGACAGTAAAACTTCCCCTCACAACAAGAGTGCTCTGGCAGATCACCAAATGATTCTTTCATACTCAGATAAACAGTTTTAATCCTCAGAGGCCATCCTAGCCAATCCCCTGCCACTTATGATGAATGCAATTAAAGTCTTACCCTGCAGTACTAAAGTGATAACCTCTCGTTCCACGAAAAAGCCAGCTGAATACGTGTAATAAGTGTCTTCATCTGCCATTATTGAAAACTGAGCCCAACAACTTCCCAAACAATAGGCAGCACTTCTGCTCTCTTTATTTTCTTTTTTAGAATACAACGTGAATATGAAATCATTTCAAAGAAAAGTACACAAATTAAATTATACTGGTCATCATAAACACAGAGCGATGTGAGAGGGTGATGAACTCACCAGTATGACATAATAATGCCAGCAAATTAAGCACAGAAAACATCATGACAGTAGTACTTAAGTATTTCCCCCGTGCCTGAGCAATTTGTGCATTAGCAGCCTATTGCCTCATCATTTACCACAAAACAATCTGAACTGGTAACTCTTTCTGACAATGACTGCCATTTATTATCCACTCCTACAGCGCCCAGCACAGTGGTGCTCAATTTATATCAGTAATAACCAAACAGAAGCATCCAGTTTGTAACACAGAACTGGTGGCCAGGAGATTGCAGTTTGCAGCCCATCTACCACCAAAGATGTACCAAAGAACCTACAATGGCAACTTCAGCATCACATGGGCACAGCAAAGGGCACGAAGAGAAGAAGTCTGGTACAATGGGGCCATGGAGATGATGGGCTGTCCTTTCTTGTTGGAGAGCCTCTGTCATTTAACCTCTTGACCCAAGGCTGGTAAGAAGCCAGGGAAAGTCACAGCAGTGGGGCAGAGCAGGCACGAGAGATTCGCTGGCACTTGCAGTGAACTCAGGACAGAGCAGGGAAACAAACTGTGCAAAGCTTTGGTCGTGCTCCAACTCAGCTTTCCCTGCCTTGAGCTCCATCCAAGACAAAAGCGAAGGAAGAGGGCATCTGTCAGAGACTGAAAATAGTTCATGCCTCAAACACTGATATAAAGTTGTGCTCATTATAAAGAAGCTACAACTTAGAAGCCTCCCTGAAGACTGGGAATTTGAACTGGAAAGTCGAACTGCTGATTAGATAAAGGGAAACTCATTGTTCAGCCATCCCAGGCAGAGGGAAAGGTATGCATGCACCAAAAGGCCAAAGCCACCAGCTGCGCTGAGGAGCATCCTCTGCTGAGTTTGGGGTAGGGGGAGAGCACAGCTCACAGGAGCCAGGTTTGGGGTGGGGGCAGAGCACAGCTCACAGAAGCCAGGCTTACACAGACTCCCCCCAACTGAGGGGGCAGGAGGAGGTTTCAGATGTGTGGTGTAACCTCAGGCCAGAGGCACTGAACACTCATCCTCCCTTACACAAACTGACCCAGCTGTGGCACCCCAACCCCACAGGCCACATCCATGGGACTCTCACGTGAGAGGTGGCTGAGGGGGAGTCACAATCCATCAGAGACCCCCCAAAGTGCTCAGCCTTGCACCACAGGGCTGCACGAGATGGAACAGCTCCAGAGTCTGCTGTGAGAGTCTGTCCCCTCCCCCAGGGGACATGGCTGGACATTGCCACCTGGCTCGAGGGGATATAAACCCAGGGGATTCTGCTCCTTTGGGGGAACCTTCACCACCAAGAAGAGCAGCTGGAGAGGATCAACAGATCATTGGGATCCACAGAGTGGTGATATTTTCCTTATTCTGTCCCTGTCACTCTTTCTGTCCCCCCCACCTATTTTCTACTCCTTTTCTCTTTCTGTCATATTTACTATACAATAAAACCTATACTATTGTCACTGGCATATGGTCTCATTTGCACCTTAATTTGGGCAGAGGAATTTCTAAAGAACCTTAATAACAATAGGATCCTAACAGCATCACAGCTTGATCCACATGGCCAAGACATGAACATATATGGAGGCTTGACATTATCAGCATCTGTAGTTTTTACTCATCTCTCTCTTTTCTTTGCCTCTCTTGTGCTCATCTTTTATTACAAAATAGCAGCAACAGAGATAAGACCTTCTTCCGAAAAGGATTTTAGACAGGATGTTTTTCTAAATTTATATATATTTTTAGAGCAGATACCAGTTGATAACCAAGACAGATATAATAACTTAGTTAAAAATACAATTATGCAACCAAAAGATGGCAAACTGAAGACTGAAGCAGGCTGCTAAGAGAATAAATACCTTCCAAAAATACAAGAATACCCCATTACTAACAAAGTCTGAAGAACCATTTTCACAAAACACAACTGAGTTAATCAAATAACAATAACTGGTTCTGCTTTGAAGCATCTCAAATTAACTTTTAATTATGCTTAATGTATCATTTTATTCTCCTAACATAACGGGTTAGCATAAGCACACCAAGTGCTGACAGTGACCTTTCTGTCTCAAATATGCTATTCACAGCTATTTAGTTAAACCCTTACGTGTAGCTGGACATACAGCCTAATGTCCTAAAGAAGGGCACTGAATTGGCCTTATTGTCACCATATGAGATGGAATTCATCCCCAAATGCCAAAGCGGGCATAAGGAATGCGGCACAAGAAAAGGAAGCATTGAAAAGAACAAGAGGAGAAGAAACTCTTCAACAGCCTGCTCTTTGACTATCATTTACAGATCCACTTTTGCAATGAAAAGTATACAAGAGACTGTTTTCCCACTTGTGCAGTCCCAGCCTTTTGCACTTCAAGGGGGTGTTTCTTCACTAGCCAGCAATTAGGAGCCCAAGGTCACTCAAGGCAAAATTAATCTTCTCCTGTTTTGTAATTTTCCCTCTTATCAAAATGTGTGTGTGTCCAAAGCACAAGCTGAGATGGCTGTCAGAAAACAACTTGAAAGCTTCAGAAGCAAAGAGAAAGTGAACTATGGTTGCTACAGCTCAAGCATTCCTGGAAATTTTACAGGAATCTACTTCTCTCTTTTCTGATCTATAAGTGTCAATAAGTAAGAGATTGTCATAACAGAGATTATTTTTAGTTTTTTGTTTGTTTTGATCTGAATAAGGGTACATAAAAAGTATTTTAAATACTTCCAAGTAAAAAAAGAAGAAAATAAATATAAAAGCCCCCACACCTGTAAGTTACAAAAAATATAAAGTGTGCTTAGGGTTAATATTATATTTAAGACAAAATTGTGATTACCAATGTGTTTAGTTGTCCAGCTAAATTGCTAATGCTTCTTCACCCACTAAACCTCCTGCAGCCTGTCCTCCTAGTACACTCTATTGAAAATTCACACCACATCTCACAGTCTGAACTGTCAACTTCTAACTTGATCAAGAAAAACAACTTATGAGTTACATATTTCCTAATAATGACAGTCATTTACAGCTGCAAACTTCTATAGACAAATGTGCAGTTATTCGAATTCTTATTGAAGAGAGGAACTGTTCCCAGATCTTGTTTTGCTCTGAGAAGTTTTAAACAAACTTATTTCCATAGGCCTCTAGGTAAACACAATTAAAACCAAATAATTTGAATGTCTCTTTTACACTGAAAATTTAAAGCACCTCAGAAAATACCAAGAGAGTCACACAAATGTAACTGCATAATCTTTAAACATTTCTACTGAAGAGCTTTTACCAAATAAAGCTCCACAGATCTCTTTTTACTTCAGTTACTACCAATAGCATGTGCTTTTTATAAACACAAACTAAAGCATAAAAGAAATGTGTGCTATCTGCAAAATCAATTCTTATTCTTTTTGAAAAGCAAAAACACCCCAATATTCAATTTCTTCTTTGTATAACAGAAATAAACCCATCACTTTTCAGGGTGAGAATCCATGCTCCAATTTCCTGAGTACATTTGTCAGTCCGGTCCGTACAGAAAGCTGACAATGGGAACAGTGAGGGGATTTTTTAGTTTTGGGCTTATTTTTTATTTTTTAAAGAGCTACAGATAATTAGGTTAGTCCCAAAGTCAAACATACCTACAACTCTTGTTTCAGCCCATCAAGAAAAGGGATGTATATTTAGTCTGGAGACCCGACTTAGTCTTTTCCTGCTCTTCTGCAAAACACTTGCTGATCTTTCCAACCCCTTTCACTGAGGTACAATTCAAATTCAGAATTGCCTATGCTGTTCTTAAAATAAAAGGAAATGAAAATCCAAACAGTTCTTTCAAAAAGCTGTGTGAAAAGTGGTGGGACAGCAAAAGAGATGCTCGGAGCAGGCCTTTGCTTCAAGGGCAGGAGGAAGAAGTGGCAGGTAGCAGGTTTGTTCAGAGGGCTGACATGCCATGAAATGTATTCTCTCAGTGCTGTGGGGATGCACGATCAGACACTTTGTCAAGAACAACCTGAAAACTGCTGTCACATTAAAGCACAGGAGTGCAGCACGCACCTCACATGACTATTAATATTATAATAAACATTTCAAGCAGCTCACGTGCACTCATACTGTGTGTCAGAGGGATGTTCCTGGCATTTCGGGATAGCTGCCTTTCAGATTTGACAGTTCATACTCTATTAATCAACACTGTAAATCCCAACAGCCCCTCATCACCCCCCGAGGGCCTAAAAAGTAATTTTTTACTGTTTTGTCAGATTGACTGGAGAAACTCAAGTCAGAAGAGAAGCAGAGGTCTGTCACTGAGAATTGCAATCTACTCTGTGTAATAAAACTGAGATTCTGTTTCAGAGCAGCTAAGCTTCTGCAAGTCCCTTTTCTCTTCTGAATCAATTACTTTTTTACTCTTTTGTTTTTCCAGCTCCACACTAATGCTAGTCTTCTGGTTTGGCTATTTTTACCTTTAAAGTGTGATGATGCCTGGCTGGAAAGAGCATGCACAGGGACAGTGTGAAAACCCTCAGGATGGCTTGGGAGAAAAGTAGATAAAATAATTCTAGGCAAACTGAATAGCTTTACCTTCTTTGAAGCCAGCCATTCCCTGCTTGCACTTCCTTTTAGTACTAGTCTTTCTGCTCCATCCTGGATTTTGACAGTAATTAAAGCCCCTTCTCAAAGGCTTTGGATATTGATTCTGGATCAGTCTTCTATTCCCAAATAGCCCCATAATCTTTATTTATTTTCCTAAATTAAAACCAGCATGCTTTTCTCTGAGTTAATACATTTTTCATTGTTTCCAGTGGAAATTTCAAGTGCCCAGCTTCTCCAGACTTGGGCTTTACAGCACGAAAAGCCTGGCTTGTGCAACTCTGAGTATGCCACAAAAACAAGCCCATGCCAGGGACAAAAGCAGCTCTTTGTTCCATCCAGCAGATCAAACAGCTTCATGTGTGAGTGTGAGTGTCCTCTCCCTGTGAAAGAGGTTACACTGGTGTTTTCCAGGAGGGATTGCTCAGTTCCAGCCTGAGTTGTAAGAAACTTGGAGCAGCTCTTGGAACACGACCAGTCACTGACAGTCCACTCACCTCCAGCAGGGGAAAACAGAGCAGGTATCCTGCATCGCTGCAAGGTGGCTATTCACAACTGGTCCCTTTGAGAAAAGGAACTCTGAACCCCAACAAACATCCCATATTTATTCCTTACACCAAAGGCTACCAATGTAATGAAAGGATGAAACTTCTCCTGCTTTTCTTATTTTAGAATATGTGAGTGTAGGGAACAGATGTTCCTTGATATTTCCAGTGTTGTCTCAATTAGTGGCTCACAAATCCTGGGTTTTAGATTCCCACTGAACTCCCCCTCTACTAGACTTGCAATCTGGCACTCAGCAGGCACCAAAGAAAATGACTAGTGTGGACAGGTATGCAACAGAGATCAGAAGTGAGGATACAGGCTACCTGTGCATTCAGGCACTGTGTGTTTTCAATACCCAGGCATTCAAGTCTCACATTCATCATGTTCAGTGCAAGACAGAATACTTGCTTTTATGTGCACCCCATTCAGTGTACAGGGAATCTATACCCACATCCATCACATTCAGTGAAATAGAGCCTATTTGCAAATGTTGAGCTCCCATTTCCCTGCAGTGACTTGAATTACAACAGGCTGCAGGTGAACATGTTAAATTTTTGAATTGGGAGATGGTAAAAAATTCTGCTGGAGTCATTAATAAACGTGGCTAATGTGGAGAAAGACTCATTTCAGAATGTAGCTGTGCACCATAAAGGGTGCTGGAAAAAGCTCTTTTTTAGCAAGTAAATATAATGCTTATGGCAGATGTCAGCGTGTGCAATAGAGATAAAGATGGAGCATCCGTATTATTACTATACCATGTAAAATGCTGGTATCCACGTTGTAGCTACCCAGGCAATGCTGCTTCTAAACCTTCGAAGGCAACATCATGCATTTTCAAATTCATTCATCATGACCATGTTGAACTCTTTCTTTTCCCACTGACAACCTATCAGTGATGCCAAGTACCAATGATGAAAACCTGTTTTTGGAGGAAAAGTCTATATCATGTATAAGCCAGTGAATGCCTGTCAGGCATTTGAAATAGTGTTATTGTTCTCAGGCACTGCTTGCCACTGCAATGCCACAGGAAAAAGAAGTAGGGCTTCAAGTGAAGCTTGCTCTTAGTGCACCCTTTCCATAAGTTATGCAAATACAAGTCAGGATAGAAGAAAAATGGAACACCATATAAAGACTAATTCAATTCACAAGTCATGATAATGCCCATAAACCATCTGGGTATGTGAATAGTTCGTAACTGCAACCTTGAAGGGAGAGATTTTGCTTTCTGGGGAAGAACAGGATTAATGGTTGAATACTGATTAGTTAGGTAAGAGCACGTTGGTCCCTCAGCAATGTACTGGTTTCTTTTCTTTTTAATCTCTCCTGCTATACTATTGGGAGATAGGGTATCTACTGGTTTCAATGTCTGAAATTAGTTCTTAGAGGAAAGTAAAAACTCCTAATGTATAGAGCATTAGAAACAAATGAACCTAAAGATGAGAATTTAATAATCTCTGGAAAATGGGTAGAGGGCTAATAGAGACCCTGCTGGAAAAAAGATCCCATTCTTGCTGCCATAAGCACAGTACATGTGCTATTCCTGAACAAAGGTCAGAGAAAGGGTAATAGGAATTGACCAAGAAATTGGAAAAATCTCTATGATAGTCACCCAAACCCACCCCCACCAAAAAAACCTCCCCAAAATCCCAAAACAAAGCAAAACCCAACAAAACAAAGCCCAAAATCAAAACTGAGTACCAAAAGAGAGGATGACTTCAGTTTCATTCATTCCTGTATCCTTCCCAGCCAGGGCCCCCACAAAGCCACATGATCTTTACCTAAACCTGCGATTTCTGCTGGAGCCATCCTGCTCCACACCTTGACTCCTGAATAAACCTCAGTGGCCTTCATGTGGGGAAGCACAGATGCTGCTTTCTGCTGATTATTTCCTGCTGCACATCAGTCAGGGATGGGAACTGGCCCCATCCCACTGACAGGCTCTATCAACTCTCAGTGCACACAGTTACAACCTTTTTAAAAAATCACCTATATTCTGTCTTGCTCCAGGCCAGAAACTAGTTGGTTAAATAAAACATACAATCTCTTACAGTAAAGCTGTCTGATGCAAGACATAACATGCTTCTCTAACTGCTAGGAACAGAAAAAAAAGGATCACTGTCCCTTTCCCAGATGGCCTGGGAATTTGATAAATTCAAATCTACTGGTCCTACAGACAAGTATAGACACACCCATCCTTTACTGGGTTTAGCCTGAGAGCCCTCTTAACCGTGAAATAATGAAGCTAAGATAGCACAGTGCTGAAATGGTATCAAATGGAGTGTGGAATGAGCATTATATAAGAACGATTTTCTTATAATAGCAAATCTTACTTACTTCTATGGGACTCTAAATAATTTCTTTCTATGTGGCTTCTCAGCACTGCATAAATGAATCTCAAACAATCTTCCCTATTTCTTTTCTACTTGCCTTTTGGCAACTAGACTTCTTTAACAGGAAAATATTTGATACTTATCTCTGATGCGGCATTGTAGTGATGTGAGAATTACTGAAATTCATGTGTCTTACAAGAAAATTGAGTGTGAAAACACACATATTCCTAAAATGAACTCTTTTAAATGTACAGGCTTTTCTCATTAAGTTTTTGTGTTTGAAAGAGGCATTATTAAGTACTGTGTTCTAGTCCACAAGCTGCCAAATAAGAACATCCTTTTTATATTCTCTGAACTCCCACTGGTGCCACTTAAATTAGTGTTCTTTTTAACCAGGACATTTTTTACACTTGTGTGGTCTAAATAAGTCACTTCCATATTTTTTCATACATTATCAGGACTGCTTTTATTATTATTTTTTAAAGTATGCAGCTGTCATAGGCTGGCATTAAAATGTCACCTGGAAAACAGCAGGAGAAATGGATCACTTAATATCTGCTTCAGCAAATAACTATGCAGACAATATTTCTTGTGGTCCCCTGAAATCCATGGCAAGTCCCATTTGTTTGTCAGTGGTTTATTATTACAATGCTGACATTTCTGTTTTAAGGACCAAAAGATTTCTCTCCTTCAAAGAAAAAAAAAAGGGAACATCCTTTCTGCTTTAGGCCTTCAACATGAAGATGGAGTATTTTGAAATTTTCTCCAATTCATAACCATGCAGTTTTTAACTTGTGTTTCTGAGACTGCATGTTTGGTCATGCAATTTATGCCATTCACTGCATTCGCCTACAGGTTCTGTGTTTTTCAGTGCTGTTTTATTTTTTACTATGTCCCTTCAGTCTCTGTGGAATTCGGTATTTATTTTAGTGTATCACATAATACAATTTGACAGATTTGTGCTCCTATGTTTTTATTCTTCAAAAACAGTTAAGGTTTCCATCTAGTGTTTGTTGAAGACACTTGGTGTCATGACTGACAAACCTAAGACTGCAGGTAGCCCTAAGAAATTTGGGCATTTTCCATCAAAAAACATTCTGTATCTCTTCCTTTCTGCCTTCCCCTCCTCCTGCAGACCCAAACTGATTCCTCTCAGCCACTGCCATACCACTACTTACCCAAACTGATGGAGTTTTTTTGGATACACTCCAAAATGATCTGCTGTCTGCTACTCTCTGAATGTGCTGCAACCTTTTAACCTTTCATTATTTTCACTTTTGAAGAAGAGGCTTATAAGGAAAATTGCTGGGCTCCTCTAAAGCCCAAAAAGTAGTTTTTCTGTTCACTAGCAGAACTCGATATCTTTCCACAGGCTCCACTACCTAACCTGCCATCTTCATCAGTATTAGTACTACAGTGATGCCTTTCCTTTTGGTATTTCTGCATTCATTGCTCCAGGTCTCTCTTATATGATTTCCTCTTCCTATTTTCCACTGAAAATGTGACAATTTCTGAGTAGCTTCTTTCCCTGCCTTTTGATTAATGCTGCCTCACTTCTCTAGGTTTCCATTTGAACCCTGCCACTGAAGGTGAATTTTTTAACTAAATACATCGTATGAGTATTTCTTCATTCCTGTGTTTACCTCTCTGTCGCAGTCTGAATAAAATGCCTATTTTATTCAGACTGTTTTCTAATACATACAAACAAAGAACTTCATCTAGGCTTCCCTACATGCCCAACACACAATTTCTAGATTTTTGGTTCTCGTTCCCTGTCAGTGTGACTTTTCCCAGCCATGGCACAGGACAGCTCTGCCCCTCATTCACACTGCACTGCAATCAAAGTTGGGAGGTGTTCTTTAAGCCCTCAAGTGAAGAGCATTTCTTCCAGTGCTGGCAGACAGCCATCTGTTTCCTAAAAATCCCTCCCTATTGCAACCATAGCCACCAGCAGCATTCAGTCACTTCTGCTTCCTTAGTTCCATTTCACCTGCCCACTCAAAAGAGAAAGCAATTGGTGATGAGAGCAACTGAGAAAATACCACTCAGAAAATCATTATTCCTGAAGGACCTGTGGAGTTTGTTATGCCAAAATGTGAGAGTTAGTATTTCTTGGAAGTTACTAGCTGTGACTGAGATTTAAAAAATTTATTTGAGGGACTAAGAAAAGTAAACCTCAGAGGCTCAATACCAAGATTCAACAACTTATGACTCCTAGATATCACTACAAAATTTTGTATTACCCCTTTGATGTTTTGAGGTTTTTTAAACTGATATTCTTTCTTCTTTTCTTAAAGTATTCATAGCATATATAAAACATGTTACAATCATATCCTTATTCTTTATTCTATTCGGAAGAGATACAAATCTAAACAGAAATGTTATTACGTAGATATTAAAATACAAATTCCTGGATCAGATATGAAAATCTGAGGAAGAAAGATCCTACTTGCATTCAAAAGCAAATAAATGCTGGTTCCTTGTAACCAGCAAAAGGAACCAACAAAGGGAAACCAACAAAAGGAACCAACAAAAGGAAATTCTGAACTTTCGTGCAATAAAACCCAACACTAAATGATCCAGTGCATAAGTGTAATTTGTACAGTAAATAGTAAGTTAGCTTCAATGGCTTCAATAGCTTTCAATACATGCTTTGAAATTTGAAATTTTTCTTCTCTAAGTATTATTCTGTATAGATGTGAATCTAATTTGAATTTTGGGTTCAAGGAGTATGCAAGGGCACATTAATTCCAAAACCATCTTAACATACAGTAAAAAAGTACAAATGCAGAAAAATCCAATTCTTTACAAATCTTTAAGCAGAGTATCTACTTAATATCTAGGATATAAATTAATAAAAAGGGGAAGCTTGAAAACTAAGAGAAGGTCACATCACAGGATACAGCAGTGTAATTGGTGTGAGGATAGTGTGCTGTGTTTGAATGCTGGAAGTGTGAAAACATTTATCTCTCCTTAGATGTCAAACAGCTTTTAAAATTATGCACAATTAAACCTCCTAACATCACACTTCTTCTTGAAGCTACTGCACTTTGACTGTAGAATACACATACTCCAATGCCAGAAGTGTTGGTGAGACACTTTATAATGCCATTGCATAGAGAGACAAAATCATTACCAACTAACATGTCCGAATGCTACAGATGGTTGGAAGATACTCTTAACTGTAAGTGCCATATTAATAAATTGCATTAATCTGAAATACAGAAACACTGCCATCCCTGAAAAAAAATTCTATTTTCATTTACATATTGTTGGTTCACTTTATCCTGCCATGGATCCAAAGTTTACATTGGACCTCTGATAGCTATTCACACTCTTAACTGAAACACATGGTATGTTCATGTTGGGTTAAAGCAGTGTTTGCACTAGACACTCACTCTGTTTTACTCACAAGATACTAATGCATCTAATTTACACCACAGAAAGCACTCAGCTCCTGCAAAGACACTTCTCCATCTCTCTCTTCACTTCTGAAGAATATTGGAAGAGGTAGAATTAGACCCTCCCAAAAAACTAATTCCTGTTCACTTAAAATTGTTTAAAAAAAAAGAATGTATTTTGTGTCGATGCTTAAAATCAATTTCACTTTCCTTTGTTCTTTAAGGTACTTTTAGGGATCAGTAATTAATGACATCCCAGGGACTCAAGGAAATCAAATAAAAATCCCTAATGAATGCATTTAGTAGAAGTGTTCCTCCATGGACAACAAATGAAAAACAGGTGATCAGGTAAGTCCAGCTCTAATTCATTTCAAGGAGCAGGAGTGATTCACAGGAGGTTGTGGTCTGACCCCTCTCGTTGACAACTCAGTTCAAAGAACACTGTAAAGAACAGCCAAGGTGTGCGAGTTAGGAGAAGAAACAGAATGGGGAGATTGAGATAAAACTCATTATAGCAAAATCTGAAGCTGTTATCTCCTGAGTTTTATCCAAGTGACTAACTGCCTCTTGCCAGTGCACATGAGATATGGCATGCTCCAGTGAACTGGATTGACAAGGACAGACTGGGGACAACAACAACCATTCACTCACTGCTTCCTGTCTGATTAAGGAGAGGGTTGTATAAACAATATTTATAAATGACCCTTAACACAACATTAAAAGTCAGCAAAGAGTTACTAAAATGCAGGTAAACTCATCTTGATCCTGGAAAAAAATAATGTACCTTGCTTTTAAAAGACCACAGTGTAGCAGTACATGGTGCCGATTGATACCACCTACTCATAATATTCGTAGGTGAAGTTTAACGCTTCTTCATAAGAAATATTTTAGCATTACTTTTCTGGCAAAAATGTTTTCACACTTCCAAATAGGTGACAAAATAAGGACCACGATGCCAGTTTAATGAAGCTGTGATTTTTTTCTTTTCCTATCAAAGCTGAGAAAGGGCCTTAAATGACAGGTACATAGCAAAAATAAGCCACTGTGAGCTACAAAAATAACAAAAAGTGATGTCATCAAGATTTTCTGTGAAATCATGGAAGGACACCCACTGAGTCTTCAACTTTATTGAACATTTTGAAATGAGCTGGGCTAAATGTTTCTGGAAAAAACTGTAATCAAAAATTCAATATTTTCCACTAGAAATTTTCTTTTCAAACAATGGAGTAAAACGCTAAAGAATTAATCTCAGTTGAAATGGTTTATTGCCATTAAAACCACCTAGCTATTTTCCATTTAGGAATCTGGCAAAATGTTTCAAAGACAAAGTCCTCAGCTTTACAAAGCCAAGTATTTACGTGCTTGTGTACAGCCAAGAGTGTACTAGTAGAAGCATGTACGTTAATTACTTTGTGATTAAGTTAAGATTATAGACACAGGGAAAAAAGTCACCACCTACCTTTGAAAACTTAATTCGTATACTCATACTGCCCAGCAGGGGCCTGAGAGGACTGAAGGAATTGCGATGGGAATAGTAATAGCTTCTCCCCTCCCCATTCCCCCAGGTATCAGAGACCCAGAAAAGGCAGAGGCTGGGACACCATGTCAGCTGACATGCAATCAAGCAAGTCACATATGCTATTGAGGCATGAAGTTAAGTGCTGCTTAAGGCTGCTCATATCATAACACACAACTTGGCAGGTATCCATTTGTGCTGGAGACAACGTCTGTGGCATGGGAAAGAAGAGTTCTGTCTGAGGAACACATCTATTTTCCTGAAACAAAAATTGTAGAGGATGCCTGTGAGGCTCCAAGGATCACTTTCTCAGAGAACTCACTCAGTGCAAGGAAGGTGGTACATAGAAAAATGGAATGAGTGTATGGTATAGCTTATGGGTCTCGACTGAAGCTGCTATGGCATAGACTAACTTTGTAAAGTAATGCTACTTTAGTCAGAAAATAAGATTATTACTGAGTAACATGCTACATATATACATTTGCTTTCTAATTCGCTTCAGAAGAAGCTGTCAGCATCGGTTTAGTGTGGAAAGAAAATGAGAGTGCATCAAAAAAGTACCTCAGGCCAAATATTTTAATGTCCAGGTCTCAGCCAACACCAGTGTTACAATAGCAAACTAGATGTGCATTCTGGGTGTGGGCAGGCAAACAGCACAGCAAATGGTCTCAGATGGCGTCAGCGTGTTGTACCTGGGTCTCCCACGAGAAGTAGCTTTTGAACTAGAAAACATGCAACCATGGGAGCCCTTACTTTATATTCTTTGGAGGCTCATTAGCACATTTCAACAATCTGCCTGGGAAAATAAGACTTACTATTGAGAATAACGCTCAAGCTGAGAATGGAGATACTTCCACAATTCCGGCTTGCAAAACAGACAGGAACAAACCATGTCATTCACATGCATGCCCAAACCTGTTTGTTCCCAGAGCTGAGACAGCAGCACTGCTCATAAACAGCTGTGAGCGAGTAATGACATGCAAACGCTGAGCACGGGAGATTTCTTCACAAAGCAAAGGGAAGTATTTATGGTAAAATACATACTGACTTCAAGTCTTAGGGTATCACAGCCTCTGTAAAGCTGTGAACCTGTGAACAACCATCATAGAGGGTAAGTTTTATGGAAATTATGTTCATACTCAGAGCTGATTCATAAGCGAGCAAATTTATAGCAGTGCATCCAATTCATGGAAGATAAACTCTCTCAGAAAACTCTCAATTCTCAGAAATTCTTTCTCTGTCGGGAAAATGGCAGTTTCTGATTCACACAATCACTTCACTTTGAAACATTTAATAATAACCAAGAAGTTTTATGTTTTAATAGACAGGGTTCTCTAAACAGAGGATGACAGGAGGCCTTTTTCTAAATCCCTGCAACATTTCATAAGACTTGGTGCCTAACAAACCAGGATAGCATAATTATGCACACTCCTTCATTCACTACTCAAAAAATATTATCCTATAACAGAGAAATTAAGAAAAGAAAAAAATTTGTCTGTGTTTTACAATAAGATTGCAATAATGTGTTCGGAATCCTGATACTCCTGCTCTTCTTGTGTCAGAGCCCCAGAGAGGGGAGAAGTCCACACATGAGAAGATCTTCTTCACTATAAAATATGCAAGCCATATGTTGACACATATATAATATCTACTTCTTTTAACAAGAAGTTGCACCATGTGATTACATAAACTACATCTGGGATATTTGGTGGCAGAACTTGGCCATATCTGCCAAATAAAATACAAGACTGAGTTTTCAAAAGATTTTGTTTTTCCATTTCATTGAAGTGATAAAGCATAAAGGACAGGATTTCCCCACAGCTTTGATGAAACTTGAGCTGCACTTTGTTGAGTCAAAGACAGGTGGTGCAGGTTTTCCCTTCCTTTCAGAGACTTGGACAGGACTCTGTCGAGCTCCATTCCTTGCCCACAAGCCACACTCAGAGAGAAATACTTTGGAGGGAGTTTCTTCAATCAAGTCAAGTCAAGGTGTCACCCATCAGAGTGCCTTCTTAAAATTCTTTTTATGCAAAATTCTTTTGCACAAGCAGGTAGGTACACTTGGGGAAAAAAAAAATCCCACATCATGCCTTTTATTGAGCATGCTTGGTACTCTGAGTAAGTCAAGGTTGACATGGATTTATTGTCTTAACCATAAACAAAATTGTCATGTTTTAATCTAGGAAGGCAAGTAATGCAAAATTAACAGAGGCAAATTGCTGTAGGTTTGGGGCTTTTTTTATATAGAAGTCTGCACCTTTGATGACTTTAGGCAGACAAACAGATTACAAAACCATCTGCTCAGCAACTCGATGGGTGTCTCCTCACTAAAGGATCTCACGATTGGATCTCAAAGAAAATGTGTGGGTAGTCTTCAAGGAAAAGAGTCCCAAGTGATATCCCTTCAATTAGAAAGGATCTGATGCTGCAGCTAAATTCCTTTGTAATGCTATCTGATGTAGGTGATGTGAGGTGCATGTAATTTCAGGGCCATCCCCATTCCACTGCAGCATAAGGACTATTTGTGGAACGCATCTCATTTGCCCTCTACCCCAAAAATACCTCAAGAGGGCATGTCATAGGGTAGGAACTGAAATACTTGGTAGTGTCTGTGCTTGGCAGAGTTGAAAGAAAAAGTAGTAAGGCAAAGGTAATTATACCCAGTCATAAGTCATACAAAGACCACAACACACTGAAGAAACATGACAACTTATGACCCAGTCTGAAAATAGGTAACATGCATCTGAAGAGGTCAGAATGGATGAGCACTCTCTCACTAAGCCCTCTGGACACACTGGAACAGACTAGTTCTGACCTATGAAAAGAGGACCTCGACCTTTGGACGAGACCGGTGTGGAATCAGTGTGCACAAATGCAAGTGGAAGTTGGGGAAGAAAGGTGTCACCCACTGGCTTTCGTCGTGCTGAGCCAGCTCGACCTCAGGGAAGAGGAGCAACCACAGTTTACAGCCAGCAGAGCCCACAATACAGCATCAGGTGTTTGGTACTGTCCACCTAAGGCTTGACTAATCTGTTGGATTAATGCTTGATTTTAATTGTTGAAGCGATAAATAGCATAGTACTTTAGCATAAATAATGCTTCTTTGTGCTTGTGGAAATTTGCCAAAATATTCCCATTGCAGTGGTCCCTGATTTCCTAATCAAAATAGCTGCTGCACCCATATCTAAGCCACCCATGTGCATACCAGCTCAAACAAATTACAAAACTTGAATTGGATTACTTCCAAAGTTGAGCCCAATGTACCACGTCAGAAACCCCAAATTCCTTGTTGCTAAAAATAAATGAAAAGCTATTCATTTACTTTGGAGACAGGCAGGATCAGCCAGCTACCTCTGGCAAAAATGCCTGAATGTTGGATACACATCCTATCTACAAACCTACTATCTCACCCAGGCAGTCAGACAAACACAGCCACCAAGAACACAGACATACCTGCTAGTCTGGATGATACCAAAGCCAAGCTTTCCAAAGCTTGTATTCTCTCAGAGCAGCTATGTGCACAGATAAAGACTATGGATCAATGCCCATGGGACCTCAGGAGTGTAAAGAATCCCTTTCATGTGGTAAGTTCACAAAACTGAAGCAAGCGCAGGAAAGCTTTCTATTTAATGCATGAATTAAACACCCAAGACAGAGAGGTTGTTACTGCTGAGAGCTGTGATTTCCAACTGCACAACATCCAAGCAGTAACATCAGCCTGGCTGCCTAATCAAGAGTTCACTGCTATCTGTGACAAGGAGCATAAACACCTCTCGTCTCAAGAGGCTGGAAGCAGCCCAAGGGACAGTAAGACAAAGGAAGCTGTGTCACAAAGACATGCATAAGTGTACAGAATGCTTGGCTGTGCTGAAGCATATAGGAAAAAAGCCTATGGAGAGAACGGAGCTGTAAACACAATGATATGCAAAAAGCAGCTAAACCCTAGACCTTGGTGTACTGCAAACACAGACGTGACTGTTCCATGCAGGTGGCATTGCAAGTATAGGAACGACATTCCCAGAGGCAGTGCTGCAAGTGCACAGAGGCTTCTCTTTTTCTATTAATACAACATATAAAAGGTGTAAAAAACAAACAAGAGAAACTAAGACAAACTATACAGGTTCGTGTCGCATCCTTCCAAGTAAGGACTAAGTGATGCAGTTGGTCGACTACAGGGAAGCAAGATGTTATGCAGCACATGTTCTTTGATAATGCCCTACTTTAGAACCAAAGAGCAGTTTGATTATGTTTTGAAAGCTACATGATCAAAGGAATTCAGAAAAAGCCTTCTGAATAATTTTCCTGGATGCTTCTATCAAACTGTATTAGGCCAAATCCGCCCTTTCAGTTTGAACAGTTCGAGCCATAGCATTAGTCTTCTGCTCCTTAAATCTATTCATAAACAAAAAATAAAATCCTTCCCCAAAGAAATGACCACACTAACCCATTATCTTGTGTAACCAAGTGCAATCAAAGACCTTCATTTACTTTATGTAAATGTCCTCTCCTTTTCTAAGGTTTTTTTATTCTCTGTTGTGTCACCTCATATCTAAGCTAGATACTGAGATCATCTGGGTGGAGACTCTGGGTAAAAAAGTCAGTAGTGACAAAAAAAATACAGCACCATGGTAACTTAATATATTTTTGCAGAAAATACACTGGTTTCTTCTCTGTTTACAATATGTTTTTAAAAAGCATGGATTTAATATATCCAACTACTTCCATATTAATCACATTCTGTTTTCTGACAGTGAAAAGGTTACAATTCTTTATGATCTAAAATCGAGAGTGATTTTAGTAGCCTAAGATGTTTAAAGCAGACAGGCCTACAGGGTGATATTATTAAATATGGAATTCCTTGATGCTTACTGTTACTAACCCAGGCACAGAAGTCAGAACTGTCTCCTCCAAAGAGCACCACTCACTCTGCCACTGTTGCCAATGTCTGAGTCAAAGGCTGGTAGCAGAGAGCCAGCAAATGGCAGCTGCTCCATTGTCCACAAGTCCTATGGCATAAAACCATGAGCCATGGCATAAAGGGGTTAAATGTGTGATGGCAGTGACAGATTTTTGGGGGGCATTAAAGCTCTCTGAAGCCTTGGCAGTTTATTGCTGAAGTGTCACAGTCCCATGGTTCATCCCACGGCTGGTTACAACACTCTGAGGGTATTTACTTGTATGAGAATTCTTACTTCCACTCCACTTCCCTCCTGAAAACTACACTGCACTGTTGGCAAAAACAAAGGGCGATGACATTTTATGAATCAAAGTCTCCTCAAAGATTCAGACACTAACATTCACTAAACAAATGTGAAAGGAAGATTTGCCTTCTATGCTTTGATGCAGTAGAGTTTGATGGAAGAGATTTTATCTCTTGTTTTCCTTTGTGCTGTTTTCACTTAACAGGAAATCTTTATGCATTGGCAGCCAGATTTCACAGCTAAAAAAAATAATACCTGCCTTGAAAATTCGAGTCTTTCATCTATTTTCTTTTAGTGCATATCAGTAAGCATTTCATCTGAGAAACATCAGGATATAGACAAAGCTCTTTAACACATTAAACCAACTGGATGAAGTCCTTTAAACATGTTAACTTATGTCTGCCTTGCTCTTTCATTTTACATCATGATTTCCTTTTTGCTTTTTACTGTACTAAAGCAGAATAAACTGGAACAATTTTTTTCTCAGGCCATTTCATTTTCCCTTTTCCTTCCTTCCCTTCCCACATTACATATTTCCAGGAATCATACCCTGGATAGGCAAGCAGTATCTTAAAAACACAAACAGGAAAAAATTCAGCTGTTCCTCTTTCTTGTTGCATCCCTTATGGTTCCAACTATCAGTGACATTGCCACTGCTTCACTATCAAATGAAATTCATACCTCTCGGTTTCCTTTTCTCCTTCCCAATAGCCTCTTCGATAGTTCTTTATTATTTATCCATTGCAGAATTTTTAGTAGCTATCTCTTCAACCCCTCAAAGTTTCCCATTGAGGTCCTAAATATTTTTAATTAAGATGAAAGAATCCTCCTATTCTTGCACTTCCATGTATCCACATTATCTTCCACAATTCCTTTCATATTCATCCAGAATACTGCTAGCCAAGGCATTTCACCCCTCCTATAACTTTGGTTGTGTCCAGCTTATGCTTATTCATATTTAGCTATTAACCTTTATTTAAACAAAGTACAACTAATCATTTTACTCATCCGTGTAATATTATATTAACCCATATTATCATTATAGGTGAAAGACATTAATTGTGTCATCAACTTTAGCATCACTGTAGTAGGCAAGTCTTGAACTGGAAGCTGATATTTTTATTGATGA
Source organism: Vireo altiloquus (assembly GCA_013396875.1). NCBI lineage: Eukaryota > Metazoa > Chordata > Aves > Passeriformes > Vireonidae > Vireo > Vireo altiloquus. The sequence goes on from VZRF01015768.1 coordinate 579,186, forward strand.
TGTTGTTATTATTATTATTATTATTCAACATTAGAAGAGGTCATAGAGCTGGTTTTTGCACTGACCCAGGTCACATAATCTGTGTTATCTTCACTTCATAGATACATACTAAACATAACCAAAATAACAAGGAAGAGGAGTCTCCAATCTGCCACGGCACAGACAAGCATTTCAGCAAGTCAGAATCTATGGTTTCAAAAGCCAGGAGATCCATCTGCAGGATTTGAAGTTATCTCAACAACTCTCTTTGGTAGCACCACAGCAGAGCACAAACAGCCAGATGAATTTTATTTAAGTGTTTTACATGAATGTCAGTGGACCTTTTCCACTCAAAAGCATTTGAAATAAGTAGAAGGAGGTAATTTCTTTACATATGTTGGTTATATAATTTGGTCTATTTGTTGAATGAGAGGAGTTGATGACAGGGCCATCATGGCTGGGACGTTTTACATATGTAACTCATCTCAGAAGCTCTTCATCACCTAGACTCCCTGCTAGCTTTAAACATGCTAGCTAAAGAAATTGGAATGGGCAGAAATCTCAAACCCGTAGAAACTAAAAAGGAATCCTAATGAAGAGAAACAGAGAGAAAATACACACATGTATAGCCAACTTCAGACTGGACCACAACAGCCTTATGCTCCATTGTGCCTCATCTGTAGCAGAGGAATAAATCTGAATCTCAGTTTCATTCCTGATTGAATCATTCAATTCCACACCATTGGGATACAGGCTGCATGAGGCCAGAGGATGTAAAGCCTATGCTTGATACTTATAAAATAATATTTGCTTCTAGGAATGAATTGCATCAATTTTTATTTCAGACCAGCATATATAATATAGAAACAAGTTGGGGTTTTTTTTTAACTACACAAACACACGTAATTTTTATATTCACCTTCCCTTTCAGTTCTTCAAGACCTCCCTTTCTATTGGAGTCCTAGATGTGACCAGGGACAAATAACTGGATTTTCCATTCCCATGGCCATACACAAAATAAACAACTGAAAGGACAAGAAATTATCTGAATTTGTACACTCTGTTTCTGTTTATTTAGCTTTCCTAGAAGCAGTATTAGAAACTTTAAGTTCAGCAAAAAAACTAAAACACAGCTTCCTCCACAATACTTTTCCAATCCAGTGCAATCCATGGTAAGCAGTAAGGAGTGAAATGGGATTTTAATAGCCATTCCTGCTCTGTCCCTAAGAAGCCATGGGCAGGTGTGGGGTGTATAAATGACACTATGTGTCTGTGTTACTCAAACAGGAACATGTTACATGAATGCAAATTGCACATGGTGAAAAACAGGCAAAAAAGACGGGGGAAGAAGGGTAAGTCTCTGAAAGAGAAATACATTATGAAAGGATATCTTTGTAATATATGCAAAGCTGTCTTTTTGACTAAGTTATTGACCAGGGAAAAAGAACTACAGGTCTCTGGTATTATAGTGCAGTGCCAGCTTTCAGCTTTATATACTCACTTCTCCAGAGAGATCTGAATTTCCTCATCCTTTGCCATTTTTACCCTTTCTCCCCAGCGTTTGAACGAATTTTAAGTGTCTAATACATTGAAATTCAGTAGCGAGATGGAATAAAAGTGTGCAGTGAATAATCAGCAGTGAATAACATCCAGAAAGCACTTGTGTATTTCTTTCCTACCGAGAAAAATGTCCTAAACTACATTTGATTTATCTACCCCAAAGTTCTCCTTACAGGGACTGACACTGCTGTTGACTGGGCATTTATTTATGATCAGCTGGTACCAGGCTCTGTGGGTTTCATAGCAGGAAAAGTGGAATTCATTACTCTTGCCACACTACACCATCCATCTTTTATGTATTAAACAGTGCACCGATTTACAGCAGGTACAGACTTGAAAACCTAAAAAATGAATATTTAATGATTATAATATTATATATGCCCATATTTTGTTGTAAGGAAAATGTACGCATGTATTTTGCTGCACATGTTTTTCTAACAGGTCAGTATTTGTGATGGTACTGCCCTGATGTTGGTAGCAGACATTTATTTCTGCTTTACCTGGCATGGCTTCTGCCAATTCTTTCAAGTAAAAGAAGTTCCACTAAAAACAGGAAGACCAAGATGACATCTCATCAGTGAGTAAAAATATTGAATCTGATAAAGCAAAAGCCATTTTTCTTGAATTAGAATTAGTCTGCTCTCATACCTGTGCCTGGGAACCAAGCTGTAGACTTACTTAAAATAAATGACCATTAGATTCAGAATATGAATTTAACAAGTGAGTTCTGACAGAAATCTTTTTCAATAAGGAGCACTCAAAAAGAAGTACTTCCAAAATAAGTTTCTTACTAAGCTTTATTTCATAATTAACCTATAATGCAATTTTGTGGTTGCTGACCTCAAAAGCAATGGGCATATATTTCTATTTATAAGCTAAATAACTATGACACACAAATAAATGCTTCAGCTTATACTCTAAACCTTGAAAGTACATAATTCATCATATTAACTCTGCTTAATTCACTTGTGTGTTATCACACATCATTAAGATACATAAAACGTATGTAGCAAAAGTGAGCAGACTAACACTTCACATACCAGATTTGATGTCAAGCATATAACGGCACAGCCAACCTAGCATTCTTTAGCATTGCTAATCTATAGCAATGAAATGAAGCATAAAGGAAGGGGGAAAAAAGGGTGGAAAGGGGAAGAGCACACAAAAGCTCAAAAGAAAATAGCAATTCAGTTACAAGATTTTCTATGAAACCATGAATATTTATGAAAAAGCAAGGAGGGTTTTTTTTTTTTACTTAGCTTCCAATATCTCCTTTAGAAACTCTTCAGAAATATTGGACGTATTAAAAAAATAAACTGTGCATATAAAAGAATGAAAGACATGCAGCTTTTAAGATAAGCATGCTTTCAGTGCAAGCATCTGCACTCAGAAGAGCATTTACACAAATTAACATATTTTATCCACTGTAAGGACCATAAAGCATTTCCAATTCAGCATATCACTTTTATTTGAATCGGCATGACAAAATCTTTAAGTGCAGCACAAGTAGAAGAAATAAGGAGCTGCAATGACCAAAGGCAATGGTGGATTTCCCTGCATAAAGAAATGAGTAACAATCATAAAAAGGTTTGGGTATTTTGAGCAGAGAGAGGATATTATTCTCAAACTCACAGAATCAGTTTCTTGTTACTATGATGTTTTGAAGAAAATATAATCTCCTTCTGAGTGAAGACACAGAAAAAGATTACATGATACAGTACAATCCCTTTTCTAGAAACATGGCAATTTTGTCATCAACACAGGGATGAGAGATGTCATTACTCTCGGAAAAGAATTAGAAAGCTACTATACAGCTCTCAGGCACAGTGCCTCGCCTGGCAAACAAGGTCACTCTGCTTTCAAAGCTCTATACCATTTGCAGATTAAGGTTTCTAACACTAGAGCTCGTTCCTTCATCTCCCAAAATTCAAATTGCAGTGCTTTGGTACATGCCACAGATAGGGTTGCTACGGTACAGCACTCATAAAAGCAATAACTGCTTCCAGCACTTTGCTTCATGGCTGCAAGGACTTGTCTGCCCTGATTAATTTTAAGTTAGTGATGAAAATACTAATAAGACTGAAACAGGAAAAGCAAATTTAGGGAGCTACATAGGCTCTTGGACTGTGCTGTGATCTACTTCTCTGCAGTAAAGCTTTCAAAAGAGACTGTTACTTCTCAGGCACTTGTGGGAAAAATACTAAACTGCCTTCTAAAGATACACAACATTTATTTGTATGTATAAAGCACCAATATAGTGGATAAGAAGTTACTTGTAAAGTAGCTTTTTGCACTCCACTATCTCTTTGATGCTTATATCTTTCCAAGATGGGTTCCGTATCAAAAAAAGATATTTTATTCCAAATTAATGATTAAAGAAAACAGGCTTGGTTAAATACATAATGTCTGACATGTACTACCATCCTCTAAAACCACTTTTCCAATAATGAACTGTCTTTTGCCCATGCTTAAGGGTGGCATTTATCCGTCAGAGACTTCACAAATATGCCTAAATTATCAGCTTGGCTGAGGTGGGTGTGCCTCCTTCATTCACATCTGCAGATTCCTAAACTCAGATCCCTCAGTTAAGCGCCCAAAGACAGACAACATGAATCTGGTCCTTAGCAGGCCACAGTCTACCCAGGAGACTCCACGTTCTCACCTGAATATTCTTGTGGAATCGAGATTTTGTTTGCCCAAGGCAGACTACGGCAGAGCTCTCTTTCACAGCACTGTTTCTCAAAGGGCTCTTAGTCACTCCAGACTTCTTTTAATAACACAGGTGCATGTAATATGGCATATGCACAATAATCTGTCTGAAATCTGTTGCAAATTATTCTAATGTATATTACTTTCAGTGTATTTCATTGCTTCATGAGCACTACAATCTTACAGATTTAGAAATTATTTTAATTTACAAGCTGAGAGTCAAGATACAAGTAAATGTAAAATCTGACCCAAAAGAGATGAAAATACTATGACAAAGCTGCCATTACTAACACATTTGAATCCTCAAAACTAGAACCTCTACCTTGAACCTGAAATTAGAAATGCACAGCCTGGACTAATGTATGAAATCATGGCAGCTGCACTGTCAAATAAAAATCTCACTGAAATATGTCTGAAACTATACCAGTAATTTGTTATCCTTGCTCAAACAATGAGTAGGAGAGAGAAGGCTCTCAGTGACTCAACATGCAGGCGAACTGGCACTGTATTTACCTGTTGTCACTATCTGGAACTCTAGAATAATAAATGGATGAAATGCAACTCATAAAAATATTCATATGATGAAATTTATGGCTTACATTAAAGCATGTTTAACTTGAAAAATGACTGTGTAAAGCTCAAATGATCTGTTCCCTGTGTATATTCACAGTCATATCTGTTTACTTTGGGGCTGCATGTTTAAATTTATTTCCACTTGTGCATATCCAAACTGCGTGCGTGTCCCAAACAACTGAAACTTTTTCTCTCCTTTATTTGTTTGGGGTTTTTTTATTTTAAAAACTGCAGGCAGGTACTACATTTAAAACAGTTTGATACAATTCAATCTTCTGGACCGCAGATATGGCAAAGCCCTGAGATGGGAAGTGGAGAATTCCTGTCCCCTCCCCTCTGCCAAGCCAAGGCAGGAAGGATGGGTGAGCATCACGGCTGGTGGTGGGAGTAACCAGCCCTGCAAAGCCCATCTTGCCAAGGATTGCACCCAAGCACGGCTTGGTTCACATGGGAAGAAACACATTAACCCTCTGCTCACAACACAAGTGTCTGAGACCATGGAGGAGAGCGTGGCTAACATCCAGCCCTCCCTGCCCACCTCAAAGGCTGCTGGGGGCAGGAGGCAGCCGGAGGAGTTTGGCCACATGAATCGACCTGCACAGGCAGAGCCAGCAGCTCCTGCTTGGGCAACCCAGCCTGGAGCTCCAACCAGAATGCTGCTCCACAGATGCCAGCGTAGATTACAGAGGTCTTCTGATTTATACCTCTATTAGCATAGCTAACGAGAAGTAAGCAGGATTGTCTTCCAGGAGTAAGCAGGATTCTCTTCCAGTCCATGTGTAAAACTTTCCTTTAAGTCATTTATACTGTAGATAAAGAGTGAAAAATCTTTCACGTGCTGTTAAGCTTCTAAATTTCCAGCATCAACAACACTTTCTTTTTTGGTTAACAGCAGAAATATAGTATTTCTCAATACTTCTCAATACAACATCTCCTACAATTCTTCTTGTGTGATCTTTTCTGTGGTATCTAAATTTGTAGTATACTGAAGTAAAATAAATATGAAACTTTCTCAATGCAATCTTTTTGGTCTTCAAACAACACATCACAATCACAACACGACAGAGTACTATAAGAAGTCATCCCAAATTCCTTGCCTACAGACTTTTTAAAACTAGAAGTGAAACAGCTATGGACAATGTTACTCTTTGGATATATTGCAATGTATATGGGAAAATGAAAAATGATGATTTTAAAAATGCTGATGGGGTACTAACAGAACAAGATGGTTTGCAAATTGGACTTGCAAAAGGACAGCACTGAACCACAATGTCTTCAGTACAGAATGATTTTCCATTCGTTTCACTCACAGGTCACTCTTATGGAAGTAATCCTTCAAAGACGGAAGTACAATTTCCAGTACATACACATCGATTCATGCCACAGCGCAATTTGTGTCACTCAGGTAACAGTTGATGTTTTTGTGTATATATATATATGTATCTAAACTTGAGTACATTTTCTTTTTTTCTTCCCTTTGTTTCAAGACCCACCTGAAAACCAAACCAGCATGTGCAGAGGAAGACAATCAGCCAGGGTGACTTAGGAACAACCAGATGACTTCTCAAAACTGGTTTGTATGTAGATGCGACTATTTGCAATTTAATTGCTATTGCTATGTGTTAAGTGAACAGCACATACAACCGTTTCAAAATCAGCATCTACTCCTAATTCCATGACATCCAGCTAGCTAAAGAGCAGTCCCAGTGACCCGCCACTTACAGAATGAGCATTCCTCAGAGATAGATGCATTTAATAGGGGGTGGTGAAAGACATAATTCAGATGAGACATGTGGACTGAGAACCAACCTCTTCTTAAATCTTTTCTGAACCGTCTTTTATTGCTCAGTTGAAAGGAATTTGCAGTGCAAAACAGTAAGAAATAGAAACCACCTTCTTAATCCATATGCCAAAACATTTACTTTTCTTTTTAATGCCACTTTAATTCCTGGTAAAATTCCAAACTAAGGGTTTATATTTCATGATATTGTCAACTTTGCATAAAACTACTGGTACTACTCATGACTTATACATCCTCAGGGAGACTATTGATTTTTTCCCCTCCATAAATCTGAAAATGCTCTGTCTCTTCCCTGTGGACCCATTATATTTATTGGTATCTATCCCAAAACAACTGCTCAAGGTTATAGCTATAAAAAATAGTTGGGGTTCTAATTCACTATATAGAGGCTAGAGAAGCCCTCAGATTTGGGGTCAGAATCCAAATTTTGCTCTGACTAAAAAGGATAGTTGGGGTTTTTTATTGTGTGTCAGGACCACAAGATAAACCTTTTCCTTTGGACAGAGCTTATACCCTCATTGATGGAATCTTAAGCAAATTTTAAAGGATTTTAAAAAGTGACACATGACGTTCTTTATGCAGCAAAGATCAGATAATAACAGTTAGCAATAAGTATCGGTGTAAATATTTATTGTATAAATATTTCCCTAAAACTCAAACTTCCTATGGACTAGCTAAAATAAAGACATTCTGACCCCCAAGAACAGATGACCAACTTTTGAAAACCATTTGAATGTCTGACATCTCAGATGGAAATAAAATATGTGGAGAAGTGGTCAAAGATGGAAAAGAAGATTTAGCTCTTGGGGTTATTAAAATACAGTATGCTGTAATGACTGATTATGTTGCTATTGCTTTAACTGGTGTTTGAATCTTCAAATATAACTGTGCATCAACTTTTAAACTACTTTAGGAAGGAAGAAGGCATCATGCAATTATTTTCTACTCACTATACCTGTACTGAGTCCAAATGGAAGATTTTTATGTGATTTTTTTAAACTATACTAAGTCACACATCCTATGCTATAACGATCTTCCAAGAGAGTCTGAGCCTGTGGGGTGCTCTCTCAACACAAGAAAACTGCTGCCAATACAGATGAAGGCACTTTAAACTGAGCCATGGGACTACTTAAGAATTTATCTGTGGCCACCTGAGGAGCAGGTGTTAGAAATGTGGGAGAGCATCAGTGTAATGATTTTGATTTATTTCCCTCTTATTAGTATGGACCTGAAAAGTGGGAGCATCACCAACCTTGCCACATCCCCTGTTCCACAAAGCAGCTGTGCACCATGCTGCAAGGAAAAGAACATCACCTCCAAAATCAGCAGTAACAGCAAAGCCATTTAGTTTAAAGACATGTAAAAATATAGTCATCACAATAAAAACTGTAGCCTTTGCCAATGGATTTCACTAAGTGGTATCTGAGATACCATAATTTTGATTACATTTAGAACAAAAGCATATGCCTAGTGTGCAGTTAAAGGACACAAATGCTGACTATATATTGCTTTTCACTGTACTTTAATAAATTAAACACAGAAATTGCAGTATGTTATCCATATTCTACATGAAAATACCTACAGCATAATTTATACCTGGCAGCTGACCAGCTGGCAAGGCAGGCCTAGGCTTTGCATATCACATGAATACATAGTCTTTCATTTGTAATCTAGCTTTCATAAAATGAGCAGTAGCAAACTTTCAAGTCTTTAAATTCTATGCTGAATCAACCCATGCCACTATAAAATCTTGTGTCCCGAGAGTATGACCTACTCCAGAAAAAAAGGTTTTACTTTAGATCATTTTACAGTGTCAGCTTTTATAAACATATTTAGTAAATATATATCAAGGCATACACTTCTGGTTTTGATATAAACCTTTGACAGAAGAAAACTTCCAACAACAATCCAAAAATGAGGGATATTTCCAACAACCGAGAGTGCCAAACATTAACACTGTGGATTTACATGTTTTCATGATGAGCTGGTAATTTCTGTAATGGTGGTATTTCATAACATTGCTCTTTTCCTTTACTCTTCCCAATATTTAAGTTATTATCACCCAATTATTGTAGCATGAAAGTTGTAAAAAATCTTTCCTGCGTTGCTCAAGGAATATTTAAAAAATTCAAGAAAAGAAAAAATGTTTCATATCTATGTTCCAGTAACTGTACATGGAATTTGTCATAGATACACAGTAATGACAGAAACTGTAGCTTTCAAAATTAATTGCTAATGCATTATCAGTAAAATAGGTTGCATTTCCTACAATCACAGAACAACTGAACTTCCTAAAATTTACACACTGTATTTTGATCTAAGATATAGTTTGAGAATTAGTTTTTCTGTGACAACCTATGATGGGAAAAATGTGGAATGTAAAGTCACAGATAATTAAAATATCTTGATATTTAGCAATAAAATGTCTACATAAATTACTGAGGTTGCAACTTGGGAGGAAACATAGAGATAAATCCAGCTTGTTTCAGGATTCAACCCACTTCAAAGTAAATAAAAACACCTCTGACAAGCACAAAACATGATAAAATGCACCAATTTTCTTTTCTAACAGAACTCATTATTAAATAAAACCTCTGTCTGCAGGGAAAAGTGACGATGGTGCATGCAGAAGAAGGCCTGGAAAGCACCACATGTGTGCTGAGAGCAGCTCTGTGCTGCAGCTTTTTCCTTGGCTATGAGAGGCAATGACACAGTGACTCAAACACTGAGCTGATGGGATGTCCCAGGCAGGTTCCAGTGCCAGCCCTTCACATCACCTTCAGGGACAATGGGGTGTGATTTGGAACCTGCCTTTGGCTGACCAAGAAATAACCACACAAACAGAAAAAGTCACCAGGTAAAAAATGATGACATATACTTGGTGTTATCTCGGTATCAACATGCCAGTGAATGTGGCATGATTCACTCGGTCCTTACAGCCTGGATTATCCCAGTACAACTCCCTTGCTGCTTCCCCTTTTTTCTTCTGAGCACAAAGAGAAAAATGATGTCTATAATCTTCCATGATCTACCATGTTTCCCAGCCTATCCTCCACCGACCCTAAAAGAAAATGTAAATTATACAAAACTCCACATTGAAATTTTTACATATATCTGTACAGCGAAATGAACATGTGATTTAGCATTTTCTAGACTAATTTTAAGTATTAGGTAAGTTGTACTATTCTTTCTATTTGTCTGCTAAGCAATGAAACAGAAATGAGTGGTGAGGCTAACGATGAATCCATCTTTTGAAATCACACTCACTGAAAGAAATACGATATTCAAAATTAGAAATAGCTGAAGTTTCAAATAGAATTGTCTCCAGAAGCTGTATTTGCTTGATATTTACTAAGTTTTTTTTCAACTGCAGTGACAGAGACTCTCTCCCCACTCTCTAAGGATAGCTACAGCTCTGAGTAACAAACACCACTATACTGAACCCTTTTTTCCGGAGAATAGGAGCTTGTATAACACTGCTGGGGAAAAGATTCCACTGCATCGTGTTTAGATCACTAAGAAATTGTCGCTGTTGTAAGGAACTGCCCCAAGAGGCCAAGAAGTGAGTCATGACACTGTGATTTTGCATTGATTGTATAGAGAGGATGTCTGAACACTGCGAAATTGAGTGGTGTGTTCATTTCCTCAAGTCCACAAGACAAAAAGAAATGGGTTAGTCATTGAAAGCAATTAACTGTAAAAGATAACTTGAAAATGGGATTTAAAAACAAGATATGTGAGGAGAAACAGAAGATTTTTAGCAAAGACAGCAATTATTACGAAGCACCTTGAATGGCACATATAAAGTTACCTCACTTTCAACTACACGGAGGTTGCATTTCCAGAGGTATTTCACCAAATTATATTTCCTACTCTCCTGCCTCTGTTTACTGCAGTTTCAAAAGAATGCATATGAGTACCATATGAACAGCAGCAGGAAATAAAATCTGGTTTTGATGGGAACTACTTAAATAAAGTTTAAAAATAAAGTACTTATTTTCAAAACTAGATTGCTTAATTTTTTAAGGGCTTTGGCTCTGCAATGTACAAGAGTACTCTAAGATGCAGATACCCAAAACCCCGATTCACTTTAAAAATTAGTGCTCTCTTAGAAGTATGAATTGCTCCATCTGGAAGTGATTAGGGTTCCAAGGATGTGCAGCATTAAGTAATTTAACTTGCTGAAGTGCTTCTTTTTTAATAAGCTCTTCAATTTAAAAATAAGAATAGTTTTTTAAAAAACCCACCTTCTTCCTAGTACAGCTGTTTGAATCACATGAACCACTTTATTCATTTAATATCCTGAAAAAGGTGGGGAAGGCATTACTTGAGGCCAACAGTAACAACTGTATTAGCAACAAACTGGAGGTACAACTATAAAGGAAAAAAACAGTCAAATACTTGACCTCAAATGTTTGCCTGAGATAACCACCAGGCTATGCCTTTGCACAGCTACTACCATCATTTATCTCCTGGTAGGAGCTTCTTCCATAATCTTTGAAATTTTTTTATGAAAATTTCTTAAGATGTTTTCATGGCATTTAACAGAAGGCAAGTTAAAAGTTGGCATTTGACAATGGTAATTTCAGCATTTTTCAGGTTAAAATCCCTATGTAATTTTGTAGGGTTGAAAAGTTAAAGTGAGAAATGCTAATTGCTCTGGGGAACATGAAAATTAAAATATATTTCTAACTTGAATGAACTGACATGCATCATCAGTTGTATTTTCAATTAAGGTTCTGCAATGTTGATTAATTCACTCATTTGAAAACAATTTACATACAAGATGGTCAGGGAAGTGGAATGTTGCCCTGGGGGAACTCAAGAGAAGAGTCAGGGATCAAAGTCTGAAAGCAAATTGACGTATTTGGGGAGCTTTCAATAGCATGATAGTAGTGGTTGAAGATCAGAGCAGGGAGATGAATGCTTTTTGCTTAGATGATGATCACTGCCATCACTGAAAATTTAAGGCTTCAGATTTTTCATAAAGACACAGCCGTGTACTTAATATTATTAAGAAAATTCCAGCCATCAGTCTAAGGAAATATCTGAATACTGAAATGGAAATGAGCTTTAAAATTTGCATTTAGGAATGTGTAAGCATGTGGACAGGCTTTAATGTTAAGAAACTATTTCCTTGTTACAACCTTTGCCAGCAGACTCCAGGAAATCCCTGACTTTCCCTCTATACCTGGCTGCTTAGATTAACCAGGAATATTAATGAGAAATTGACCTATTTATAAAGTAATTTAGAGAGAAATATTACCAATAGTTGCTACTGTATTTCAATGGGATGCCCCAAGTTAGATTTCAATTGGCTATGTTTAAATTGCCAAAAACAATTCAAATTGCAATCAACTGTGTGGTCTTTTTGAACTGTATAGAAAAATTGGAGATGCAGCATCTGAGGAAATTATTGTAGGTAACATTTTAAAAGCAATTCAACCAATTATAAAATTTACTCACAACGCTGACACACCACGCCAAGACTGTTGGTTTCACACTTCCCACGTAAGGAAATGTTTAGTAAAGTAAAAACCACATTTTACATATAAGCTAAATCTATGTCAAGCAGAAACAAAAAAAATCAGTAAAAATCAGTTTGAACTTGGAGACAAAGTAGGAAATATGAAACTACGTGCTTTCTTTTAATCCATTTCATAATGAACAGCTAGAAATGCCTTTCACCAGCTGTTGCTGGAAAGCTGTCAGTTCATTTTTAAATAGAGACGTCAAAGGTCTGCAAACCTGTTATTGAACAAGACTGAAAAGCATATGACTATGAACAATTGAAAATGACTGGGGTGATGGGGTTAGGTGCAGGGACACATGATTTTAGTCAACCTTTTGGCTTGCCATGTTCTTTGAAACTCAGTTCTCTGGAGCTTTCAAGGCTCTACTGTTACCCAAGAGGTACATAAATTCAGAAGCACAAAGCATACCTCAGCCTTGCTGCTCTAGAGGCTTCTAATGAGTTAAAAATGAGAATGTCAGCACAGATGAACTTTCAGAAGTGAAAACTTATGCTATATATCTCTGGAGGTAAAAAGCAGATCTAAGGCTAAGCTCAAATGCAACACACTTCTGCCCTAATAATACATGATGCAAACAGAAAGCATCCCTGTAAAATACCATCCCCTTTCGTGCCAGATACATAAAAAGGTGCTTAAAACTCCTCATGGGGAAAAATACAATTCTTTAAGTAATTTTTCCTATGATGGAATGAAGATACATGTTTTTATTAATGTAATTGTGTAGCTGACTCTGATGTGGACATTCTAAGCAGGAAGATGCATTCATGTAAAAGTTCCACCTGTGCCAATGTATGACACAAGAACAACAACTTCACTATTTTGGTCAGACTTCTAATGCCACAGAAAAGACTATCCTTGAGCAAATTTGAGCATCCAGTCTGGATAATACAGAAAAGTATATCAACAGGTCCTCTCTACATGAGAAATTATTAATGCTGTGTGCAATTATTAACAGAAACCAAGGGTAAGTTGCCCCCACGTGCTGCATTTAATGGCATCAAATGCTCATTAATGCAAACAGTAAGGAACATGTGCTCCCTTCTGCAGTGGGGAAAAAAAGAGGAAAAAATGTAAATAAAGAGATCAAAAAAAGTGCCTGTATACCTGGGTATGAACCCTAACTAAGGCAATGAAATGTAATGAAATGTTAGCCTTAGCCTAACTAAGGATACATTATCCATTTTGATAATCCTATTGTAGGGTTATTTATTCTTGGGAAAGAAGTTAAAGCCTATTTAACTAACTCTAATAAAGAGTTAAAGCCTATTTAACAAAAAGCCTGTGTAACTGGGTGACTATAAGGATCCTTCTGTTAAAATATCAGAAACATCCAACTAAAAGCGCACATATGACAAAAGTCTTATAAGGCAATGAAAAGAGTATGTCCTTTTCCCTTCAGCAGGCACTATTTATACGCCTAAATTAAACACATGCCTAATAATTAAGCATGATAAGGTTCCAATTACTTCATTTTTGCTTCTTTAGTGCTTTTTTTCTTTCATTCTAGCTGCATCAAAATGTGAAAACCAGAGACGTGAATGGCTGAGATTGACTGCCATCCATTTCAGACACATTTCAGCCCACCCTGGAAAATGTAAGCTTTCTGTCATAAACTGTCAGTAAAACTCATGTCTTCCAAACAAAGGTTCTGAGAACAGAGCTTACATGGCACCTTTGGATTTTACATTTTGTTTGACATCTACCATTTGTGAGAAATGGCATTTTAGAACTGCTTTCCATCCTGTCTGTCCCGCTCACCACCACCCCCACCAAACATAATTGCTTTTACTATAAATACCTGACAGTGCTACTGAAAGTAATAGAGTGAGATTTAGAAAACTCTTGTTGACTGCCTGATAGATTTCACAGAATCACAGAATGGTTTGGGCTGGAAGGGACCTTACAAATAATAGTTCCAACTCCCTGCCATGGGCAGGGACACCTTTTACCACCTCAGGTTGCTCAGAGCTCCATCCAACCTGGCCTTGAACACCCCAAGGGATGGGGAGTCCACAGCCTCTCTGATCCACCTGCTCAATCAGCTTCAAAGAGAAGAATTTCTTCCCAATATCCAAGCTAACCCTGCCCTCTGTCAGTTTAAAGCCATTCCTCTCTTGTCACATAAGTGCAAATCTTCTAGTGTTAACATTAAGTATTTTCTTTTCTACCGAATTTTTTAAAAAATGAAGGAATAAATAATTTTTTACAAGCAGAGAGCACAGTCTGGCCAGGAAGAAAAACACTTCTTGTACTTACAGTACATATGAAAAGTTAGCTTATTGCATCAGGCAGCATGCTACATACCTACAAGTTTCATCTCAGAAATTCAATATTAATGTCCTTTTTTGTTGGTTCCTTACTTGAACATATCCTAAACTTTGTAGGTATGATGCCAGAATGATTTTTTGCTTTTTCTTTCATACCCCTCTTACATTAGTTTTATGCATTCTTAGTGCTTTTAACCTACATACTTTATACTTTCCAAGTCTGATAACTCAGCTCAGACCCACTGTACTGTTAAACCAGGAGACCAAAGAGTCTGGAAGCCCCAGACACCAAGGGCCTCTCCAAAACATACTTTTGGAAACTAAGATAAGCCCATCCAGGAAAAAGGTTCCTCAGAACAGAGGGTTCACTCGAGCCTCTCATTGGGGAATCTTTGATAAATATGTTAACTTTGCAAGGCCTATAATTGTGTGTATTTCAGTGTGATGGTGTGCATGCATTTTTAGAGCATTCCACCTGGACAAAGTGCTGCACTCAAGGATCCTGAAATAAATACTGAGATAAAAACCCCTTTTCCCCGAAAACCGTGTTTTGGTTTTAAGACCAGGGAAAGGCAACAGATACAGCACATTTACTAAGCAAAGGGAAAAGAATTAGGTTTGCCCAGGTAAATCCCATTATTATCTGACTCAAATACACATTAAAGTATAATAACTGAGATGACACACTGTATTAGCTGCTGTGGAAAACAACCATCGATGAATGCTCAATTTACTGAGTGGACATTTAAAGTGTTCCAGAACTGCCAATAGCAACAACAGAGTGGCAAGCCTTGACAGCAGACAAGCAAACCAATCAATCTAAAATGGCAGACACAGAAAGCAATCTAGTATTAAAAAGGAACTTGATCAAATAAAATAGATTTTGATTAAAAGATAAGGATGATTCCAGCACAGCTCTAATTTACAGGTATAATTCAGATTAGATGTGTTATTCAAGGCACCAAAGACGTTCCAAATTAAAATTGCAGGACTGTCTCACCACAGAAATCATTCTGGAGGAATTAAAAGAGAAGATGAGGATCTAAGTAATTTCTTGCGCTTCTCTTACCACTCAAGTAGATCTGTAAACTGAGAACAAATCTAGGGAAGCACTATTATGAAGACACAGTCTCACAGAGGAAACCAAAAGGCTTTTCCAAAAGTGTTACTTATATATTTCTGCATGGAGCAAAAGGCCTGGGTTTCAGGGTGGCTGTTCACAAACAGCCAAAACTTACCCCTTTGTCCTTTTGCAAAATTTCACCTACGTAAAACATATTTTGTTAAACTCTGTGAAGAGAGGATCCTAGCCCAGAAGGTCCCACCTTATCCCCAGGATCCTGGGAAATCATGAAATCCTGAAGCTGCACTAGGACTGATGCATATCTAGCGATTTCTCACAGGATTACGCAAAGAGTGTAAAGAGGAAGAAACACAATTTCACCATCGGTGTCAAAGTTCAGGAATAGATCATAGCAACCACAGCCCTAGGAAACAGCATCCTTCCAGCAGTACCCCTAAGTGGAAGTGACCCCCTTCCCCCAGGCTACCCCTTCACCACCCTGCCTGGTATCCACACCCTGCCCCAGCAGCATCCTCTGACAGACTCATGTGTTCCCAGATCATCCAAGGCAGTGACTTGCAGGAGGAACTAGCCCAGACGTGACACTAACTTGCCTCTGAAGCACAAGGGACAGCTTGTACCTCTCAGAGCTGCCATTTCCTAACATCAAGAAGTAATTAATCTAAGCTGACTTCCATCATGGAGTGAACAGTTTGCCAACAGTTACCACATAATATTATGTTAGAAATTATACATGTTCACTACACTGGAGATGTGCCTAAGGCATTAACTGTAAATGGTATTTTCCAGCAGGGATGTGTATGTGGGCATGCACACTGGAGCAAGAAAAGTCCTGACAGTCATGGATTACACAATGGTTTCCATAAACAGAATTTTCTGTTGAGAGCTTTTGCCCCTGCTGTAATAAAGTTTTCCATGTTTGGCCCTGGTAAAAAGCAGAATTGCTCCAAATACTTCAGGACTGAAAGAACTGCTCCCATCCCAAATCCATCACCAGGCAGAGAAACAGGAGTCTGATTTCACTGCGTTTGTTCTCATCCCAGATTTACTTCAACACATGGTACTTTCCCCATTTTCATCTTTAATTTTTGATTCTTCCATTCTGAAAATATTAACTGAAGCAAGGTTTATGCAGATGGATAAGCATATCTGAGGAGCAGGAAGCCCTGTCGGTGCTTGGAATCAGCTAGCATATCTGGGGATGGAGGATTCATCAACTGAAACTTGCAAAGTGTGGGCATGTCAGGAAAGGCTGGGCATCAGCTTATGCCCTGCCTTTTGTATTCTGGAGCCTAGAAAGGCACTGAAAATCTGTAGTAGACATTAAACTTCACGTTACATAGAAGTGCTAGGGAGGATAGAAGAGCAGCAGCAGCAAAATTCGTAAGTATGTAAAGATCATGGTAATCAGTCTAAAGCATTATTAGCTAAATTTAGTGCACTGGATGAAATTCATTCATGGAACCAATTCCTGCCCTACCTATTGCCTAAGCTGTTATTTCCTCAGGTAGTGCATAAACCCTATGGTGGCATTTTAAGCAGCACGATTTCACACTGAAGCATTTTCAGAAGTCCTGTGAGGTATGAAGATCTATTGGGCTGTTTCAATTTGTTATGTTCAGGAGGCTTTCTCCAGAAAAGGCTCATGACATAAGGGAGATAAGCCCCAAGCAAGGAAAAGTATCAGTCTCACGCACAGAATAAAGTTTTCCCTTTACAATCTGACATTATCTGCTTAGGATGAAATACAATCTATGCTATAATCTCTTTTAAGCATTAGGAAAACAAAAGCCCAAGCACACACATTAAATTGCTAACAAGAGGAAAATCCATATTATACAGGTGACAGGTTTTTCTAACAAAGCATTTAAAAGTGCAAAATACGGGAAATACTGCCTCCAAATACTTGCAAAAAAGGTTAAGGAATATAATAGGCAAAAGAGGAAGAAATATTAGCACACAACAGCATAAGCTAAGGTGCAAAGAGTGTTAATTAGTGTATTATAATGACTTCTGACAGTTTCACATAATGCCTTTTCATCAGCATACTGTTTCAATTACGTATTCTCCACTTGCCACATTAAAACCAGCTTCACAATGATTTTTCACCTACTGCTTCAGTATTAGGTTTAAGACCTATGTCTTCCAAGAAAATAATTTTCTTTTCCTGAAGTTACTCACTGATTCCTTCAAGAAACACAAGGGAAAACATTCCTCTGCTTTGTTAAAGCATAACAGGAAAAGGGAGGGAAATACTATAATGTAGTCTGCCCTGTTATCTCCGATACTATGATCCTCCATGCTGCACAAAGCCCTTGGTTAGAAGCAAATCACAGGTGAAGCACACTGGAACAGACACCCTAAATTTGGACTAACTTTCCCCAAATACTGAATAAATGATCACAGAATGACAGATATGCTGAATTGGAAGAAGGCACCCAGAAGGATCACGGAGTCCAACTCCTGGCCCTGCAATGGACCATGAAACAGTCCTTTTATTTTTTTTTTCCCATCATCTACTAAACATGGAACCATGCATTAAGACAAATGTCTGGAAGTCTGATC
Source organism: Vireo altiloquus (assembly GCA_013396875.1). Classification (NCBI taxonomy): domain Eukaryota; kingdom Metazoa; phylum Chordata; class Aves; order Passeriformes; family Vireonidae; genus Vireo; species Vireo altiloquus. Next base: position 597,258 of record VZRF01015768.1, read on the forward strand.
TACTAACAATTAAAAGATTAACTTTGATATTTTATTACTAGTGACCAGACAGGGAAATATGTACCTCCTGATTTATTTTTTTAAACTTGCGCCTTGAGGAATCACAACTAAGAAAATCCAAAATGAATGCACAGCTAGGTCTAAATCCTTTCCAAACTTGAAAATGTTGGATTTGTTCATTATTTCCACGGAAATGAGGCACAAGGAAGACAGAAGCCTGCCTTGCTCCTCTGCTTACAAGACCAAGCAGGGCACCATGATGTCAAGCACAACTCCAAGGCAGATCCTTACAGCTGCACACAGGAGCAGGCTCTGGCAGCAGAGCTGGGCCATGATGAATGGATCTCCTCCTACACATGCTTCTGAGCTCACTCTGGGGAGAGGCAGCCGCGGGAGGACGATGATTGCCTCCAGGAAACAATCTCTCCCATCCCAAGCTGCACAGGACACACCCTATCTCCAGTCATGGTATGGCTGGAAGAATTTTTTCCATGCACTCATACACCAGTCTGTTCCAACAAGTCTGGTACATTCTTCCTCCATCTACTGCTGAAAGGTGCCAGGAAACCTGCAAAGCAAGTTGGGACTTTTAGCAGTGGCTCTGCTACTCCACTAATAGCTCTAGAGGTGCCCAGAGCCTGACAGAATTTGTTGCTCAGGGCACAGGCAGAGCAGTCACACAGGGTAAACAATCTTGGTCATTTAATGACAGTTTACTGTAGTCACCTTCAATATACCCACACTGTCAACCATTTCTCCACTCATTTTATCAAACAGTCACATAGTAAGAAAGCTCTTGACACAGAGCCACAAAATAGAAACTCCTCCCTGCAGTTTTCATGCAGCAACTCATCACCCAATTATTCCTCTTCCTTTAATATCTCACTGAATTTTAACAAGGAAAATGGCAGGAGCTAAGAGGCAACTTTTTGGCCTAAATTCTATATTTGGTCAAAGTTCTAAATTCCTCTTCTCCTCTGTTCCCTCCCCCCCATAACATAATACTTTAAGACCTTAATTCAAGTTTGTACAGCCAGGGTGACACTCCCAGGCAATGCAAATGCATACTTGGAGGTTTGACAGCACCATCTTCCATCAAGCACACCCCATAAAGCAACCTTTTCTTAAGGTATTTGGATGCTTGCAGCAATCATAGACTGCTGGAATGAATTTTCAACCCCAGGCACAATTTAAGAAAAAGTCTTCAGGCTCCCCAGTGCCTTTTTGCTTTTTTTTTTTTAATTCTAAAAAATTATTTAATGGCCAGACTTTCCCATGTGCCTAGCAGCCATGCACTCATTCTGCAATCTCTCTGAAAAGGCTCCTAGTAAGATCTTAAATCAGCACTGGAGTGCTTGGAATTAGTATGTATTAACAGATTTAGCAATGAAATTTTAAGCTACTGAAGCTTATTATTTTCATCCTCAAAATCTATTCATGTAAGTGCAGTCACCTTTTAATTCAGAGCAGAAGATTTGAGATTTAAATGTAGGTTCAATTGAAGTGAGTTTAGCACACAAAAAGTGACAGGAGTTGGAATACAGCTCTTTCATGAACTGAAGAAAAAGAAATGAAAGAATAGAAGCAGCAAACAAATTACAAGACCTGTCAACCTTGTTAGATATTATGTTGAGAGCAGTAGGGATGAATGGAGACTTCCCACTTCTATGCCTATCACAAACAAATGAAAATATATGCATGGTTTTGAATAAGGTATTTAGGAAGTGACAGATAAGTCTTAGGAAGGCACATTTGCTTTCCCTGCTGAGAAAATAACATATCTCAATAACACCACTTCCTTTCAAATTCCTCGGGACAACAAATCACAGAGGGCAATTTTAATTTATTTTGACTGTTTACTCTGTGTTGACAAACTGAATTGGTAACTTCTGATATTCTGCTTCAGGAAGCAGTCTGAAACATGACAGCTCAGGCTGCAAAGAATTAATACCTTTGAAATTATACATCTCTTAACAAACTTCCCACCTATTCCAGCCTTAATTTCAGCATTTCACCATTGCATTTCTTTTGTTCAGAAGGACATCCTAGAATGTTATTCTTTCCATTGTTTTGGGATTATATATATGTATTAACCATGCCTGGGAAAGCCCAGAAAAAATGAGAAGGAAAAAAATCGTAAAATTATTTGAATGTCAGAAATTGCTGTCATCCAGAAAGATCTGTACTCATTTACATATTTGAGAAATTCCTTCTTTTTAGATTTCCCTGGTTTGAAGAACATGACCATAAGCTACATGAATATACATACTCAGTGCTATCCACACTATGGAAACAGATTTACACAGACAGCACATTTAACTCTACAGCAACCATTTTAACAGAAAGGGCACAAGCCAAGGTAAGAAAATGAATCTCTGATGCATAAATATGGATTGTGACACTGCCACAGCCTAACCAATTGTTAAATGTCACAGGAAAACTTGTAAACTACATTAAGCTCCCCAAGAGGCTTTACAAGCAAAAATTCTCCGCCACCACTTTGTTCAAGTTGCTGAAATGACAACTTCAACAGAGGGCAAACTGAACTTTTTCTCATAGAAATTCTCAAACAACAAGTACCATTCCTCCTCTCAAGCAAGAAACTACTTTTATATTTTTTAAATTGTTCCATTCCTTTCTCTAAGTAGTAAAAGTACACCCTACTATTAGCTCGCTATTGTCAAGTAATCCGAAACGTATAGGGACGTAGAATTAAAGCTCTCACAAAACTGACATAAGCTTCAAAAATCATTTCACATCACTTGAAGATTCCTGCTTCAATAAGTTCTATTGTTCTCTGGTCTAGTTAATCTTCTGATATGTAATGGTTATTGTTCCATGTATTTTGAAGGCTTATACTTAAGCAAGAATGTGGGAATGGTTGTGTAGGTAACTCCAAAATCAATCCCATTAAGGTAGAAGAAAGAATGATGCCAAAACTCCTCTCTTACAAAGATAAAATGTAAATGCTCTACAGAAAGTGAAAACAGCTCCCCAGGGAATTGTTAGGAACTGGGCAAAAGAGCAAGGCAAACGTTTCATTAGTCAAGCAGGAACTTGAAGGAAGAGAATGGGAGTGCCTGTGAGAACAGCACAGCTCTGCCAGCACGGGCAGCACCAGAGACATCACTGACCTTGCATGCGCATGGAACGCCAATAAAGCAAAAGGAATTAGATAAAAATCTGTGCGTATAAAGTATATGCCATTTTTTATTCCTTAAAGGATTTAATAAATTCCACAAGTCTCCGGGAACATAAAGATAAGCTGGCTGCTCATGAAGGGCAAAGCGCTATCAGTTTTCAAACCAACTCCATTGAGTTTAGGAAGGACTTCAGCGAGAAATGGCATTTAATAACGTCTCTCGCTGCTCCTAAAACACAGAGCTGCTACCTAAATAGGAGCCATAATTTAACCTTCTTTGCTGCAGAACATTGTTCTCAAGAAAACATTTCAAAATGAAGAAGGAAAGCCAATTTACTTGTCTCTTTCTCAGCTTGTTTGTTAGGACTGAATTCTCCATACACTACAATTACGTTCTGAATGCATTAAGTATGACTGATAGTCAGGAAAAAAACATCAGTTTATATTAATGATCCACCTTAATTTCTATGGTTTTCAAAATTTTTAATATAAGAAAACATGAAAATGTTAAGGGTGTTCAGGGGGAAGAAGAAATTAGAATGATAACTATAACACAGCCTCTTTAATCCAAACATTTTCTTTAAAATAAATTCCACTTTCAAGCTTCATTTACAATCTCATTTGCACAGAGTTGCCAATCCTGATTAGCCCGAATGAACTCCCTAAACGTGAAGGTGAAATCTCCCAGACAGTGATATAGCAGGAGATTAGAACACCTGCAGACATCCAGTGTGCCACAAGAGACTTTCTTTTTACTTGGAATTACCCTCAAATGAATATCTTCAAACATAAATGTACAAAAGAAGGGATTTCACAATCCATGGTTAAACAGAAATCTCGCATTTTAAACCTAAAGAAATGCATTCTGTTTGAGACCAAAAGCTAAGAAACAAAGAAGTCTCTCCAGCTTTCAAAAACAATGATCCTTTAAAAAGGGAGAAAAGCATGATTTTTACCAAACTCTCAAGATACTTTTTATAGGAACTGGTCATGTTACAGTAGACAAGATAAAAAAGTATTTTCTCAGCCCACCAATGGAATACATAATTCCCCACGAAGACCCTAAACTCTCTAGAAAGCCACAATTTCTTTTAAAAACCCAAACAACTGATAATTTTAAAGATACTATGTATATTGTGAGACTGATTGCAAATGAAAACTTGGGTCATGAAATAAGAAATAAAGAAGGTAAGAAAGAAAGTAATAAAGAATGATTTTCACACCCAGCAAATCATTGCATGCCATCTCTTCCAGTTGATTATGGCTTTTATTTGGTCAAGTATTCACAAGTTAAAGCTCCATGTGTTTAATCATAGTCTGGCCTGTTATAAAGCATAATGTCTTAAGACTTTATTTGATCAGAAGGCAAGCTTAGACTAGTTCTTGCAACTTTGAGAAATTGCAGTCAACCATTTCTCAATATCTGATAGGAAAGAAGAAGAAAAAATGCATTTTAAAACAGGTATGGTTTGATCATTGATACACAAGCCATGTTTCTAGAGCTGTGATTGGTAAAAAATGAAGGGGGATTCCCTGAATGTAAGGAAGAGGGTATGGCATACAGCACACCTCATGTAGGGAAAAAAGAAATGTCTATTATCTTTTAAATGCAGGTGCATGACAGATTAAAAAAAATTATCCATGAAAATACACAATAACAATACTGAGAGATCACCACTTGAAGTGACTGCACAAGAAAGTGCCAGAAAGAGGAAGGAAAGAGTGAAGAAGCAGAAAAATGCAGAGGTAGGAGAAGGATGATATACTTGCCAGGAGCAGCATTTAGAGAAAAAACTCTAGTTAATTATACACTGTTAATTGTATGCCTGCCATTTTACCAATTTGGAGGCTAAAGGTGCAACATATAATGGATGCTGGGCATGGAACCAAATCATAGCTCCTGATGTTGAACATCTAGAAACTGTAAGCCGACAGAGGTGCTTTTATGGTTTAAAACACCAGCAGGTAAATACATTGGTATCCAAACATCAACAGCACATCCCCATCACGATTTCTCCAGTAAAACACACAATAATTTAAATGAGCATTATCAGTGGTTGTATTAAGGAGAGCCTGAAGGAACTGTTAAATGCAAAGCCCTCTTTTAAAGAAACACATTGAATTGTGCTGCCATAGGCTGGACGTTTAACTGCTTAGATAATATGGAAAAGTGAGGAAAGTGTGGGAGGGGAACAAAAGTGTGCTGCACATGAGGCTAAAAGGGCCACTACCAAGAGGTGACCACCTTGGAAGCATTTATTTCAGAGGCTCAGTGCAACCAGCCCTGCCTAAAGCTTTCCCAGGTTTAAAAACACTGAATTCACCCCCTAAAAAACTAGGTAGGTTAGGAAACCATTCATTCACGCTACAGGGGTACATCAAAATCTCAGACTGCTGAAAAAACACAAGACAGGGACTTACCACACCTGCATCTAATATGAATCACTTTTTATTTCACAAAATAGGATTCTTATAAGGTAGCAGATTAGATAATGGGTTGCAGAGCAATTGCTTATACACTTCTGGTTCAAATCCAACACTGAATAAGAACGACAGAAAATTATTACCAAACTATGCTGGCTCAATGGATTACTCAAACTGCTCTAAAACACCTTCAGTTTGTCCTCACTGGGTATCACTTTGATATGAAAGTCACTTCCACAGCTGGAATTAATTCAAAGAATACTTTAAAAGCACAGAATATTCCAAAAACTGAAAAAATTATGTTCCTTTCCTAAGAAAAGACAGTCAGCCTAAGTCAGATCTGGAAACTTTCTCCTTCCTGTTGTAGTCACAGCAGTTCACATGTCTACTGTGGGTTACACACACAGAGGGGTATTTTTTTTAAACAGGGACTTAAATTCTGCATCCCTGCAGGTGTGAGGGTGGCCCTGAGGTGTGTGGGAGGAGCAGTAGAACAAGCTCTGAAGCTACAATTTCTTCACATGCTACAGCCAAACACAACACACCAAGCAGCATCACAAGATGTGAAAAAGCTCTTTGGTATACGAGGTGAGGGATTGTTCCACCTTAGAGGATTTCCTTTCAGAAATGCTGTGTCTGCCATACAGGGGATTTACTCATTCGTGCTGCCCTGATTTCTGATTCATGGTCATTGGGCCTCTAAAATATTGTTACTAAAAAAAAAGGAAAAAAGAACTCCTCTCTCATTTTCAGCCTCACCCTCTGTACAATCACAAGGGATTCTCTGACCCATGAACTAACTGCTCTTTTTGACACAACCAGCTGGTAGGAAAGCTAAAGAAAGCATTGTCTAAAATCAACAACAAAAAGACAGGGAAGAGAAAAAGAAAGGAAATCTTACTGCGGTTTTAGAGATCTTAAAGTGTTACAAGTTATATTAAAAGGACAAAAAGTATCTGGGGAATGTAGAGAGAACTCCAGATACTCCAACTGAAAAATTAAAATTCCATACAAAAAGAGGATTCGTGGATGTGTAGGTGCAAAAGGACATCCATTTATCTGTAAGACTCTGAGACCTCCATTGCAGATCTTCTGCCTCTTTTCTGATGCCTTTGAATTCCCCACGGTGGGAAACGTGTATTATACAAGTTTTCTTTACTTCTACCCTAATTATTCCCAGGCTAACACAGTGGTAGTCCCTAAGCAAGACAGGTAATAAATATTCTAAAGCAATAAATCACAACAAGAGGGGAGTTTTTATGTCCTGTAAAAAAACAAGCACAAAGCAGGGATCTGGCAGTTCTGGAGGCAGTTTTATCTTTCCTTTGGCTGGGGCCAAATGTTCAAAGACAAAACTCACTTTCGGAAATTGTCTTTCTTTGCCAAGTGTAAGACTGCGATTTTCAGTGACTTGTTTTCCATATTTGTTTTGTTCAGCTCACTAAAGTGAAAGAAATCCAACAATATCCATGGCTTTCCAGTCAATTTTGCATTAACTTCACTTTCAGCTTCTCATGAATAGGACTGTATTGCAACAAATTAATTTTAAATGAACAGTCTTCCCTGGGACCATTTCTGCTTCATTTTGTGGGGGGGGGAAAAAAAAAAAAAAGTTGTTTTAAACAAGATTACACCTCTGACAGGATTGCACCCTACATAAATACTATCTTTTATTTGAGTGAATTGTGATTTTCAAAACTGTGAGGTTTCAGACTGTATTATTCGACATTATTTTGCATCCATGACACCTCTCAAAGTCTCAAGGGGTTTTTTTCCTCCTCTCTGTGTCACACATAAACACATGTGGAGCTTCCCTAGTTCTGTCAAAGGATTAAAATTAAATAATGCAGCTGTTAAAATGAAAACGCTTCAAAAGAAATTGTTGTGTTCATGGGTAGTTCAAACAGTTTACAGTCTTGTCTTGATGACCTGCTGTTTACCGCCTATGAAAACGATGAGATATTTAAATAAAATTCTTATTGTATTCTTACTTTCTCAAAGCCAACCCACGTTTTAATTTTAAAGAAAACACTGTATAAAATTATACTGAAAGTGTAGTGAGAAAGTTGCAAAAAAAAGAGTGATGCAGACAAACATAGATATAATCAGATATCAAAGGGGTTATTTTTAGTGTTGCAAAGCATTTCAGATTTATGTATTTATTTATTTATAAGTCTTGGAAAGCTACCAGCTATTTTTATTGAAAAACTAAATAGGAAGCATATGTAGAAGAGTGCAGTGATGCTCAAACACATTGTGGTGTTGAAACATTAAGGTGGTCAGACATTTTTCTGTCCATCTCTCTGACACATTACTATGAATACAAGAATTCAGACCACTGTGTTAAAGGGAATTCAGTATAACTCACTTTCCCAAGGAGCCAGAAGAGAGATTCATATTATGACAAATAGCTAAGCAAGAGTATGTAACAATATGTACTTCAAAGCTCATCACAGTTGTTTAATATTTTTTACTACCTTCTTACTGCACAAATTATGTTATACAAATTATATTCACCTAAAAACCAACACATGGGCAGAAACTGCCATAAAAAGTNTCTACCTTCTTACTGCATAAATTATGTTATACAAATTGGGCAGAAACTGCCATAAAAAGTTTACGCTGAGTGTATTACATCTTTCATGTAATACACCATTTTCCTCCTAATGGTATATTTCCTCCTAAACCTGGTCCTAGAACTATTATCAGTCCCTTGGAGTACTGCTGACTCTTTTAAGTCACAGTTTGCGTTTTCTGTTAACATTTAAAGACATCCAGAAAGGTCTAAATCCCAGATCAGAGTGACTCCTTTGCCCTGCAGATGATGGATTTCAAAGCTCCTCTGTATTCTCAGCACTGAAAGTTCAGCCCAAGTCCAGAAAGCTGAGAACTCTGTGCTGCAACCATTAAAAATTTCTCCAAGTATTCTGTAAATGGCCAAAAATGAACCACATTCAGAATCTATTTTTTCTTATCAGCGAATTGATCTAAAAGATATTGCCATCTATTCAGAAAAGAATAAATGGTACAACATTTGCAAGCCATGCAATGGTGTAACTAATCTGCATCCCTGACTAGCTACAGATATATTGTACTGTAAATGTGTCCCCTCCATCACTTGCCTTGCCTTTTTTTATGTCTGGAAAAGGCACAAAATCACTGATGACAACTCAAGAATCTTTGTAAACATCATTGAAAACCCACAAATACCTAAAAAAGAAGAAATTAATCTGAGAATTACAAGAAATGGAAAAAAAAAATCCCCAAACCCTAGTGTATGTTCTTCAACTTGCACAAGTTAATCGAAACTTAAAAAAAACCCCAAACCTGTGAGTAGGCAGCATTAAGAAAAGGGGGATGCTATCAGAAATCTAAAATGAAGGGGGAACTAATTTCTAGTGCTGAACAGCAACAACAACAAAAATCCACTTGAATTTCATCCCCACACTTGAAGGCAAAACATCTTGGATTATGTCCTCTTTTCACCAGTGGTGAAACAGCATCTTCAACATGTAAAATAATACCAATTTGATTTTTTTTCTATCTGATTAATCAGTATTTATATTCCTTCCTATAGCAATTAAAATATTATTTACACCCCAGAGTCTCTCTGTTTTCTTCCTAAAGAGAAATGTTTCAAATCTTTGGCCTTAGTTTTCACCAAAAAAAGCCCCTAAGTACATAGATCAAAACACTGTTACGTGGAACAGCCTCAAAATTCCTCTGCTGGGTGAAACAAAGATATTTTTAAAACCATTTTACATAACCTTCTCATTCTTTCCACTTAAGCCTGGTCTCAAGCAATTACATTACAGATAAAGAAGTCCTCACAAAATAGTCCTGCTTTTCATCTGTATTATTCCTTCAAAATATAATCAGAAGAAAAACCCAAAACCAAATTAGCAGCTTTAAACCTCAACAGTGAGGTTTGTGGGTGAGTAAAGGAGAACTCACAAAAAATCACAGCACCTTTCAGGTTCATATTATTCTTTCTGCTTTATTTCAAAATAGTAGAAAGAAAATCCTGATTTATTACTTATGATCTGATTACTTCCATTTGTAAATAATTCCTCATATTTTTGGCTGCATAATGTGCAGATTCAGCACCAAAAGGAATCCTGTTCTTTGCTTTCAAGAAAGAAAATTAGGCTGTACTGTTTTAAAAACATTCGAGCTACAATCATATAATTATTATTAATCTGAAGAAATGATACGAAGGTACTGACCTCTAAGGGACTCCAATTTTAAACCTTTTTGCTACCCTAGGGAGATGGAGGATCAGCAGTTACTGTTCTAATTCAAGCCCCAAGCCTGTGCCAACACACTTTATAAGCTAAATCCAGGTTTGGGAGGCAGGCTGCATATTTTTCAGAGACTTAACCAGCATAAATCACAGAGTGCCAACACACTATGAGGTTAATGTTGTGTTTTACTACAGTAAGCAATTTCTATCACCATTTAAAATGAGACAAGCAAAATTCAGGCAGACAAAATCTCATGCATCAAAGATTAATTTTCAAGTACTGAGCACTGGCTTTGGTTACTGAGAGAACATATCAGAGTGGGAGCAGCAACCACTGCACTTACAGGAGTATAAATACCTCCATTCTAACCCATTTTAACCCATTCTAACCCCTTCCCCTTGTCAGCTGACTGTAGTGACGAGATTTTTGTTTATTTTTCTGCCATGCATTGGACTTTTTCTTCTTTTTATTATTATTTGAATAAAAAGGACCAACTATATCCAAGTATGGAGGAAATTAAATATATTAGCCTTGAGGGGCACAACGCCCTGCTCCAGAGCCAACATACCTGAGGAATGACTCTACACCACCAGTGTGGAAAGGCATATTCCAGCACAAATTATTCTGCACCTAATTAGGAGCCATTTTAAATAGTACCTTACACATGAATTAAGCATTAGGAAAGTGTTTACACCTTGTAACTAACTCTCTGTTCCATCGAGGGGATTTCCAGATGATGCTGGATGCTGATGCCAAGTAACTGTGATAAACAGACAACTGTGATAAACTGCTGTCCCCCAACACACCACCCTGCAAACTCAGTTCTGTGACTGCTTTCAGTAACACTGAGAATTAGACCTTTGCAGAAAATGTAGCTGTCCAGAATTACAGAAATTGGGCAAGGGAGGGAAATTCATGGAATCAGGTTTCTACCACCTGCTATTACAGCGTATTAACACATAACGTTATATGCCAGTGGTAGACCAAATTACTGAGCAAATGGCTCGGGGCTCCTCTAAAATTTCTCAGTGCCCACTTCTGTCCTGGAGTTCAGTATTCAGTGACCAGATTGTAACAAGTGATGCCCAGAAGAGAAGGATTTAGATGTAGCAGTGAGGATCGATAGTAAAACATTTCCTTTAGCCACAACACATACATTTGTAACCAAACAATTAGATGTAAAATGACAGCTTCCAGCAGAGCATGCCATGAGTTAACCACAGCACGACACTGCAGAAAACACTGACAAACACATGCTTGGGTCCATACACAAATTAAATTTTAAAGAAACTATCCATTAAATAAATGTCTATGAGCTAGGCGCAAATCCAAGGACAAAGACTATATATTCTTGTGATGGAAGATTCTAGCTGATTCATAACCTCTGGTAGCTACAGCACTGGTCCCTTTTCTTCCCAAACTGATGGCAGACCCTGCACAGACTTGGAAGAGATGTTTGAACTTTTTTAGCAAGTTGATAAATGCATTCCCCATCACCCCCAGAAGTCCTAACTTCTCCTTTTTCTTATGTGTGTGGGGTGGGGCATGTACGTAAGGAAGAGACAAGTCATAAAGCTTTAAAATAAAACTCTCTCTAAAATCTAAGGAGATTTTAGGACCAAAGAAGGAATCATTAATATTTCCCTTCTAACACATTAACAGCATAGGCAATGCATGTGAGTGTTCATGGTGAGTACAGCAGGTCATTAAGATGACTGGAGTCAATTAGATCAAATTAAAACACAATAAAGACATGACTGCACTTATTTTCGAAATGGTCATAAAATACATAATATGATCTTATAAAAAAACCCTTTGAAATCCAGAAACCACTCAGAAGAAAAACACACAAATATGTGGTAAGTGGTTTTGTCAACTATAAAGAATACCTTTCCCAAAGGAATCTGAAAAATAAAAATACCACTCAAAAAAAAAGGGGTCTTGGACCTTTGATTGTTATTAACTTGCTTTGCTTAATTTTCAAATTGGTTTTTAATGTATAAGCAATGACAAAGATTTAAAGGGATGGCAAAGCAGCCCAGTGCTGCTTCAGGAAATCCCTGTGTTTTTCCAGCTATTTATTTTTTTCCCAGGAGGTGTCATGCAGCTTGGGCACAAGGCTGACAATAATGTGAGGCTACTCAACTAAGATAAAGACTAGAAATACATCCCTCCTGGAAAACTATCCTAACATTCATGAGTTTATATTCTACTAATGATTATGTCACCTTAGGCTGTACCTTTTTAACTGAAATTTCATCAAACTTCAGCAAATTATGCATCAATCGTGGGAGAAGATCAAGGATCTTGACCAACCTAAAGTTAGTAGCCAAGTCAGTCTTCTCTAAGCAATCCTGTCTTGTCCACATATTCTTCAAGATCATACCTTCCTTTCAATTCCCAGACATATTTTCAATTCCCAGACTTACCTCTTGCCAGAATAAATAGGGAGGTAGTAAACTGAACAACCATCAGAACCATGCAGAGGAAAGCAACTCTTCAACCCTCACATATGAGAAATTTAGAATCATTTGAAACAAAACTTATGTATTATTTTATCAACAAGGTAATAAAAATAAATAAACAAATTTCTTAGTGGAATCCTGGAAATCTGAAAAGTATCCTTGAACATTATGCCCGTTTTTCAAACTGGTCAGTTTGTGTAGTGCAGTAGAGTTTTGAAGTCCCATTTCTGCATAAATCAACCCTTTAATTACAGCTCTGCAACTGATCTCCAAGAAAATGAGGATTTAAAAATCAGTACCCTTACAGCCTTATTTTAAAATAATACCCTGCAAATATTCATCTTTTACAGACTGGAAATTATGTCTACATAACAGAAGCACACTTTTTAATCTCTACTTTTTAATCTCCACTTTTTAATCTGATTAAACAAATTTAAAAGCTGATTCCTCCTACTGCGTTTAATACTAGCACTTCTCCTAACTACTTATTTCACAGCAGGAACTGTCTCTGAGAGCACATTCACATTATTACTCCAGGCTGATCTTGGACCAGAAGACTTGCTATATATGCTATTTACTCAGGGACACTGCTTAAAGTACTAAAAATGTCGAGCAAACGGAAAAATTTATTCTAAATATTACAGATTTATTATGAACATAAACCATTGTATTAGAAACTGCCTAGCAAGGTGTCTCCACCAAAAGTCCACCTTTCAGATTTACTGACAGTTGGTTCTATCCCATATTAGAGGCTGTAAGATTTTATTTTCCTAGGTTTAGGAGTTTTATTATCAGACATTTTTCAGAAAAAGAAGGAAATTGTTACTAGGCTTGGTAATAATAGAAAAAAATTCAGTTTGGGGGTGCTTTCCTGCCTAGCTCAGGGTACCACATACCTGTGCTGGTTATCAATTGTTTTTAGGCCTGTTAAATACCAGGCAGAATGGGACTCTTTTCTAATGTGTCCTGACAGGGTCTTTTTTAACAGTGAACCTCTGCAAGCAGATAACAATCCACAAAGCTGTTATGGACCCCTCGTTCCAGCCATAAACACAATTTACATCCAGATCATTTTCTGCCAGTAGAGCCAACTGAGACTATTAATCAAATGAGAAAGAAAACAAGCATTTGTAGAGCTTTAAACAGATACTGTTCATCTGTTATTTAAGGCATGTCAGTATCAGAGTACTGCTCAATGTTTGAAGATCAGTTGTACAATATTTAGAATGAATTGTTCTTTAAAAGGAACAACAATATGAAGTATAGAAGTTAAATAATTGATGATTAGTCTGGGACATTATTAAAGGAAACTATCTCAGAGCAAAAGGAAAGGCCTTTTTTCAGCCCTCCAGAGCACTATGGAAACTTGGGAGCCTGCATAGGTGTTTGCTGAAAAACAACAATAGATGACATCAACCAAATTATGTATTCAGCAAATAACTTGGTTGGCATTTGGGGGGGCTTTGAGTAGGCTTTTGCAGCACAGGAGGCAGATGGTGATTACACTGATTTCTATAAAACTGTACTGAATGTTACATTAACTGGTAATTAGAAAACTCAATTTGAACTTCACTTCTATTTTCAAACAGAATACTTTTTGGCGTAAAAAAAGTGTGTATCTTGAAAAGTTCATAAAGAAACATCTCCAGGCCATAGGCATGTTAACGTTTGTGTGTTCACATTATTACAATAAAGAGCTGAGGAAAATGATGAACTATTTTACGTATTCTATCCCTGAACATTTGCTGTTACTTGTGTATTTCACAAACTGATTTCTGACTCAGAGGCATCTGACAAAAGACAGAAATCCAGCCTATACCCTAAATCTTTGCATTTTTCAGTCAGATATTATTTTTCAATTTTTCCTCTGCGAAGAAGTTATTTGTCAGACCTGTTCTTATTTAACCTAAGTAAATACAGCAAAGTACTCAATAAAAATACAATAGATCGTAAAAGAGATGGCCACAGTGCTTTTTATTTACCAATTACTAGCTTCCTAACAAAGCATACCTTCCCTTCAGCGCCAAACTTAATCCCAGCTTCCTCCAAGTCATTTATGAAACAAAGCAATATACTGCATGATCCTTGAATACTAATATTTAGTATTTGGATACTAAATAAATCCTTTTTTAATATGGAGTCCTTGCTGAAGCCCAAGTCCTGCCTCATACAGCACTCACAGGCTGCTGTGTCCCAGAGCAGCTTTGCTGAATTCAGCAAAGTGTTTCCAAGCAAAGCATTTCAGGATCAAGAACTTGAGATGGGAAAATCCCAGGGGTAGGAAATACCATTGTAACATTGTACAGTTCTGTTAAATAACAAAAAAACCCCACCCAACCCCAATGACTCATCATTCTAAGAAATGCATTTTACGTTTACTATAAGTGTTTGTCCAACTACAGTCACAAGAAGAACACAGACAACAGAACAAATAGTTCACTACTCAAAAAAAAGTGTTAATTGATTATTGTAGTTGGTCTCCTATACACAAACAGGTCAATGAAAAGCAAACTCCTTGTGAAACTTGGAAGTTAGCAGTCAGCCACAACCTTCAGCAAATTGCCAGCACACAACCTTTCCTCACAGCAGATCTGGATGGGAGAGAGCCTGGATCTGCTGTCACAGTGCTGCTTTCCTCACAAAAGTCAAATGCAAAGTAGCTCCCACAGTTAAACTCTCATACTATTAAGACAAAGTGACAGAGAATGACAAAAGGTATCCAGTAGCTTTATGTCTCTCTAAGATACGAAACCAGTCTTGATTGCTTGATCACATTCAGATGAATGGTTTAAACAGTACAATAATTTAGTGAGCCTACAACCTAAAGCTTGTAATGGCAAAAGTAAAAGAAGACAACAGTTGGTGAGAACACAAATACATTTTAAGGAAAAAAGCTAAGAAATCAAGAGTTTTTAATTCTCAGCCTCTGCATGTAAATTGTGTTTCCCTTGCTGTGCCCATTGTTGTTAAAGGTATCCTTTCCCCATCTCATGCTGATGTACGATCAAATACAAATAGACATGGCTTTGATGCAAGTTCAATTTCTAACAATACTGATTAAGAAGAATATTGACTTCTCCCCATGCCTAGTTACAGGTTTTATTTCCAACTTCAAGTGATAATGGATTTTCTCATTGTTTTATTATTCCTACACAAAGAACAAAGACTTTCCCATAGCCTTCAAACAGGATCCCATTTTTCAAACATAACTGAAGCAACCCCTTGCTGCAAGATTTAAAGGCAGGTCACACCTAAGACATGACTCTTCCTCTTTCTAACACCTCAGGTGCCTTGATACCTTGTATTTCACTTCACTCACTAAAATACATGGGAGGAATTATGCACCTACTGATGAGCTGCTTTTCTGTTCCTCCAGAGATATTTTTTAGTTAAAGGGGAAGAATTAAACACCAAACATCCCCAGCAGAGTAAATTATGATGTATTATCCAACAATCTTATCCCTTTTATGGGAATGTGGTGAAGATTTGGGCCATATACAAACTCAACCTAACTACTACATTGAATCTCCTCAACAATTGCCCTGACCTCTAGTCAAATCAGCCTTTCACAAATGACCATTAACATGTGGTAAAACTATGTATAAAATATAGCAAAGTTTTCCCACATATAGAAATTACCACTGTCGAGGAAATAATTGGAAGATCTCATCATCACCATCATAGAAAGTGCAAAAAAATGACTGGGAAAACAGTTTTCTTAAACAGTTTTCTTGTCTACCTAAGACATTAAGGGCTACAGGAGCCTAGAGAGATACCTGCTACTGTAGCCAGCATTTGATTTTACATGACAGTTAAGAGAGATCTAAATATGTTTGAATGAAGCCTGTTCCTGCTACAGCCTTCAAGTAAAAAAAAAAAGAAAAAAAAAAAGAAAGAAAAGAGAGCTTGAATTCTAGATACATGGAGTCTGCCATGCTTTCTTGGTATTTGTATCTTCATGACTTAGTATACTATTCTGTAAGATCCTAATTTGCAAAGATTTCCTACTTAATATTTTCACATAATAGACTGGCCAACCAATGTGCTGTCAACCTGTTAGTGTTTTCCAAGACAAACTCAACATCTACACAACACATCTTTCTATCTGAAATAGGAGGAAAATAAACATCTTCCTACTTGAAATAGGAGGAAAATTTTTGACAATTCCACTTTCAAAGTGCCAAAACATTCCACCACCGAGGTGCACTCTGTCGAAAGCTAAAGTGTGACAGATGCCGTCACAGTAATTGCCAATCAGACACTACGTAGCAGCTGAAAACACAATACATCACTTTGATCTCCTGGGCCCTCAAAGTATTCACAATCGACAAATCTGCATGAAGAACATCAGATATGCAACATTTCCAAAAACTGTCTCCGCGGAACTTAAATATGATAATGTATATTTTGTTCATATTTCATAAAGCATTTACAGTCCTTTATTATGCATATGAAAGGATACGTTTTAGCTTGCAAAAAATAAACATGAAAGATGCTTTATATTTTAGAGACATTTAAGTTTTCATCGGATAACACAGGTGAAATAATCGTTTAGAAAAGCCTGAATTGCTTTGAGGGGAAGACATTATTACAGAACATGCTTAATTAAGTCCCACTGCTAATTTTGTAAAATGAATACCCTGTTGAATAAGACTACAGGGAAATGAACCATGAACACCAGCAACACATGCTGGAAACAAAAAGGCTTGAGGAAGGCTTGACTTACATTTTGCAGGTAGGTCATATCCACAGGTGATTTTGGCCTGTCCTGTCTCACAGCCACTCAGGTTGCGACACTCAGCAACTAAGCAGGGCCCAGCAGCTCGGTGTATGCAGCCATCCACTACAAAACAAACCCAGAAAACAGGGATTTATTAAAAGCCACTTTTTATGTTGCCTTCACTCATGGTCATAAACATTTACTGCCTGTTTTCACACCCCCAGCCCACACCAACTGATCTGCAAGTTGATATCTAAATATATACAATTCTTTCTTCTGACAGAATTAGCGTGTTTTGCAAAAACATAGTGTTTAGTCAACTTCTGCTAATTGAAAAGCAAACGTCTAAAAAAGGTAAAGTAGAATAAAAGTTTCAGTACTAGAAAAGGATCTTATTGAAGGCTCTAAGAAATTCTCAATACGAATTATGAAAGCAAATTTGATCCCCTTCTAAATGCCAAACTCTCTTTTACCTCTGATACTTCTACAATTGTGCAGGTCATTTAATGTCACCATGCTACTAAAGCCTTTTATAAAAATTCCAATAAATAATGCTTATCGATTTGAAATATTAAAAATGCCTACTTTTGATCTTTTTTAACTTTTCCATTTTTAAAAATTTTGCATTATTCAGGCAATATTTTGAAGTTAATTAAAAATAATTACTAAAGGTTGCAATTGTGGCTAAGTGTGCAAGAAAATTAGTGGAGTGCATAGATCTTATTACCCTCAGGAGCCAGCAAAAGAATAAAACAAGGCTGCTGGCACAGCAATTGTGCCCTCTCAACACGCAATCCAAGAAATCATTTACTGCAATTATAGCAGTAAAAAAAGTCTGAGAAAAAGGATAGAAAATAATAAAGAAAGTAGTGTATGCATGAACATATTAACTGCAGTAAAGCCCTAATTCAGCAGCAGCTATGGAGTTCAACTAGAAGAAATAATCTTCACATAAACTACAATACCAACTCAAAAGGTAAAATAAGTTCAAGTTTAAAGGCTAAACAAACACTTATGGAGATAAGAAAAGAAGAGTCTGTATGAACATCGTTTAAGATTTATTTCAGATTTTATTTCAGATTTAACTAGTTCAAAGTTAGAGCTGCACCCTGCAGCATGTTTGAAGCAATTAAAGCAGAACAGGTTTGGAAAGTTGAAGGGGGATGGGTTTTCAAGAGATTCACATCACCTGCTCACAGCAGGAGCTGCACAGCTTTCTACAGGCTCACATTTAGGCAACCCATGGCACTCAGTGCTCCCAGCGACATGCAGGACCCACTGTGATGCAGGGACTGGGAAACTCCCTCAGCCCAGGATGGTCCTTGAAGCTGCACTGGAAACAACATCAGTCCTTTCTATATTGAGGCCATATTTGGTTTCATAGGGTGTCGAGTATTTCCTGAAGTCATGCAAGGGGGAGGCAGATAACATCTTCAAATGGACAAAACCCATCTTCTGCTAAGCGTTAAAAACCTGATTGTCCTTTCTGAGGAGTCCTACACCAGAGTTCATATTCAGGTGACATAGTAAAATTGGATAAGCAGTTCCCTGCAATACTCCATAGTCATCCTGGACACATTTTCACTGATTTTCAAAAGGGTTTTTTGTAGTACTTTATATTAGAAAAAGATAACTACAGAATCATGTGATACTGCACTTTCAATGAAGTTTTCTAAAACTGTTTATTAAAAAGACCATGGATGCCAAGCCACCAGCTGTAAGCACATTTCACATTCTCTGTCCCAAGACACAAAGGCTTCTTATTCTACCTCAGCTGAACTTTTGTTTTTAACTTACCCAAACTCTGCTCAACAGTCCAAGATGCTAATGCAATAATAGTATTTTGTAACCTTGAGGGGAAGAAAGAATGTTTGAAATCTATCCTGTGCTCATAATACCCAATTTAATTGTTTTAACCTAATTATAAATGCTTTTTCAAACCAAGCATGGTAAGTAAACCTGTAAGCGTTGAAACCTCAAGTGTATTTTTATAAGTAACACCACCACAATCTTTACCAGCCTTAGTACTTCCTAAGACACCAACATAAAACCAGTACAGATGCTTAGGACTAGCACTTTCTCCATGGTTCTTTAGAGAGGAAGAAGTCCTCAGGAATACTAAGGACAAGGACTCAAGTCCATGCAAGGATCCGCTTGGTGGTTGATAAACAATTTATCAGCCCCTGAGATCCTCCCTGTCCCCACCAGCTCAGCACTCTCCTCTGAGCAGTGTCTGTGCAATGCTCAGCTACTCTCTCAACCAAATCAACTGCATAAACCCATTTCTTCCTCAAACTCCATCCACTTTAGCACAAGTCCAGCTCAGAGCAAAGCCAAACAACAGGATCTGCAGAAGGAAACCATTGCCGCTGCCAGGGAAGTGGAAGCACAGGTTTGCCACTTCTAAACCTGTGATGTATTAAAGCACCCAATGTCAGCATACCACGTGTCAGAGCAGCTGTGATCACATAGGAGGTCCCAGCTCCCCATCCATAACCCCTCTCAAGCTGGAAGGATGCTCTTAATGCAAATACAGCTATGATAAAGATGGTTTATCATTAGTTTCCTGGAGCTGTTTCCACACGTCTGTGTCCAGCCTTCGTAAGGAAAGAAGCTCCAGAAAGATGAAAGAATAATTGAAAAGAATTGAATTCTTAACGGAGGAAAATCAATTCTATCACAACCAATCTGACATATGACAAGGAAAATGGAAGGCATCTGCCAAAAGTGAACAAGTAGATGTGCATGCTTCCCTTATAAAGGTGGCACAAGAGAAAATGATTGAATACTCCAGACAGGCTTAGATGGAAGAGTAGAAATTAGCATTTGATATACTTCAGTGACTGATGACAAGGAGGAATGAAAAGGGGGGGCAGAGGAGGAGAACACCACCAACAAAATCAAAACCCAAACACCAAACCACTCAAAAGCTTTTATAATAACCTCCTTTTCCTATCATACTTTATAAATACATGAACAGAGATGACCTCTGGTCTATGTATGCATTTTTTATTTCATAACTCAATAACTCAGGCTAGAAATACTCTGTTTTTCCAATAACGTAACACTTCAGAACATAAGTTTGATATTTCTTAAAGCAAACTCCAAGCACTGAAATATATTGCCAAATATGAGCACTCTGCATAACACAAAGTAAAATAATTGCAAAGGTAGAGTAGATTAACAAATCTAAATATGATTCTTCAGCCTCTGCTAAAACATGTCTTAGCCACATTAACTAAGAAAAAAAGGCATGGAACAGGCATGTACAAAATATTTACATGAGATATTTGGTTTTCTAAAACTGTGTACTAACTAGTAATGTCAGTGTACAGAGAGACAAGCACTATTAATAGGGAAACTTAGTGGAAATTACAGATAATGACAATAACCTCAAGAGAGAAAAATGATGGTCAAAGACATTCTGTAGTAATGAGGGAGAAATTTACATGATAATAATGGCAGGCTGCCAAATTAATAGGAAAGTGAAGAACCCTTGATATATTGGTTTCAGATATTTAGTCTGTATTTTCAGTTTTCAGTGTGCTGTATCTGCATTATTCTAAACAGATCTGGAAAACATTAAACCATATCCCACTATTCACTGTGCAACTGGCTGAAAAAACCCAGTCAAATTTGATTTGGCAGCACATGACAGTGATAAGGAATTGTGCTTTATCACTGCTTTCTCCAACCAATATAAAATGTGATTTCCCTTTGAAGCCCTCACTCTGTCTCAAAGTCCACCTTTTTTCTACAGGCTGCCTTCCTGTCCAGTTTAGGGAAATCAAATGCTTTGGGTCATTTTTATACACAAGTGACCTGCTATTTAAGAGCTATGGGAAAGATGTGGGAAAATCCCACAGACAAAATTGTCAATCATAACTGAAAGAAATCCCATCTCTGGTCTGCATGCTGATCAATTGACAACACCTGAGGGTACTGAAGAGAAGGCTTCTAACTATCCTTATTGATACTGCGCTTCTTGAAATGACTTTCAGGCTTATAAACCAAGCTATTTTGAAGGATTTTTGATAGCACTGAGTCCTGCCTGGGGCCACCATTGAGGAGGCAAGCACCCACAGGATGGTGGATGAACATCCTCTCCTGCCTCCATCCCAAACTGGCTACTCCACAATCTACCTGAGCTCCCACAAATGATCTGAAATAGCACACAACACTTCGGCTTTTGAATGATTGCAAAGACTTAATGCAGGCCCACTTGTCTTTTGAAAAGTGATCTTGTTACCCAGTGCCATCATGTGTGGACAGCCCAGAAAAACTGGGTTTCTGTATTCATTGTTTCACTATGCTTAGATGGACAAGCACATGGAAGGGGCTTCTCAATTTTGAAGACCTACAAGCATGAACTATATCCTGAGGGCTGAAAAACAGCTCAAAAAAACTTCAGATTCAATTCATTTCTATAGTTCAAGTTTCTCACGCTTCTGTAAAGCTACTAAAAGTAGTAGCCTGAATTTTTTTTTCATGAAAAATAGTATTAGCAATTTTATTTCATGCTTCCATAAGCTTCAGGAGCCACTAGGGACAGCACTTTGTTCTCCCAACAATTCAGCAGCAGCCATTAATGAGGAAAAACTATTTTCAAAGCTACTGCAGACAATGGCATTGGTTGCACAAAGAACTCATCTGAAAATAATTGCTTAAAATACACAAACAAAAGCAGGTATCAAAATAAAAATCCTATGCAAAAGGACAGTGTATAAATACCAATGTGTTAAACAAAAATATGTAATCTTTGACATTGTCTTTCTCCCTGTACACTGAAACTTGCTAACAGGTGAAATCCTTTCTTAATTAATTTATTGTAAAACAATTGCATTTCTCGTCTAGAATTAAAGGGTTAAAGTTATATAGTAAAAAAACCTAGCTAATTATTTACTGGTGTACAATATAGAACAAACCTATTTCTTAGAGAAAATCTCTTAAAATTGCAAATGAAGCAAAAGCACAGGAAACACAGAATTAAGGGTATCATGGGATGCTGCTTAAAAAAAAAAAAAAACTCAGCAAAACTACTCTTGCAGTGCAGATGGTAATAAAAAAGGGTAAGGTAATCAAACACCACAGCAAAAATTACAAACTCCTCCAGGAATAATAAGGTCCAAATTTCTTCCGTGACCTTGTGTGAAAGTCTGAATAAAGTGAAGCTACAATGTAAACAACATATGCAGATTTATTGTGTTACATTTCCAGAATCTATACAGCCTTTTTTCCTAGCTCTCTGGTGCTTTTTCAGATTTTCATTTCTTGTTTTCAGCATGAAATTCATGAGGTTTGCTTATTTAAGGAAGTCTCCTGAGCTTGATATATCTCTGAAGTGGTACTGCTCTTGCACACGGCAAATGCCATGAGGGCATAAAAGCAGGATAATGTCATTGCATCAGAGGCACTGCTGGTGACAGAGGAGGAAACTGCTTTGTGCACTGTAGTACATCTCTGCTACACACATCCTCCATCCTTGTGGACCTTCCAAAAGCACTCATTGCAAGGATGTGTGTGGCAACCAGAAGGAAAACAAACAAACAAACAAACAAAACAAACAAAAAAACCCAAACAAAAGACAAAAAACACCAATCAAAAAAACCATCACCGAACCCCCAAATAACAACCAAACAACCAACTCACAATGAAACTCAGCTCCATTCTGCTAAACTGGTAAATTATTTCTGAAAGGTTCATTGGAATCAATTGCTGCCAAAGTTGCAACTGCACCTCTGAGACCGACGACAAGGGAAATAAATCCTGCCCATCAAGAGTCAACAGGTGCTGCTCTAATGAACAAAGGTGGGGATCTTAAAAAGATTACAACATGGATGCCAGTCCACTGCTAGGAATGGCAGTTTTTATTACTGACATGGCCTCTGCTATTGGGAAGTTTAATGAACTGAAGATTTTTAATCAATGCACTGGTTTATAGGCCCCCATCATAATTAATTTTAAAAACTTAGCAATTATACAGTATTTCCTGAACAAAATTTCAGAGTTGAAAGCATGATCTTAAGCTTTATCTTTAAAATTTTCCATTTTAAACACGAAAAGCAGAGATGAACCAATTATTTTGAGATGGTTAGTTTCCTGAATTAGGTTCACATTTCACCACAGACAGACTACATTTAAAGTTCCTTGTATATTCTTAATTTCAGAAACTCTTAGTGCCTACACCTGACTTAAGATCAAAATGAGACCTGCAAGTCTTGTGCTTAAGCTACTGATCACCTATGTGTCAATCTCCATTCTCTGTACAGTGCCTTCTTTTCTTAAGAATCAACATTCTGAGGCTGCACAAGAGGACTTCCAGCAGCTAGAATTAAAACTGGGAATCCTCCCAGCTCCAACCAACCATGCTGCAGAGTGAGTTTAATGAAAAATAATAATAAAACATAATAAACCCATTATTCCAGTAAATACTGCAAGGAACAAAACTACTCATAACAACGGCAAGTGTGAACCTTACTGTAAAGTCAGACATGGGAAAAGTGTATTTTAGAGCATTGTTTAGCTGAAATCCTATAAATTTAGCATTGCAAACCAGCAGTAATTGCCTGCCATGGTGAAAAGCACTGGGAATTAAATTTTAAAACCTACTGGTTGTTATAAGAGAAGGTTGTCCTTATGTGAATGCAGTTCACAGTCAAGCACAACAAAAGCCACTGAAACATCCAACATAATCAATTTCCTTGCCATAAACTGGCAAAAGCCCCATATGGATAAAGAAATAAACAACAATTCAAAATAAACCTCACATACCCACGGATCTGTTAAATTTTAAGTGTTCTACATTTATTGCACACAGCCAATTATTCTTACTTTGACAAAACACAAAGCAACAGGAAACTCACAAATTTTGGCAGATTTTTTTATTTTAGTCAAATATCTCAGGATACCAGAAACTCATATTAAAAATAAACAAAAAGCCAAGTAAAAGTTGTCCTGTCATGCTAGCAATGATGATTGGCAAATTCCTTTCCATCAACAACTAAACAATAAAGAAAGTGTTCATTTTATCTCACACTTAATGACGTCATCTTTCTTAGTCTTCGAGGGCTGTGCTCCAATTTTGTAGATGGAGCTATAATGTCAATAGGATTCACACTTTTGTCAGCCCACTCAAGCAGCATAAGGGCTCAGAGAAACATGGGGCTGATAAACCTGTCTGAATGTCACACTTTTGGCAGGAAAAAACAGTAGGAAAGGCTCCAATAGTGCTTTTCCAGTTTTTCCCAGTCCAAACTGCTGACATTAAGGCATGTGTGAAGGAACCATTCACTTCCTTTTAATTGTGTTAGTGTTGAGACACCTGACATGCCACACTCTTCTCCAGATGGAAAAGAGACAAGTAAGCCCTGAATACCTCCCGGCAGTGAGCACAAAAACTGCTTGTTGTTGTTTACCAAGGAGGGAAGTGCTAAGTTGGGAGAAATTCAGGCTACTCTGTGCTATTAAACCAAGCTTGGTTCATGCTCCTCCCAACTTGCTCCCCCAGCTTCCCAAAACAACTACTAAGAAGGTGCAAGTTGTTTTAGGTGGTATCACCCTGAACAAATGGGTCTGGCAACTCCAAAACCCTTTCCTCAGCCTCCTGGGCAGCCACAGTACTTTGTTTCCAGCTGGATACTGCACAGATTGGAAGGTCAAAAAAGGTTTATCTATATTTCACGGCTAAGATGCCTGTTTTGTCCTGGATTTTCATTCATGTTACTGTGCTATTATTACATGACCATCATTCTTTAGTAAATATCTACATTGTTGCCATCAAAATCCCCCTGAAACCCTCTTTGCCACTATATCTATTAAGCTATTGAAGATCTCAGGCTATTACTGTCCTACCAAGCACTGTCTGGTGCATTGAACTATGGAGTCTCCTTTTCCTCTGGTGCTGTTCAAAAACATTAAGTAAAATTCTGAGAAAGACTAAAGGAACAAGTATCTAATAATAAGGTAAAAGAGACGTCTTAAATTGTAATGAAAATCAGGTTTTATTTTTAAAAAGATATTTACTGATGTTCTGATGTTGCAATAAAGAACACAGAAATGGACAAACTGGTTGGATGTGCTGTCCATCTGTCTCAGAAACCTATGTCACTTAATGGACAAAGAAAATGCTTATAAGAATAGGGTAAAATCAGAGAAAAATGACATGGACTTCCACAGAATACTCTTCCACCCTTCAGCACTGGAAAATCACAAATATGAGAAAGATGTCTTTTCTGTATGACTATGGCCTTGCTTTTTATCTTGTGGTTTTGGAATTTTTTTGGTTTGGTTTGGGGTTTTTTTGGGGCTTGGGTGTGGGTTACTTTTGTTAGAATTTTTAAAGTGTCTCAGACTCAAGTAAGCTTTTGAATTTGTATCTTCTAATTTTTTGTAGTCTTCTCTATAATGCAGACAAGGAAATTAATACCGCAGGTTATTCTGAGTAAAGGCATATTGCTAACCTAGAAAACAAAATGAAAATAGAAAAACTTTGTATAATCCTTAAGAAAAGTTTTTTGTTTGGGGCCTTTTTTCCCCTCATTTACAACACATACAGACAAGTTCTTCCTCTCTGTTGTTTGATGTCTATTTTTCTTTGGATTATTTGTAATAAGTCTTTTTCTTATCCGTAGGTTTCAGCATTTTAGAGCTCGGCACAAAAGGAGACTGCAATGGTGTGCTGCATTACTTACAAATGTTTCAAAATACTAAGTGCATGGGCTGGTCAAAGCAGCTGAATTGTATTAAGCCAGAATAGGTATTTGCATATTTGGAGTACAGTTATTAAGCAGTCATCATGCAGTGATTATACAAATTTATTCACTACGATCAGCCAGCAGCTGACAGGCACAGGTCAAGGATTTAGACGGCGCAGGCTATCAAGTAATAATTGTAAAATGACTGTATAAAAGGAAGCCTTATAACAGCGATGCATCCTCACAACCCAAAAGGCTGTTGGCATGTCATTCCAGAGAATTTTAAAGAATTTTAAAGGTATAGTGAAAATTTAAAAAAAATAAAAGTATAATGTTAACCACTCTTTCCCCACAAAAATGCAATGGGGGGTGATATAAGCCCTTCTTGACAGAGAACATGGAAGGAATACATTCTTGCATCGGACCTTGTGGATTTGAAGCCTGAGGGCTTCCATAAGGAAATAGGACTTCTAATTAAATATTACTAATCCAGACATGGGAGATGGTGATTTTTCTCTTTAGCCATAGGGTGCACCAAG
Source organism: Vireo altiloquus (assembly GCA_013396875.1). Classification (NCBI taxonomy): domain Eukaryota; kingdom Metazoa; phylum Chordata; class Aves; order Passeriformes; family Vireonidae; genus Vireo; species Vireo altiloquus. The sequence continues at coordinate 623,485 of VZRF01015768.1, forward strand.
CACCAGAAAACTACCATATCACTGCTGGAATGAAAGAATACATTAAAGCTTCTGAGAAAGCCTGGGAGAGGACACTGAGCCCGGGCCAGACAAAGGAGGTGCATGGTGCAAGGTGAATAGCTCCATTTCTCTGAAAAATCTTTCAAAAGGAAGGTGGGCAGAGCTCCCAAGGAAAAGCTCTCATGACTTCAAATTTTACATTCTAGACAATTTTTGTAAGCAATTTGAGTGTGTATTTTTAAGAGCATCTCTTCCCTTCCTCTCTAATTCGTACAGACTGTGCAGCAGCATGGAATCTTCATGGAGGTTTCCATGATGCACCATCTGCAAGAGAGAGAGAGGGTGAAGAAAGTACCAGAGGAAAGGTCAGTTACAGAAGCAAAGTACATTAAGTGCTGGGCACACTTCAAAGAGGACTTAAAAAATCCGCAGGGATTGTAGGAACTCTGAATTAGGGCAGCAGCTGGAAGGTACAAAGGAGTAAGACTGAGCATCAACAAAGGAGATACTCTCTGGCTTGCAGCAAGGCTTAACAGGCTATTGGAAAACTCCAAGTTATTTACTGAGGAGCAGGTGGTTTTCTTATTTCCTGGACCACTTTCACTTGTGCTAATTTACTTTTATCATGAACCACTGAAGGGAGAAAACTTGGTTGAGATACTTCTCAGTCTGCAATCACAGAAACATCCTCTCAGTTTCGAGTGCTGTTTCAAACCAGATTAATTAACAGTATTAATTATACAAAAATTGCCTTGTGATAGGTAAATCCAATTGAACACATTACAATGTATTCTAATGGAATAAATACAAGGGAAGAAAAAGGTAAACACTAGATTAACCAGAATATTATTTGTGAACAAGGTTCTTTTAGACAGTGTTTTAACACAAGCCTGAGAACTAATTACACATAAAAACAAATATTCTCAAATATTCTTTCCTTTTGTTAAGAGGCTGTAACAAATCATATGTGCAATAACCAAGACAAAGATAAATTAAAAGATCTTGCCAAAAGAGAACTTAGAAGATCTAGGACACGACCAACATTCAGCAATGCTGAAATATCAACTGTTTTTCAGCCACATGCAAAGATATCACATACTAAGTACAACTTCCCCTATAAAACCAGTATCTTATCATGATACAGACTCACACTGCAAATCAAATGCAGAAGATAAACTATTTACTCTCACTAATATGTCAGATTACATTGCAGAAACTGACAAATCAATAGCAAATATTAGAGCTATATCTCAATCTATAAAAATCCACAACCTTCACACATAATTAGCTGCATCTGCAGTAGAGGGGGCAAGCTGCCACCATCAGACCATGACTTCCTTCTCCACTCCAGGACAGATTGTGTCTAACAGAAGAGTTCTGTTTCCAAGGTAAATGGAAAAGCTTTCTATTGACTTAAGATTGTCAAACGTATTCAAAATTATCAAGTGGAAATGAAGTGACAGAATAACCATGAATGAAAAGGAATACAAACCTCTGAGTGTTTGTTCATTTATTTATTTAATGTCAGAAATGAAAACAAGGTAATGGCAAAGCTTGAGATAACATGGTTCCACACTGCCCACTGCACATGGGGGTTACTGCAGTGCACTCACTTTGGACAGAAATAATATCAAAAACCTGAGAAGGGCACAAAGCATGATAACAGCAAGCAATCTTCAGAGTTAATGGAGGAGTGATTCCAAAAGTTGCACGAGGAGCTTTTCTGAGCTGTTCCCTGCCCAGCCCTTCACAGGGCCACACCACAACAGCTTGTTTAATCAAGTCCCACACAAGCTTTTTTAACCTACAAAAAAGGTAAACCTGTAATTAACGAAATTATTACTTATCTGAGCTGGCTGCAACCCTCCTTATGCTCCATGAGTTGTGGGAAGAGAAATTAAAGTGCTAAGCATGGCTTAGATTTACAATCTAATAGTTTTCAAGTAAGAAACAAGACATCCCACACAGATGGCTGTATTTACCAGTTCGGTAATTCTGGTAATTCCCTCCCAAATAACTTTATGTTTGTCCTAAAACACCATTAAAGCATAGATAAGGAACAGAAGAACTAAAGAGCTGGTTAATCTGTGTAGTATCATTATGTATTATTTAGTTTAATATCTTCTTGTAGTAAATACAAAATCATTATGCACCATTTTCTTCAACAGAACATTGTAGTAAATTTGGTGTTGCAACAGAACCATTAAAGTATAATAGTGTACACAGAAAAATTCTACTGATTAGCAAACAAAAATATGTAATTATAGCCACAGTGTGGGACTCAATTGGCTCCATTTTATTGCATACTGTTCTGTAAGACTACTTTGCTGCCAAAAATAATGAGGAAAATATTGAGTTGCTAGTTCCAGTTGTACTAGAGATTTTTGTCTTGATTTTATTGACATTTATAAAGCGATCGTCACATGTAACAAACAAGTCACATTGCCAACACTGTGAGCTGCAGTCTGCAGTGATTAACGAGTAAACAGCATCAATTCCATAGCAATGTTCCACGGATATGGACCAATATCAACTGATTTTTTAAAGAGGTAATTCTGAACACTTTGGCCAAAGCATCTCAAGTGCTCTGCAGTTTGAGCAATATTAACAAAATAATACAAGAGCACTGAGACGTGGCTTTAAAATGAAAAAGCAGCTCAACATTAGCCCATAAAAGCTGTAGTAAACACGTTCAAGTGTGCATATTTCCAATATATAAAAATACAGTTTTAATGGAAAATACATATAATCATGAGTAGAAAGACTGAACAATATCTCCTGCGATATTTGGTATTATACTTAAGCCTCCAGATTTTATTTTCCGACTTTCATTAAAGGGAGGAGAGGGAATGAGATATATTTGTAGCATTGTACAAAAAAAAGATGGTTAGTGCCTGTTTAAAAAGCTTGCAGAGAAATTAAAATCACAAAAAGTTAATCTGTTTCTGAAAACATTGGAATGTTTACATCAGAGGCATTAAATTTACTGGGTTTTTAACCATAGGTAGTTCATGTCTGAACTGCAGCCTGATACCATTAGAAAGGAGCAAACACTCCGATAGGACAAAAGGTAAGAGTGGCTTAAGATATCAAAGCTCCAAAGACTGTATCCATGATGAACCCTGGGAATAAATTCCTCTTTAAGTTTGGCCTCCATTCTGGAAATATTTATAACACAAAATTTTTACCCATTTTTAGAAAAAGAACAAAACATCTTAATAGCTTATGTCAGTGGTGTCAAATGCAGAATAAAGCTCAACATAATTCTTAATATTACTCCTCCCACTCTCAGAAAACATACTTTTAAAAATAGCTTCACCTACTTACTTTCACAGTAGTCAAATGCTTGCAAAAAGCAAGTTGTGTGCCAGATTGTAAGAGATTGTGGTGAATTGGGCAAGGCACTGTGAACATCCATCTATTAAAAGGGGATATTAAGACTCATCTGCATTTTTCTATTAGATTTTACCACTTTGGGTACATCTTCATTAGGAAATACAGAGGACCAATAAGGGCACACCAGTGGAATAAAACAGCTGGTGGTGAGAACCTGTTGTATAAATACTATACACAGTTCAGGTGCTTTTTGATGGTGGAGAGGGTTTTTGTTTGTTTGGGGTTTTTATTAATTTTTATTTTGAGCTAGGTCTTGTCTGGTCCTAGGGCTGAATGGCAGTTTTCCAGTGGAATGCATTAGAGACACATTTTCCAGTCCACTTTTACCAAAAAGAAACCTACTTCGTATGCTTCAAGATACATAATAATGCTAAATACCAAAGTATTTAGCCATGAGACATGGGCATTTCCTCCAAAAGCACGTGCTAGGCCCTAACTATAAAAAGCAAGGTGAATGCAGCTTGTATTGGTTTAACCGAGTTGAAATTTATTTGAATTTGTCAGGATTTTTAGCCACGCCTGAGTTAATATACCTGCAAATAAAGGGGAAAAGCCCCATTCTCACTCAAACAAAACAAATCTCTACATTTTCAAAGCAGCAGTTTGGTGCTGAGCCCCACAACCTTGTACTGAAAAAGTACAAAGGATCAAAGTAAAAACTCACATCAAACTCAAGCTCTGCATCAGCCACACACACAGAAGTCAGCAGGATAGGCTATTCATCCCTTAAGGTTTTAGCTGTAAACAGGCACTAACAAACAACTGAGCGATGGCAGAACAAAAACATTCAGCAGCCCCCCCAGGGCACAGGCATAAACAAACCCTGTCTTACTATGACTAATATGTGCTGCTTGCAGTGGGGATGTTAAGGATGAAGCGTCAGGAACCAACGAGACTGAGGGCAGGATAGACAAACTCTTCCAGAGCATCAAGAAGACTTATACAAATAACCTAATCCTATAGTTCTAGTTCCTTCTGGTGGGAAGATGGAGAGAAGTAATCCTTGCCTGCCTTCACAATATTATACATAACATTTTACAGGCAAAGTCCTTGTGAAATACACATCTCAAGTCAAACTAAAAGCAATATGTGTGAATTTGCTGATAAAACATTTTATAAGACAGTCTCCCAAGGACCAATGGTTAACTTACAGTCTCACACTATAAATATTTCCTGTATTCCTGTATTCCTGTACTGAAAAATTACCAGCATCACACTGTAAAGATAGCTGGTCATGGTCCTATAGAAAGATGGCCTTTTTCACTCTGATAAATTGATATCTTAGATTTACAAGCTTTAATATTATTACTTTTAATATCATTACTTTTACTTTCAATATATATGCTTTCATAGAGTCAGAGAATGAACTGAGGGTCTGTAGTCCCATCCCCTGCTCAGGTTCCTTTTACAAAACAAAGGCACAGTTGAACTAGATCTGCCTTCCATCCTTCTGAAGTGATGAAAATCTACAGAAAAAGTTCTGAAAAAGTAAAGAAGAGCTGTTAGGTGTAGCTAAATCTGTTTATTGTTATTATTTTTTACTAATTATGTTTATGCTCCAGGGTAAAACAACACCCAACACCTACATGTTATTGAAAATAAATGTTTTTCAATTATTAAGATGGAAGAATGAAAGCTAAACAATAACTGGCACAAAAGGCTCATGCAAAAACAGTCCCAAGATGACACCTAACCAGTTTGGCAAAGTGCCCATTTGTGGTGGTAGAAAGACTCACAAAAAAAAAAAGGTGTAGCTAAAATATTAAGGAGGATGAAAGGTCTAAGCTGACAGCAAATACAAACCAGATCTGAATTCTCCCGTCAGACTCTGTTTGGGGAGGCCAGGCTATTATTTGTTATCTGAGGACTGAGGTATGCACAACAAGGGCAGGCGCTGCTGGCACAGGGGTGAGCCCAAAGATCCTTAATGAGGGACAGTCTGAAGCCTCAAATCTCTCCATGTAACACAGTGAGAGTCAAAAGAGAAAGGAATTACTTTTAATGCAGCCTTCAGCACAGACCCGGGGTTCTGATTTATTTTTCTCACATCTAGATCTTCTTCTTAATTTTGCTCTTCCTTTTCAACAACAAGGTTTTATTTATAACTATCTCTTCTAATTAGAAGGCAAACTTCCTGATCTCTTGACCTATTACACAATATGATTTTAATTAGTTCACACTGATATTCAAGGCCTGGAGTTTAAGTACTGCTTTGCCTCAACAAACCTGTTTGCCCATTGAAATCCCTTACATAAACATCCCAACAAAAGATTTTTTAAAACATTTGTTTTTAAATTATTATACAAAAATTCAGCAGCATAGAGTAGTGTTGCAAAAAGTGATGTTCATGACCTTCTGAAAGACAGTTTTCTCTGTTAAACTACACTTCTTTCATGATTTTTAAAAAATAAATAGGATCTTTTTTTTAATTGAGTACCAATAATTGCTCCTTCTCCATTAATGCCTTATGTGCATGTCAGCAGAGACACAGATATTACAGGAATATTTGTTTGGAACAGCTTTTTTATCAGAAAATTCTATGTACTGTGTAAAGGAGATGGACAACAAATAGGAAAACATAGTGAGGGAAACGCAGGGTAAAATGATGGGTGGTATTTCCAATACTGTTCAGAACCTCCCTGGAGCTCCAGAAAGCCCAGATCTCCTCTCTCCCCTTCACTCACATCACACTCAGTCCTTCCGCACCTCCAACCTGGACTTTTATGAGTTGCTGGACAGGTAGAAGTCACATGTGCTACAGTGAATCTGAAATAGAGCCAGCCACATGATTCCAACAAACTATATAATGGTAGAGTCTCCCTGGATTTCCTCAGCTTAAGAGAGGCTTTAGCTCCTCTCCGGAAGTTAGTTTTTAGAAATGTTTTAGAAATCTACTTGTTTTGAAACTTGCAAGTCTTCATCAAACACATCTGCAAATAACTCTAAGATTAAATAATGAGTTGGGAATTAATAGTAGGTAACAGACAGCCCAAGAAACCAGAGTAAGAGTGTTTCAAAATCTGCAGACTGCTTATATAGGATGGGGCACAACCAAAGCACAGATCGATATTATCACTTATTTCCTTTCCAGTTGGACAAGAAATCCCTGACAAAACTCTCGGGCTTCAAGGCATCCCAGGTCACACTACAGCAATCTGCCCATCTGTGAATGAGTAAGAGAAGTGTGTGCACCTGTGGTCAGGACACTTATGAAACACAGGAAAGATCACAGACGTGACTGACAGCATGACTCAGTGAACATCAAGGCTTCAACTTCCACCTCTAGCATTTATTGTTGGAATATCGACCATCATTCCATCTGAATGTTTTCTAATGTTCAGCAGATCCCCTATCAAATATGAGAGCAGTTAGTGTTGCAAGTGTACCTACCTGAAAGCAATAAAATAGCTCCATGAGACAGCATTTGCACTTTTTTAGAGTCAATCATTGTGAAACTACTGAGATGTTCCCTTGGTATTTTAAACAGATACCCCAGAAAAGTACAGAACAAAAAGTGACAAGAAAAAAAGTTTAGATAGCCCTGCTCAATCTTTCTCTTCTATTATTCATTAACCTGAAGGTTTTAAGGGAGAACGCAGTTGGTTAGGGCCTCTCAGAGAAACCTGGCCTAATTAAGTTTTAATTCCAGCAAATTAGGAGGTATACTTTGTCCCTGTCAAACACAGAGAAACATTTAAGCAGCATTTCCCAAAAAGACAACATCCCTTGGTAATTCCACAATGGATTTAGTCCAAAATTTGGCACCATCTGTATTTCATAAAAGGTCTTTGTGATTCAGGAATCCAACCAGCCTCTTTGTAACGTAAGACGTTGGCCACATCTGTCTCCAGAATTCTGTGAACAATCAAAAATCACTGCAGAACAGCTCCAAAAGAGTCCCTTCCTTCCTCTTAAGCATCTTCCTACTTACTGACTTGAGACTATGCTTAAACTCAAAATGATGCAGAAGTGCTTTAATAGTAACATTATATATCTATATAACCCAAGGTTCAATGCCTTCAAACACGAAAAATCAGAGGGACTGCAGCAGGGGGAAGGGAGAAGTGCAGAGATTCGTATGTAAAGCTTTTTGTAGAGTATCAGTGCTAGGACAAGCCAGAAGACCCAAGAGCCAGTGTCACCATCCTCATTTCCATGGATGTATTGCTAATTAATCTCAAGGAAAACATAAACCATTCCCACAATGCAGTGGAGAGTAAGGAGAGCTATTTCTTGCAATAGACAAGATTCCTTAACTGAGATGAAAGCTTCCCCCTTATTGCCATTGGTCTCTTTATTGGTTCTTTCTAAACATATTCTGGTCTTGAGCTTTAACTCCAAAGAGTTAAAATCCAAGCCTTGCTAAAATACACTCAAAAATAACTTTTGTATGGGCATAGCCATCACTACAGTCAATTAGGTATTCATGGCTCTGCTCCCATTCCTGCTGTAGTAGGTGTGATTGTTGTACTTTTCCCCCAATTCTTGCGCTCCATTTACTTACACTAGGCCGGATATCGCTTCACTACACATCAAAACAAAACCTGCTACAAAGCAAAGCAGAAATGGATTTACACTGTACAAAACAAGGCATAATTTTTTTTAAAAAGCTGAAATTGGATACAATACACAAAAGGCACTGCAGAAAGTAAATGTGGATCTCCGAAAGGTCTCTCCATAAATGAAGATTCTGGGAGCATTCTCCACTGGATGCAGAGATGCTTGGGTGAATGCACAAAGCACCACATGAACTGCAGTGCTGCTGTTCCTTGGCACAGGTACAGGAAAACAACAATTAAGCTTTTGTCAAACATACCCTTTTTTTAACAAGCAAACAAATTCTTTCTAAATACCTGTGCTGCCAATGTCTCTCTCGCATGTATAATTATATAGTCTTTCTTAAAAGACTACAAACAATCAAATGGCATTGTTAAATAAGAAAATGTGTTTTCTCTATCTTACTTTTGATTATTCAACATTAGCACATAAATTGACAGTTATTAGGAAAATGATAAATGTTATCTATTCATACAAAAAGTGTTTTACTGAATCAAAACCATTAACAGATCCCAAGAGTATAAATGTAATTCTTTTATACTACTGAAAAGGAAAACTATAAAAAAAAAAAAAGAAAAGAAAGAAAAAGAAGAGATGTTATTACACTCAGGAACATATGCAGACATTCCCCAGAAGAGGCAAGTAACAGACCTGACCTAACACAGTACAGCTTAAAAATCATTGTGAATGGAATTTAATGTGTGTAAGATTGGAAAACATGAAATTTGATTTCTTTTCCTTATGCTTCAGACCTTCTGTTATGCTTCTAGTCAATTTTACCAAGCTGAAGAAATATTACAAAATTTAAACATAACTCTACACTAGTACATTTTTTTTGCTGCATAATACGTATCCTTTGTCAAGCCCAATGATCACATTAAAGAATGGGAAGATAAAGTTATTTGTGTTCAAATACTTTTCATCAAGCTCAGAAGGTTCAGAAACACAGCAGAGACTGGAAGGACAGATTTTAAAAATTCTTCCAGGAAAGGTATCGGCAACTTAAAATTACAATCTAGAAGATGTCCCAGGTTCCCCTGCCTTTTCAAATGGTGTTACTCTGACGTCTGCCAGGGAAAGGAATTGAAAATATGCTGTGAAAGGACAGGCATTGTTTTTCTGCCTGGAGAAAAGCGTATCTCATTGTAGCCCTAAGATATCCCTGCCCCTTTGGATGACTTCTTGACTTAGCAACACCAGAGTTTACAATATGCCCATCAGCAACAACCAGCAAAGCCACAGAGAAAACCTTTTCTATTGGTTTTCCGCCAGCACACTTTTCAAGCAAATGAGTGATACGAGGTGTCAAATCATAAAGTGAATATCCTACAAGTATATGGTTTTCCCTAAGAAAGGGAACAGAGGTACTTCTTGCTAGTGAGACAGGAAATGTGTAAATCCCATCCCACTTTCTTGTTTAGAGAGTTTAATAAAGCAGCTCTGTATTGTGGCACACCAATATATTTTGGCAGCATTTGGAGAGATAGCACCTCCTGAGCTGTGAGTACCACATTTTACTGCACCCTGTCAGGTTAGATAAAAGCTGTCTGCAACTTTTATATTTTTCCTAGACAGAAGAGTTATACAATATTGCCAAGAAGCTTTAGAACCATACAGGGTAGCCCATCACTACTGCCAAACAATTTTTTAAGATTCTATTTCTCCCTCTGTCTAAAAGGTGTTCTGGCAACTCTACAAACATTTAAGAAAGCAGCATGTTCTCCAGCTACTCTGCAACACACATTGAGACAGGGCCTTAGAGAGACTGACTTTGGAGACTAACCTCTTAAAATTTCTTAAACAATTTATAAAACAACCTTCCTATGAAATGATTTTCTTTTTTTCAATTTCACAGTTAGAGAACAAACATTCTTTAAAAATCAAGTTCCCTCCTCCGAAACTAGTCCTAATGGAGTAAGGTACAAAGTAAAAGGAACAGGGGAAATAAGGAAATAAGAGCACACAGTAAATATGTCAATTATTTCACCACGTTAAATATGACTAAAGAAGAGAGAAACTTCAGTTAATAGCAGACTGATTATTCCAGCAGGGGCACTTAGTAGCAGTGATGGAAAGATAACACTTGTTTAACTAGTGTTTGTACTTTACATTCCTCAGATAGAAGAACTATAGATATGCCAAACACCATCATCATTACATCGGCTGCTGCTCTGACCTCTGTAAATAATTAAAGGCTGTGACATTACTCTGGGTAAGCATATCATAATGTAACATGTGGGGATGGGAGGAGTACACATGACCAATTCCTCCATCCTGTATTTTATGCATGAGGAGTAATAATATATCATGTGGTCAGAGCACGGTCGCCAAGAGGAACAGCTTGGAGCTGATAATGCTTCCTGGAGAGACTATGGAGTTCCTCTTGGGAAGACAAGAAGTGATCAATAAGCATGAGAGGCAAGCTACAATGATATGGGTCGACTCTCAAAGCAGTCTTGCTTTCAAATAAGTTTGTTTTGTTTCCTTCATTGGAAACTTTTAAAAACATCTTCCAGTCCAGTGCTCAATACCTTTAGGGCACAATTACACCTTTACCAGAAGGACTAATTAATTTTAATTACTTCTTCTGACAAATATTTTGTACAGAGTGTAATATAGGTACGTTTTATTGATCCAGGAATTTAACATTTTACATTAGAAAAAGACCCCACCTGTTCTATTATAACAATAATAAAAGTAGAAAAGATACAAAACACGCAACACGAAATGTACAAAACTCTGAATTTCAAAGTAGGGAGGGAACTCTGTGCGACTCTTTTTTCAGATTGTTTACAGTAAATACAATTTAAATGGATTCGGTTTTGCCCAAGTGATTTTTGCTACTCATCTATCAGGTAAGAGGCAACAGTAGCACACAGTGGCAAGAATAATGGTGCAGTGAAAATGGAAGGGCATGAAGAATCAGCCTGTTCCAGCACGGAGAAGACAGACAGAGAAGTTTGGTGATGCTTTCGTTTATGGGAGATGGTCATTATTTTCAATGGTGAGGTGATTTATCAAATGGTCTTGGGCAGACAAGTCTGTCAATACTGGAACAAAGCTATGTACAAACCCTTCATTTTAACTAAAGACTTAACGGATGGCCAGTGAGTTAATTGCTATTAAATCACATACAAAGAATGTTCTTATTTCATCTGATGTGTGTTTTCATACAGACTCTCACAGGAAGAATACTAAATGTAATGCTAAAATGTTTTTTGTCTTTCTGTGTAGGAAGAGATTACCAGCAAGCTAGGAATTAAATTCCACTGGATAATCACTGCACAGTAGCTAATTTTATAAGGTACACATATGGTTGTATTTCACTTAAATATATATTTAATTCACCTAGAAATTCTAATATCAAGATGCTACTTTAAAACATCTAAAACCAAGCATGCTATGAAAGCAGTAAAACACCTTCAAAAAACCTTGTTAACTGTATAAAAAACTGAAATTAATGAAGCTGGTGACATTCAGTGTGTCAAAAAGCATCTCTTTATGCCAAAGGTGACCTTAAGCCATGGCTGGAGATTGAAGAACCACTAAGACAAAAAGAAAAAGAGAGTGATCTAGACTGCATGAAACAACACCACAGAGAACTGGTTCTATTTTGCAACCCAAATGCAAGAAGGCAAGCAAACTGAAATATGGTGCACAGCAATCAGAAATATTGAAAAGAAACCTGCAGCCCAGACTCTCACTCAGGGCATGACAGTCCCCAGACACCCAAGCTGGTCAGTCTCTGCATGTGTCACCTGAGGTGGCTGGAGGGGACTGGGTAGGAACTCACTCTTCAGAGGAATGCAGCTCCTGTCCTCTCGCTGCTGTTTCATGTCACGGTCTGACCATGAGCTCTCCAAGTCACCTGGGAGAGCAGGAGGGTGCCAGGAGGAGATCTCAGCTCCCTGAAGCCAAGGCAGGGAAAATCTTCCCCAGTGCCTCCAGCAGATGACCTCCACAATGCTCCCCCCTCATTAGCACTGTACTTCAGGCACCCTACTTTCCACTTAGGTAATGAGGAACATTGATCAAAACTATTGTCTTAGCTTTGTTCAGTACACTACAGACTTTGCAAAACTAATGCTCTTTCTGCAAATACATTTTCTTCACCTTACCATAAGATTTGTGCATTATTTATTAATATGTTTTTTGCAGAATTCCTTTTGAATAAGTAACACCTGACTACTAACATTTTGTTAATTCTAATGAGAGGAGTTTTCCACACATATGGATTAAGTTTCTAAAGACCTGTTTCAGTGCTTTTCTGATTCAAAGCTGATTCTGAGATTCTGATTCTCCTGTACACACATCCTTCAGTATTACTCATGAGCTAATTTAAACACAGGTATCACCTAGTTTCAGTGAAAAGACTGAAATGAAGACCAAGATAAAAACTTAATATAAGCTGCTATAATATGATGAATAGGATATTTTAGAAGAACTCGCTAGGAAAATAATGCATATTGTATACTAAATAAAAAGAATCATACTCTCAAGAGCTTTTGAAATGTTCCTTTCCCCTTGATGAATTACAATGCAATTTTCTAGCCAACTAATTTCACTAAAGAAGATAATGACTTGAGCAAAAGGCTAATCAACTGCCAATCAGGATTCCTTGAAGCACAGAATGTCAAACATCCAAGCAAGTTTTTTACAAGTCATAAAAGCACTTAAGTTCCATGATATGTCATAAAACCTGTGATGAAACTCTGAAGTTGATGAAGCATTCTTATTTCTCCAGTGATATTCTTAAACAAACAAATTTCAGCTTTAACCAAATCTTCCATTAGTATTCAGACCTATTAAAGAAGCATCATCACTACACAATTAGCTGTGCAAATGTCAGTCAGAGAACTAAACAAATTAATCACCCAGGTTGCTTTCTCTACCAAGTGTCTGAATTGTCAATGTTATTTAATTTCTTCAGGAGTGGAGGGTAGAGAAGGGAAATATGTTTTTTTAAATCTTCCCTTATTAGATTTTTATCATGATAGTGAGTGCTAATTTATTATGACTATTTATTTTTAATTTAAATCCATTTTAGTTTTTTTTTTCTGCAGTATTCCACTTAAACCTTTTTCTGTAATTCAGCTGAAAACCTTTCAGAAGGGAAGCTTTGCAGAAAAACATTAATTGCCATCATCTTTTCTTCACAAGAAACATAGGTCACTACTCTTTTATGTGTGACTAAATAGTAGTCTCTGAAGGCAGGACTTAATTATTTTTATGTAGCCTATCTCTTCCTTTCTATTTTCAAAGTCAATAATTAATTATTTGTCTGGGCTTCTATTTCACCACCTTGTGTATTTTTCTGGGAAGAAAGCAAGGCATCTTGAACCTTTATCACCCACTTGATCTTGTTATGATGTTTTGAGTTGTGTACATATTACACAAGCAGAATATTATCACTGATAAATACAGGAGAATGGAAGAGAACATCTTTAACCAATCTAAGTCAACAGTGTATTCAAACTCCCAGAGTTTTAGACAACAAGAAGGAGAAAAGCATGCTGTCCAGTCTCATGTACTCATAGCTTAAACATCTATTTCTGAAAATTTAATACAGGGGATTCTCTAAGAAGACACTAGGAAAAAAAGTTATAGATATGTTACAGATATATATATGTTACAGATTAACTCAAACATTTCAAATCAGGACATGGCATGCCAGCTAAAAGTATTCAGTTCATTTTTGGTCCTTACACAATTAAAGACCATATCTAAATATGAGAAATTACACTCATCAAATGTTTTATTAGAACACCATTATTTCACCCTGCTTCGAAAATCTGTGTACAGTGAATGCCTGTAGTGACTTAGGAAAACAGAACTGGTGCACTTCACTCACTGGGAAGAGCTTAAAACCCAGGATGGACATGGTGTACAATATGTACTGAAGCCCATGGTAAGTACAGACCCCTCCCCTAACCACGGAATGAGTTATTCCTGCCTTTTCCCACTCTCATGTGGCACATTTATTCTCACTCTAGTCCCTTCTCCTCTGCTGGACTTGGGAGACCTGGAAAAATCATTTTGCCTCTTTTCTCATACTAGCACCTGTTCCCTATGAAATTCAGGTGGTCTCACTACCATTGATATTGGGTGTTTGATTTCCTGGGTATGGACTGCATGCAGGTAAAGACCTAGAGTCGCCTGCTCCACCTAGCCAGCCACTTCCAGCTGCTGGCAGAAGGAATTCCTTGACAGTAGCTGCTACTGCCTAACCCAAAATTCATGATCACCACTCCATCATACTGGGCTTTCCAAGCCTACTTTACATCTGCTTGCTGTTTCTTGTCCTTTCCTTACACCATGAGCTCTCTTGGGCAGGGATGGTTTCCCACTGTTCCATGCTGGCACTGAGGGAGAACAACAGTGCCATCATCACTAATCAGAGCCACCTGGACCTACAGCAATTTTTAAAAGAGTTTTAAAACCTTCTCAGAGACATTAGAGGCAGCAAAATTACAAGATTTGGGAGTTCCCCAGCAAAGCAAGGACCCTTCACAGAACAAAAGCCATCTTGTGAGAGAAACAGCCTCAGGCCCTGCTCGTCCAGCTTACCATTGCTGATCTCACTTTTCTACAAACTGGGGAAAAGTGTTAGAAAGGACAAAACTCTTTTCAATTGGAAGGAAAAAAGGAGAACTGGGCAGAGACATGAAAATTTGGGGCTTTCCAAGACAGTGGGCCAAATCCTCAGTCAATACCGCAGGGCCGGGAAACTTCATTCCCTTTTTTTTAATAGATTTTTTTTCATATATATTTGTGTGTGTGTGTGTATGTATATGTGTGTGTATATATATATATAATGTGGATGTCAACACACACAAAATCTAGGAAGAAAAAGACATAAAAAGCAGTCCTTGACAAGACTCTAGGTCTTCCTTAGGCCTCCATCTGTTCCTAGAAAAAATATCTCTCAACAAAACCACTTAATGCCTTGTTAAGATTTTTACCTCCTATCAATTTCTTTGGAAACAGTCCTTCCGTTTCAGGGAGGGAGGAGGAACAACTGAGCTTAGGTTTGCTGAACAGCAGTTCCACCTTCCCACCAGCCTCCCCAAATCCCCCAGGTCTGAAGAAATCCAGCACGTGATGACAGAGTCAATCCGCTCAGCATCCAGTTGAAGGAAATGTATTAGTACAAATTCTCACCAGGCAAACAAGCACAGAGAGCAAGCAGCTGGAGAAAGCCACTTCTGAATGCTGACCTGCCCAATGTATGTTGGACCTCATGAATTAAGATCGCAGACCGGGGAAAAAACTGGCAGGCACCAAAGTATAAAATCAGTTAGAGCACTGCAAGCACAGTAAGACACTACGTGTTCTACACTCCTCGGATATTGAGTCCAAGAACATTCTTCGTCTCGCCAAACACTTGTTGAATACTGAAGTATTTTAACATATCAGGTTTATTAGATCACTGTTTGGAAGCCTTTCCAAAAAATACTGATCTAGCAAAGCAATTACTATTCCAGGGAGCATAGCTGAGCTGTGGAAAGCCACATGTGCTAGAAAAGCTCGATTTGTTTTAAAGCAGTCAGTGGAAGGGCAGGGAGAAGAATAGGATAGAAATGCCTTGCATAAAAATCCAGATTTAAGGAAATCAGGAGAGAAGTTAAAAGGTTTACAAAAGTCCACTGGATGAAGGCCTATCAGACCTAATAAAATTAGACTTCTCAAGAACTGAATAATTTTCCAGTCATGTATGTGGACACTGTAGATGAATCACAGCCCATGATTTTCCAGTGCAGAGCACTTTTTCCAGATGCTGGTACACTTTGTCAGTATTTTGCTTTCCTGAGCCAAACGAGACAGGCTTCTTCTTTGATGGGAACATAGCTAATCTGTGTCATAGAATCACAGAATCAATGAGGTTGGAAGACCTCTGAGATCATCAAGTCCAACCTTTGACCAAACACCACCTTGTCAACTAAACCATGGCACTGGATGCCACATCCAGTCTTTCCTTAAACACCTCCAGAGATGGTGGCTCCACCACTGTCTTGGGCAGCCCACTCCAATGTCTAATCACCTTTTTGTGAAAAAATTCCTCCTAATGTCCAACCTGAACCTCCCCTCCATACGGAAGTAAAAAAATGTGTAAACTTTACACTGTAAATTGCTGCCTCCTTCCTTATCACCTTCTCTATCACTTCTGTAGGATTAGCCCTGCCTGGTGTGTCCCTGGGTGGTGTGGAAGGACTTGGAGGGAAACAGAAATGCAAAATCTTTCCTGAAAGACCAAAGTGTGTCGAGAAAGAGACAACGCAAAACAATTTTGCAGTCAACTATCAGAACATACTGAAACCCAGCTCAGACTTTCCAATATCCCTGCTGAAAATTACTTCCACACAAATAAATTAAAAAGAATGTGATGAGACTGCTTATGGAGATATTTGAGAATCACTGAGGATTTTTTCCTTATATTTATGTATATATATAACCATCCTGTTCCTGGATTATTTTATGAAACTGCAAGTCTCGAGCGAAATCACACCAGGGAGTGATGGAGTGGAAAGCAGTTGTGAGGACTGTGATGGGAGGACGAGGCAGCAGGCTGAGGTGGGAATAACAAGGCATGTATTGGGATCTGTATTGGCTGTGGGTTCTTCACACCCATGGCACACCCCAGGGCAATGAAGCACTGTCTGTCTGAGGGGTTTGCAGCCTGACAGTAGGGAATCCACAAAGGTACTTGCCAACCTGATGCCCTGTGACTTAAGTTTTCCAGGATGACAAAAAAGTAGTACTAGTACCAGTTTAAATTTCCTGAATTTATATAGCCACATAGTCTCTGTCTCATTCATTAACTCAGTTTCTGACTGCTTTTCTCATTCCTGAGGAAAATGCTCCAGACTCCCAAAACTAAAGGCTGATGCTAGAGCAAGCTTTACACACCAGAACACGGTATCTTGCACAATGTCACAGATTAACTTTGAAGGCTGGACAGAAACAGAGATGGTGAGAATATTACCACTGGGTCACCTGCCTTCAGAAAAACAAGCAAAGAAAGAGAGTTTGCAGTAGAGATCTTCTGAAATCAATGGGGTACATTAATCAAGAATCAGGACACTGATTTTTCCTGCTTTTTAATGCTTGTAAGCCACTGTTCACTGTCCTTCAATGATCTTCCTCATTGTACACATTTATACAGATACTTCTTCCATTTTCCTGTCTCCACCTCAGCTTTTCCAACAAAAGAATGGCTTTTGCAATCTGCCTTGCTCTGCTTCTGCCACAAGAACAGACATTTCTGGCACAATGTCACAGACTGATCCTCAAATTTGTTAAGATGAAGATCCAGTGAGCCATGGGACCTGATGATTCAGGGACACTGAAGCACCATGTTTGCATGATAGTGCTGCCTGGCCTTGCAATAAAAACATGGAAGGGCACATATGCCCCAGACACAATGTCAGACATCCCAGACTCTGCTGAAAATAACAAGCTTCCCTCACAGCATGGAGCGATGGGCTGTCATAAAAAATATTGCATTCAACTGAACTGGTTGGATTTTAGTCCTAACTTCATTTTGTTCTTCATTTGCAAGGCTTTTCTCTCTGGAATGGTGCACAGAGGTAGTTACTGTGATCCACATACAGTCCCTGTTCTGAAACAGGCTGAGATGTCTGTCTGAGCTGACCCTGTCAGTGCCCCAGGGCTTTCAGAGCCAAGGCTGCAGGCTTCACCTTTGCTACAAGGAGAACTGGATGTAGGCACATTTTGTAAACAAAATGGAGATGGATCTAATAATGCCTTCACCAGCAAAGATAGAAGAGCTAAATTCAACATCAGGCAATAAATACTAACTCATACAATTTCTAGTTATTACTTTAAGTAATTTTTTTCCAACTGTTTTTCCATGCTATGACTTACCAGCTTCTCCTATTTCAATGTATAAGTTAACCCTCTCTTTAATCAATACCTAACTATATAGTACAGAGACACAAAACTTGTTCTAATGGGCCACTGCTGAGAATTAAATACTTAATAACTGAGCACTGCATTAATTTGTGCTTAAACTGGCTTCCTCTTGATAATCAAACATCTGGGTAAATCATTTTAACTAAAAAGCTCTATAAACAAGGTGCACATCGAACAAACCAAATATGTTTTGAAATTTAGTTTCATAGGTATAAAAGCAAGAGAACCACATGTTGCTGCCAAGAGCCCATGAGTGCAATTCTTTCTTTAGATAATGTTCTCATTTCTGCTTTCAAAAAAACACATTTATCTAGTTTATGATTCAAAGTCTAGGTAAGTGCCTGAATATTTTGTCTCACAACTCCACACCTCATTTTAAAATGTAGGAAATTTGTTAAGTAGTCGGAACATACAGGATATAACAAATCATAACACTTGGGATCACTGATGGATATGCTATGAGAAGCTCCACAGAACTGTCTTACAACAGAATAAGATAGAAATATTCTGTGAGGCCAAGCAGAGGCCAGTGAATGCCAAGAGTTAATTTTGAATTTAAAACAAGTAGAAATGTCCTAACTCCTCTGTCTCCCTTTTACAGCCCATCCACCTTCAGCTCCCTTGCAGAAATCCTTCAGTGACATGAACAGCACTTTGGGAGAGCTGCACCTATGGGATGTGTCAGTACAGTGATGCTTTCTGATAGTCCTCAGCAAGGTACAGCACTGGAACTTTAACCTAGAGTCATTTTAAGGTGTAACAGAAGAGGTATTTTCTGTTATATGCTTTGGGGCAAAACTCCTACTGAGCACAGATGTAACAAAGCAGTCAGACACAGAAATTAACAGTGAAGTAATGAATTTCCATATCTCCAG
This sequence comes from Vireo altiloquus, assembly GCA_013396875.1. Taxonomy (NCBI): domain Eukaryota; kingdom Metazoa; phylum Chordata; class Aves; order Passeriformes; family Vireonidae; genus Vireo; species Vireo altiloquus. The sequence goes on from VZRF01015768.1 coordinate 642,246, forward strand.
TAAAAAGCTGTTCCAGTAAAAATCTGTTTTGGTAAGGATTACCCTTGTACAATATGTAACAAAACAAATATAACAAAACAATAACCTAACCAAAGGGAACTAATTTAAGAAACTTTAGGAATAATGTCTGCCTTCCCAAAAACACACAGAAGCCAAAGACATGGCCAAGAAAACTCTGAAATTGCACACATTCATTTGATGTGTGAAGAACAGACACTTGACATGAAAATTAGAATTCACAGCATTGAACTCACTCGTGATCATGTAAGTTGGAACCACGGAAGTTGGGGCAGGCAGGAGTGAGGCAGCATTGGGTCTGCAGAAGGCTAGTGGAAGAGGATGTCTGTGATAAAAGGGAGCTGCAAACAGGTATGTGGGACACTCAAAGCTGCCTACTGGCTGAAACACCCAGGAATCACAGAGATTGCACTCAATCCAGTAGCCAACTTGTGCTGCTGTGCCTCTGCTGCAGAGCAGTACACAGATATGGACACGGGTCTGAAAATCCCGAGGGCAGCACAGAGCTGGGTATAAGTTACCACCCTGGATGTTTGTCCTGCAGTGCAGGCCCAGCTCCAGCAGCCCTCAGTCTACTGCTAATGACCAGACAAGATCTGCAGGGACCTTAGCCCACAGGGATCCTCAGAAGAAGTCAAGAGCGGATTTAGTACAGAAAAAGAGAAACTACAACCTTCTCATGAGAAGAAGCTGATTCTGGCACACATCTGAGTATCTCATCCAAACCTGAATAGTAATCCTACTGCAGAACAATTCAAACTGTTGCAGTCTGAAAGCTGCTTTTTACCAGAAAGTGCCATTTTTCCAGTCTTTCATTTCATCTGAAAGGAATCTACTTTGAGAGACAGTATTTTGTTTAGCTTCTTGATACCAAGAGTTGTCCCAAAACAAAAGGGTCTGGGGAGCACAACAGACTGGTCTCTGCTGGATGGAGCTGGCCCTTCCCCACAGCAGAGGATTTCCCTGTCTGGATGTGGAAGACAGGCAAGGGGAGATCCCCAGCAAGATGTGGGGAAAGCATGCTCTGAGAGAGGCTCCCACAGGAGGCACAGGGTCGGCAGTCGGCTCTCCAAAACCTTCTTCCCATCACCCTGCTGTTATCCAAGGGCAGTGAGTTGACTGAAATGGAACTTGAAAGCAGGAAGCTGCCAGCCAGGACAAAAGGGGAAATTGTCTGCAAAATCTTTTCATTTAATGGGTTCTGTCCTAATCACTTCACATTTTCTCTGTGTAAGATGTGAGATATTGTAGTTCACATCCAAATACAATGTGGCTTTAGGAGTCTCATGGCTCTGCCACTGAGAAGATCCCTGTCCCAGCTCTGGCCAACTCAAGGTCTCAAAACAAATTTTCCTCTCCCTTCCTTGCAGGGTTAATCCAACTTACATGACCACAACACTATTTAGGGTATTTTACCATCCTTAAACATATTGTCCTTCCTGTAACATTTTCTTCTATCCCAGAAAATATTTATTTTATGCAAGTCAGTGACTTTCTAGTGCAAAATATGAGACCCAGCACCCACCATTCACCACTGGTCTGGAAATTCACAGTGGGTACAGGAGGAGGGATGTGTCTGTGATGTGAAAAGCAATTTCATACTAAATGTTGGCCAGCAGGCTAACAGCAAAATGGGGAGGTGCCAGGAGCAAAGTGTCTTTCCAGCCCATGAAAATGTGCTTTGCACCTATACTTTTCTTGTCCAAGGAATTGTTGTGCCTCAGAAACTGAAGAAGAAAAGGTGCCTCACTCTATGAGGAGAAGCAGAAGGATCACAACACCAGATGTTACAAGACCCCTTGACCTGGGGATATCCAAGGTTAAACCCGGCCCCTAAAAAAAAACCCCGCTGACACCCAGAATGGACTGTCAGTGGAAGATAGTAGTCTTCAAAAGGAAATACATTTTGTGTCTTTCAGAGTAAAGACACTACTAAAAATTTACATTTTTCAGGCTGAAAAAAGTCATTACTCTCCACAAAAAATTATGTAACCCCCACTTCAAATAAACAGCAGTAACCACTCATTTTCATTTTATTGTTAAGAGCAACAATGTCAGTAGCAGTACAGCATAACAATATTTTAATGTCACAGGATTTAATACTCTTCTTTAATACTCAGAAGAATTCTGCAAATATTATATTTATGAGTTGGAGCTAACCTCATTAACTGCCTGCAGCATTGCTTCAGTTCATTACGTGACACAAACAGAACAAATTTATATAACTGTATCTAAAATTACAAACAGGTAGTTCTATACTTCCAGGACTGCATCTTAGTGGTATTTATGCAGCCATGAATAAACTCCTGCCAGCATTTTGATTATAAAACTGTATTTATAGGATTTATTTTTTAAGTTGGTTGGAAAACTGTGATTTAACTTCAAAGTTACTACTAAGATTTTGTCTTTAGTGATTTTGCACAAACTAGTAAGTCCTTATTACCTAGAATAATTTTACATAGACTCAAAGTAAGTCAGTAATATGGGAATGAGATTTATTTCTCAGAGAGATATTGACAAGTTCACTAGGACAGGTACTTGAACAAATCACAGATTTTTCCAAATCTAAAATGGTCTGTGGTGGAGCTGAGCATCCTTTTTGGAAATGGTAATGGACGTCTGTAAGGGTAAAAATCCTTACAGAAACATGGTAACATTATAAATGCTATTAAAATGCCAAGAGATTAAAGGCTGAGATCAAATAAACATATCAAAAATCTCTGCAAATGTTTACATCAGATCAGTTCACAGCTGTACTCCTTTGTTGTCTTACAAGAAAAGAAAAAGGTACGGAAAAGAATCAGACCCTACAACTACTTTTTCCCAACAACAATACCTTTTGTCTTGGACACAGAAGCAGCAGTGGGGGGTATGGTTTAGTGAGGTTATCATTCATCTCCACTAAGAGTTTTCTGACAAAAACAGCATGAAGTGTCATTCTTCCCTTCCTCTGGGAGTCAGTGAAAGTGTTTTTGTCTTGCTTTTTTCTGTCCCTTACAATATAAGGTGTCAGAAGCTTCCAGTCTATTCCTCAGGTTTTTCTGGTGTCTTTTGTCCATTTTTATCACTTGGAATTGTGCCCTCCTCTGAGTTTATAAATCTTTGATGAGATCATATGCTGCTGCTCGCTGGAGGTCTGTATCTGGGAGGTGCCAAGGGTGCAGCACTGTGTGACACTCGTGTGCCAAGAGCTCCCCAAAGATAACTTAACTCTTAGGCCACTGCCATTTCCTAACTCCTACGGGGCCAGATCACAACCTGGTGACAAAGATATCCAATTAACTGCTATGAACACGTACCTAGAGACCTTACTGCCTGCCCCTTCCCATGACCCCTAAGGAAAATAATATATTCTAAATAATTTAAATATTTCAGGTAAATACTAAAAAAAATACTACGTAGTTTTCCAGTATCTTTTCAAAGTAAGACAAAAAAGAGGAAAAAATGAAATAGGAATATATGCCTGATTAAAACCAAACCAGCTAGCAGCTGAGGCCCTATGACTCTAGGGTAGGCTCAGATGGGTGTTACTGTTGTTACTGCTTGGGATGTAACAAACCAAAACCTTGGATCCCAGCTTCCCAACCCCACAGGATCCATCAAATTAAGCAAGTGTCCACCAAGAACTGGCTGTCCTGAACCCACCACATCTGGAGCTAAGAGGAGGAATGGGTAACAACCTGGAAAACCTTCTAACCCAATGGGTATGAAAACTATAGTGAGACAGAGAGCAGGCTGTCTTCTCACCAGTGCCTGAAGCACACATCAGCAGCAGTTATCTGACACTAAAAACACTCTTGGATATCCCCAGTACAGGAAGGACATGGAGCTGCTGGAGTGACTCAAGATAATCAGAGGGGTGGAGTAGCTCTGCTATGAGAAAAGGCTGAGAGAATTGGGGCTGTTCAGCCTGGAAAAGAGAAGGCTCAGGGGTGACCTAACTGTGGCCTCCCAGCATCTGAAGGGAGCCAAGAACAAAAATGGAGAGGGACTATTCACTAGAGCATGGAGTGGCAGGACAGGGAGGAATGGATCCAAACTGACAGAGAGTAGGTTTAGATCAGATGTTAGAAAGAAATTCCTTCCTGTGAGGGTGGTAAGGCCCTGGCACAGGTTGCCCAGAGAAGCTGTGGCTGCCCCATCCCTCTAAGTGTTCAAAGCCACGTTGGATGGAGCTCTGAGCAACCTGGTCTAGTGAGAAGTGTCCCTGCCCATGGCAGAGGGGTTGAAGCTGAATCACCTTCAAGGTCCTTTTCAACCCAAACCTTTCTAGGATTCTATGATACCATAAACTAAGCAAAGGTCTGAGTCCAGCAAAGCTCAGGCAAAAATAAGGTTAATAATTAACACATATATATATATATATATATATATATAAAACTAACCATCTGGAACAGCTTCTGATACAGGATGCTGTAAATTACTTAGGAGCATATAAGTCAGAATTTTTTTGGCAAATTTTCATTTAAAGNCCATAAACTAAGCAAAGGTCTGAGTCCAGCAAAGCTCAGGCAAAAATAAGGTTAATAATTAACACATATATATATATATATAAAACTAACCATCTGGAACAGCTTCTGATACAGGATGCTGTAAATTACTTAGGAGCATATAAGTCAGAATTTTTTTGGCAAATTTTCATTTAAAATTTTCATTTAAAGCTATTTTGAACCCAACAAAGAGGGAAAAAAAAATACCAATCAAAACAGGTAGTAAAGAGGGGAAGTTTTATAAATGTGTGACTGTGAGATGGCTGTTTTTGTAACTTGAAATAAAAAGACACAAACCTCAAAACCTTTGCAAACAAACAAATCTCAAAGGGGAATTATGGTAAATCAGTCCTGACTCCACTTTTAATCTGTTCTTGCCCTGGAAATTGTTCTTACACGACACACTATAGATCATTAAGGAGGATACTTTTTAAATTGTCATTACTCATGGAGGTGAAGTATTTTAAATATGAATCATAAGCTTACACACTGCATTAAAAAATCCATGTATCTATGTCATATCTCATGAAGTAGTTGCCACTGAGATGCATTAGACCATCATCTGAAGTCTCCTCTCCAGAGGAAAGTGAGCACTTTATTGGACAAAAAGCTATCATTGCTTTGTGGGACAACCCTGAATGTGCCAGGAGATGGAAGAGATGACCTAACAAGATTTGTCTTGTCAAAAGTGAGAACCTCAAGGGATTTAAAAAAAAAGAAGAAAAAAATAAAGAGGGAATAAAAAAAAACATGTAATGCTTGAAAATTGAAAAAAAAAAAAATGTTGGTGGAAGGACAAGGCTAATGGGAGAAACCTGTTAGTAGCTGCTTCCAAGAAAAGTGATGAACCAGCTCACCAGGAAATTATGGTTTCTTCCTGTTAGCTGTCCTCATCACACAGGGAGAGAGCACAGCTTCCAGACACTGCCTGGGGCACGAGGAGTCACTCTTCCTCCCAGAGAAGCACCCAGCTGAGGAGCAAAATGTGCAGTTCCCTGCTTCAGTCCATGGTGGAAATTACCCAGACAAAAATAACCTAATGGAGGTTTCCATTCACACTCTTGGGAAGCCTTGTCTTTTCCAAATTTCCATTGAAGGGAGCCCTATCATAAAATTATTTTAAAGCTTGTTTCTAACGGCATTGTGACATAAGTGAACGTCCAGCACTAAGGGAGAGAACACCTCCAAAGAAACATAGAGAGTCATGGTAAAACACCATCCCCAACAGTCAAAAATGGGTAAGCAAGAAGCACATATATGAACACATTTAAACACCAAAAGTTTAAAAAGAAGCCATTCTAAAGACTAAGTAATACACCATGGAATCATAGAATGGTTGAGGTTGGAAGGGACCTTAAAGATGATTCAGCTCCAACCCCTCTGCCATGGGCAGGGACACTTCTCACTAGACCAGGTTGCTCAGAGCTCCATCCAACGTGGCTTTGAACACTTAGAGGGATGGGACAGCCACAGCTTCTCTGGGCAACCTGTGCCAGTGCCTTACCACCCTCACAGGAAGGAATTTCTTTCTAACATCTGATCTAAACCTACTCTCTGTCAGTTTGGATCCATTCCTCCTTGTCCTGCCACTCCATGCTCTAGTAAATAGTCCCTCTCTGTCTTTATTCTAGGCTCCCTTCAGATGCTGGGAGGCCACAGTTAGGTCACCCCTGAGCCTTCTCTTTTCCAGGCTGAACAACCCCAGTTCTCTCAGCCTTCCCTCAAGGAGAGCTGCTCCATCCCTCTGATCATCTTGGTGGCTTCCTCTGGCCTCACTCCCACAGCTCCATGTCCTTCCTGTGCTGCAGACCCCAGCTCTGGATGCAGCACTGGAGGTGGAGTCACACCTGAGTGGGGCAGAGAGGCAGAATCCCCTCCCTCCCCTGCTGCCCACGGGGCTTTGGATGCAGCAGGGCACCAATCTAGGGTTAGTTTGTGTGCAAGAAGTTTTAGAACTGAGCTTGCTAAGCAAGTGACAGGGGAAATATTTCTTGCCCTCTTCAAGTGTTTTCAAAACATAATTGTCATTTCTGCCTGGAGGAATTTTTTTTTCCATCCCAGCCTGCTGTCTATACCCTGAAGCTGTAACAAGGGCCTGTTTACAGACTTCTGGTTACAGTCTCTCTTCTAAAAGCAAAGGACATTTTCATGCTGCTGTGGGTTCTGTTACCAGAAGTTCTGACTTGCCCAATACAAAGGCAACAATATTTTTTCCAGGCTAACACGAGAGGCAGAATTCAGCTTGATTTAACAAAGCTTTTTCAACAGTGAGGCAACATTTGGCTTTGAGTCTGCCATTCAAACTGCAGCTTACCTTTGGGAATGAGGAGTACATTTCTTTCCCAGAGCCAGATTTTTGTAATGATGAAAAAGTTCCTGTTAAGCATTGATGCATATAACTAATTTGGACAAGTTAGGAAACGCACTCTTTGCTCATTACCTGGAATTTACAGTATCTGTGGGAAAAATATCAGTTATGGCACAGATTCTCAAAATGTCATCTGTGCTTCACTAGTGCTGAGCTAAGAAGTTTCCAGATAAGCTTGCTATTATCTGATAGCAATGGGTCCTCTGCAAGTGCTGAGCTGCATTAGGAGGAACAAAATACTCCTGAAATATTTATTTTTCTTCTGAGCAATAGCTGACGTATTGATAAAGCAGAAAGGCAGGGTATAAAGTCAGAACTGGAAGGCACAGACTCTGCAACCTAAAGTACAGCAAAAATGTGGGTCATGCTCTGAAAACATTTGCAAATACTTGACTTGAAGGACTTAAAGAGCAATGGGATGTTCACAGACATGTTTTATAAGGGCAAACACATATTATACAGTAGTTTAGGAAAAGAAAAAAAGTACTGAGGTTACAAACAGGGTCAAAGCAGCTGAAGATGTGTAATAACAGCAAATTATTCTGCACAATTTCAGATATGGCTCTCCTCAGCACACAGGTTGATAGTGACAGCATTAGCTACATTGAAAATGTTTCTTTTACAGCAAAAGTACGCTTTAAAATAATTATTGTATGGAGAACCACTTGAGAGTTAGGAAATGCTAGTTTGAATTTTATGTGTATAGCCTTGATTTGGTCCATTGTATTGTACTACATGGGTGGTTGCTTTTCCCCAAGTAACATCTGCCTGACTCAGAAGAAGGAATGGATGTTCTAACTACTAAAAAATTTAATTTTTGCTGTTGAGTATGAGGCCACTTTTTGTTTACTTTTCGCGCAGGTGCTGCTCAAAATCAGCCATGAAAACCAATTTATAAAAATATCCTGGCAGGAGTCATGACATTTGACATGGAATTATCTGTGTGCTTAATAATGTTCCTCAGCTTATTTTCATACTAATGAAATAGCACTATTATTTGCATTTGAGAACTGCATGGAAACATATTTGCCTAAAAAGTCTCTTTCATCTCTGAAGCAGACCATGTTCCACCAGGATGCACTCTTTACTGAGTATGTTTGTTAAAATATTAGGAAGTCTGAAAATTCAACTATTGGTTGAAACTTGTCTAAGCAATAAAATACAATCGGACATGTCCTGTAGTCAAATATCAAATTTGAACTCCAAAACTCAGAAGCGTTACAGCTATTTCAGGAAAATAACAATACCAGACTTATTCTTGGGAACTGGAGAGCCATTTTACCTGAAAAATATGAAAAATGAATAAACTTGGCAAACATCCAGCGATGAATCTTTCATTTTGCACAAATAAGGGGACAAATTTACAAGCTATAAGAAGATGGTTGTATGCAAAGGATCAATCCACCTCTGAAGTATCCAACTGTGGCAGGTTGACCCTGGCTGGATGCCAGGTACCTACCAAGCTGCACTATCACTTCCCTCCTCAGCTTGACTGGAGAGAGAAAATATAACTAAAGGCTCATGGGTTGAGATAAGGGCAGGGAGAGATCACTCACCAAGTACCATATTGGACAAAACAAACTCAACTTGGGGAAATTTGATTTCTTACCAATCAAATCAGAGAAAAGTAATGAGAGAAAATAAACCTTAAAACGCCTTCCCTGCTACCCCTTGCTTCTTCGTGAGCTCAACTTCACTCCTGATTTCTCTGTGTCCTCTAGAAGAGCACAGGGGGACAGGGGACAGGGGTAGAGGGGTGACCTGCTGTCAGTTCAACTTACATATGTTGTTCCTGCTAGCCCTTCCTTCCCAGGGAGAGATTCTTCACAGTGTTTTCCTGTTCCAGTGTGGGATCCCTACCATGGCACACTCCCCTTCACTAGATTTTCCACTGTGGGTCCATTCCATGGGGTGCAGTCCTTCAGCAACAGGCTGCTCCAGCATGAGTCCTGTGCTATTAATAATAATCCCCTATGCCATAAACCTGCTCCAGTGTGGGATCCTCTCTCTATGGGTCCAGAGGTCCTGTTAGGAGCCTACTCCAGTGCAGGCTTCCTGTGGGGTCCCAACCTCCTTTGAGCATCCCCCTACTCCAGGGTAGGTCTCCTCCACAGGCTGCAGGGGCACAGCTGCCTCACCACGATCTGCACCACAGGCTGCAGCAGAATCAGCTCTGGTGCCTGGAGCACTTCCTTACCCTTCTTCTGCACTGACCTTTGTGCCTGCAGGGCTCTTGCTCTCATATATTTTCACTTCTCTCTCCAGCTGAAACTGCTCTTGAACAGTAACCATTCTTCTATTATTAAATACATTTTCCCAGAGAATCCACCACCATTCCTGCTGAGCTCAACCTCAACCAGCAGCAGGTCCATCTTGAAGCCAGCTGGCATTGATTCTATTGGACACGGGAGAAGCTTCTGGAAGCTTCACAGAAGCCACCCTGGTAGCACCATCCCCCATGACCACCTCCTAAACCTTCCCATGCAAACCCTACATAGCAGAGCTTTACTTGTAAACACTGCTGCAAAGATTTTAACCATCTTCCCTTCAGCATCACATAAAGTAGGTACAACTGTAGTTTAGTAATGAGAGAAGCAAGTTTAAATCCCCTCAGTTTAGACCATCACTGGCCTCGTCCTTCAGTTCTCAGTCCAAAAAAGAGGAATACATCCAAGGCACTGACATGTTTCCACTTGTCTGGGCTGGGAGTCACAGGGGTACTCAGGACAGTTAGAGATGCCCTGTGCTAACAGCAGATTCTAGCAAATGTATTTTTATTTCCTTTAAAGAGAAAATGAATCATTTAATGCCCCCCAAAATCTATTACTTTCATGCACTGCAGCAAAATAAATATTTTACAAACAATGAACTTCCATCTCTCTGCCTCTGAATTCTTATTCATCTCCAATTATAAACTGTTTAAGCCTGGTTTCCCATCTTACAGAGCTGGAAAAGCCAGAAAGTTTCTGCAGAAATTATCTTTTCACAGTGTGCTTGCTATTTAAACTCAATTAAATATGTAAATCTAATTATTTATCTCAAAAGTTTCTGCATATGCATTTTAAGAATGCGATACACAGAAGTCTATTTGTAATGCTGAGGCCAAATCCTACAGTCTCACAGAAGAACCCACGACCAAATAAACTGACATGTGGAACAACTAATTCAGAGAATGAGATCTGTTTAATTAGTCCCTTAAAACAACGTATACAGTCGTGAAATCTGTGTTATTAGAAGCCTTTTTCTTTAATCTATGCTTTAGAATCTATGCTTTTGGAATAATTTTCCAAATCTTTTCCATGAAGTATCAGCAGGTCTTTGAGATCAAGTATTGTTAGCAAATGTTCTCCTGATGCAACCCATCTGCTAGGTGTTATTGTTGATCTTTTCTCAACGTTCATAAAACACTCTTTTCTCTATTGTAGATTATAAATATCAGCAACCATGTAGAAACAGCTTTGTTTAGATCTGCCAAGACCCTGTGTCCTGCAAAATGTTGAACATTAATTTCCAGTAAAAACAAATTCCAAAGGATTTTAAATATTTTTAATTAGTATGTGCTTTTTAATCCCATTAAAATTATAATCAGTAGATCATTTGTTATGTAAACACTACAATTTCTGTACATTGAGAACAAACACAAAATTTTTATTTTAGAATATTAATTAATTTTGATGTTAAACATCAGAAAAGCTGCCAATTTGCATGTTAGTCACTTACAGTCTTTTAAACCTTACAGAGAATCTACTTAGACATAAACAGTTAAACACTGCAAGATGAAGCTAAAATAGCCATAAAAAGGACAAAAGAGGAGGAAGCACATTTTCTACATCTGAGGCAAAGCAAACAATTGCAGTAGTAATTATAGCCCTTTTCTTTAAAGGAGACTTTAGACCAATTGTCCTGAGGCCACTGAAGGAAGAACAAGATTTAGTTACAGTGGCCATTTGATACCACAATTTATTGCTTGCAGTATTTTCCTTGAAACAAGATATTTAAGAGAGCCAGTTGCTTGGTGTTAAAAGCTTAATTTTCAAAGAAAATTTGAAGAATGATTCCAGATTTTGACATGGCCAGTCTTCTTATTACTGCTCACATATTTTCCTTGGGCTATGAAAACAATTCCAGATTCTTTTTTTCATTTTGACCATAGCAAATGAATAATGTAGTCATGCAAGTGATACAGTCAGAAAATTAAGGTCAGGCAATTCTGCTCTTAGGTTCCTTATGGCTACCCGATATTAATAATGTTTTATTATTAAATTACATGCTTAAATATGCCTATTTAGAAATGTTTTTATATGCTTTGAAAAATATTATAATCAGAATATACTTCTGTTATTAATTCTTCGTACAATAACTTAGAATGACGCAGAATTAATTTTATGAAACAAATTCTGTTTATGCAATGAATAGACAAAAGAAGCCCAAGTCAGGGCTGGCTGTAGGTATAAACACAAACTCACACACATTTTTAAGACTCAATACGTTGACATGAGACCAAGATTGTCACTGGGAATCTGACCTGCTAAAACTACATATTCAAAACTTTATGGCTGAGATTTTTCAACACCCTATACTGATTTGACTTTAAACATATGGAAATAAATGGCCACAGTGAAGTGATCTGATGTGGGCAAGTCTAACCTGCCTGCCCTCCAGGCAGGGAGAGCTGACAGAGCTTTGAGCCTCTGGAGGAACAGCTTGGCACTGCAAACGATGGAATTTTTCAAGTGCTTGTGTGACAGAGGATTATGAATAGGCAAATATAGACTCATGGATAAAGCATTTTCAAAATGATAGCTCCCTTCTCTAAATGTCCAATACACAGCAGTCAGTCCTGCTCAAAGGGCTGACAAAACAGACAAGGATTTGCTAATACAACTTGGAAGCAGAGGGAATATGATGGTCAGTAAATATTGAATGAGCTAGGTATGTTCTTTTCCTACAGCTGCAAGAGGCTTTACCAGGAAATTATTAGGTAAGTAAAACAGCGAAGATGATTCAAGAAAGGGCATAATCAGAAGATCAAACTAAATGAAAGGAAAATAAGGAAACAAAGAGAGGAAAAGAATAAAGGAAAATAGCAATAAAGTTCATATTAGACAAAAAAAGGAGCACTTAAGAGAGGACAGATGAACACACAGCTGCAGATCAGATAGACTGGAATAGAAAATAGTGGGAATGGGGAGACCAGGAACATCTCCAATGTCTGAGAGCTTCCCATGCAACTGGTTTGACAGGCTCCTGCCAAGTGGATCTCTGTTCTGAGCCTGTTTCATCTCAGTGACAACTCTTCTTCTGTAAACCCACATCACACAGGGCCAAGCAGCATGCAAAGCACCCTTCTCCCTCTCCTCCTCCTGTGTTATCTCTGCTCCAACAGGTCCCATGCCACTTCCTGCCAGCTACCCATCCACATCCAATAACCTGACCCACTGTCAGGGAATTCATGAGCTCAAGTGCTACATTTTCTTGTTCCATCTCTGTTCTCCACCCACAACCAGGGAAAAGAGAAAAATCCAGGCCCATGCAGCTGCTCAAGGAACAGATGGGAAAGAAGAGAACTGATGAAAGTAATGCCAGCTTCTCCAACATCTCACCATTAAAATATACCAAATTATTTTGCTTAGTTTTTCTCATCTATGCACTGGGATTAACATTTCCAATCTGTTTGTGCACAGTCTTCTAAAATATGATGATGAAAATTCCTTTAGCAATGCTAAATATTAGTATAATTAATGTCATGGCATGTTTGAAAGTAAAGGTATTATTCAAGTGGTTATGAGAATTTGTCAGGTTCTTGTCTCACTCTGACTTCTCAAATACTGGAATGAAAAAAGCCCTAAAAGTAAAGGGAAATGCTGATGCTGTCCATTTGAAGAATATGAAAAGCTAGATATTAGTAATCTCAGCTCAGTTTCTGACAGATAGTTTCTCAGAATGTACAGCTGCTCTTGATTTTCCTTATTCTTCATTACTAATAGCAAATGTCTTCAATCTATCAGATGAAGACATTAAATAAATTAAAATCTAGTTTTTCCATCAAAAGTAATTAGCGCATTTTTTTTACATCCTACACAGGTACTTCTTTTATTACTATTTATTCTCCTTGGCACACACATTGGCTGGGGAGAGGAAGTTCACATTTTCCACTGTCTGACAAGACAAATTTATTCCACAAGGACTACAAGCGAAACCATTTCACATATTTGTTAAAAAAAATCAGCAGAAATCGACATGCAAAATCATCATGTAGCTGGCCACAAGAAATTTCAGTGTAACTATTTTTGGCAGAATCACTGCTTTCTGAATCGAGGAAATTAGAATACACTGCTGACATTAACATTACAAAAAAAAAAAAAAAAGAAAAAAAAAAGAAAAAATGTGGAAGTAAATTTGGAAAGTGATGCTGTAATTAACATGGCCCTTGGGGTCTTGAGCTGATGCTCTGCCCAACTGCAGAGAAGAGTGGAGAAACTTAAAAGGCACCCAAATGCAATTTCAGCCTGACACAGCACTATCTACTGCAGCAATAATAGCAATAATTTGTGTCAATGGCTTCAGAATTACTGTCGCTGAATGTACTTTATTATGTTTCACCCGTCCTTCAGCAGACTTTCAGTGCTATAGAGCAGAAGAGGAGATGGGTCAGAAGCAATAACTCACTACACAAAGTCTTCATCTTGATAATGAAAAAAAAAGCAGTTACCATTTCTGACTTTGAAAAAATTCAAGGAATGTTTTGAAATCTAGATTCACTCATGGCTATATCATTAAGACAGAAAGGCAAGGAATGCATTGCTAATGATCCAGTTTGTATTTCCAGTTCCTGAATCATACAGGGCTTTTTCTCTCAGGCAGTAATCCAACTTTCTTCAATTTTTTTGTCTCAGCATTTACAACTTGAATGTTTTTTAAGCTTTCTTCAACCATCCATGCAAACCAGCTACGTCCCAGACTCACAGCAAGCTAGTTAAAAATATTTGTTTATTCTTGCCTCCATCTTCTGTACCTAATTTATGTTACATTTTAGAAGCTTTTAATTAGGGAGTCTCTACTAATAACAGGAAGGATATGGTTTAAAAGTACAAGAACAAACTTGGATGAGAATTTAGTAAAACGTGAGAAATTCATTCTAACTCACAGCTGTGACTTCCTTGTACCTTTTATCACTGACTAGAACTTCTCCTTTAGAGAAATGTGGATTTTAAGAAGATAAAATCTTGTTCCATATATGAAAACACAGCAAGACTGCGAATTAATTTGTACATTAAAAGGTGTTTCCAAATTGCTTCAGTATTGTTCAAAACATTCACTGAAAACAACAGTCACGAGGTTTTGCCACACAAGTGTTTCAAACACCATTTCAGTAGGGCAGATTTCACAAAGGATAAATGAGAGAAATAAAAATTAAAAAATAAAAAAGCACCATTTGTGCAAAGATCCAAGAAAGGAGAGCAAATCTCCCAGGACAGAGCAAGAGCTGTGAGACTCATGGCTCACCCATAGCAGGGGAAAATGCTCTCTGCAGCTCTGAATCGAGTGGTCACTGTACTGTGAATGGATCCCCGAAAATCATTTCTTACTATTGCACATAGGCTGGGACACAGCCCCAACAACCACCTGGAAAAGATCCAAAGCTCTTGGCTCTCACCTCTGCTTCCTAGATAGTGGTCTTGCCCTTGTTCAAATAGATTTATGATCTTTGTAAATTAAAGATAAGGTTAAGAATATACCACCCTTAATAATCGGCGTTAACAGTTATCTTTAGAATAGATTATTTTAAATTTGGTACTGTTTCTACAACACAATAAAACAGAAAATATACAAATCAGTAGAAAACTGACCACCAGTACTTGTGAGAATATCTTTGACCTTTCCAAATGCTTTTCTGTTCCAAAGACTTTTCTGTCTTTCTCCTCTCTCCTCCCTGCATTATTTTCTGTTTTATAATACGACTGTTATTTCTCTGAGCCTGATAAGCTCCTGGGACTCAGTTTGACCTCTCCAACAAGATTCCAAGAACGTAGCCATCACAAGAAATCAAAATAGTGCACCCACAACAAACTAGTTTAGAAGTTGTGCTTATCACAAGCCTTTTTAATTATCTTACATAGCTTTGACTCCTTTCCTTAGGGTACTAATTACACGAGTGTGTTTTGTTTCTTTTAATGTTATGAAATAACATCCACTTTTTCCCCATTTTCAAGCAATATTCTGTGTGCACACTACTTTTCAATGCAAAACATTCATTTTAAGCCTTAGCAGTAGAATGGCTTTAATCATCTGAAACATGCTTTGCCATCTCTCTAGTGTCAGACAGAAGCCTGACTTACTGGATAACCTAAATCACACTACAGCAAGTTTGGTACATCAATTACCACTTTCTTTTCAAGTTCAGTTACTGCTATAGAAATATAAAATATTGGAAAGTGGGTTGAAAGATGCAAAGTAAATGCTAGGGGTAACAAATTCGAGTTTTCAGACCAGTTTACATAATTTGTTGCTATTTTTCTGTCTGCAAATCAATGAGTAACTAAATCAAATAAGCCATCAGTGTTTCACTGGAGAGAGATATCCTTCACTGTCAGAATTTAAGTTGTTATAAATGGTTTTTGGTACATAGATTTTTATGTTTTTAGGAGCTCTCAGATTTATTTACACAAGAATAGGGAGGCTTCTGTTCAGCTCATAACCATAAAATAAGCCAATACCAGACTGTCAAAACCCACAGTTGCAGACAAAGTGATATAACTAGAGAGTAAGGAGTTACTGTGTGTTAGTCTTAAGAACACAATTTCTTCAGCTTCCCTATTCATCTGTCTTCTTACTCTGTCCCTAAAACAAAAAAAAGTCCAATACTAATGCCTGCTCAAACCAAATCTAGTTAATTTTTTCACCTTCATCTGAAAAAAACTCCAATGCTAGTCAGAAAACAGATGTACTATTAGAAGCCACATAACTACATGTATATTATATTGTATTATATTCCACATAACTGGAATGTATATTTCAACAACGCAAAGGGCTTCTCATATCAACTAATCACTGTATGTTTGATTTGGATACTTTGCAATGCCTACAGACTTGTCCAGGTAACTGAATGCCAGTGCTTCTAGATATGCAAGCCTGTGGAAATTATCTTGCATTTGATGATCTAATCCAGATAGTTTACACATCATTTATTTAGGCTGTGGATGTGAAGGATTTGCTTTTATCAAAATGAGTATTTTCACTTAAAAAATGAAAACCAGCTTTACTCTTCTTCTCAAACTTTTCTTCAAATGACAGGCATCAAGAACATGAAAACCCTTGAGTTCAGAGGGAATGAACAGTGTGCTCCTGACAAATACATACTCTCCAACTGCCTGTGATGTGATATTATCCAGTCAATGAAACAGGCTGTGTAGGAACAAATGTTTTCCTGAAGCAGAACTCACAAAACCAATGAAGGAAAACTATCATCTTGGATTAAGAGTTTTCCTTTGTTCTTTAATCACAACAGTAAAAGGGATCCCCCATCCTGTTTATATTTTGGTCAAAAGCAACAAAAAAAGGCTTCAAATTAAGGAAAAAGTAGGAATTAAGAAAAGCTGGGTTGTATCTACATTTCACTGAAAATGTTTATAGGCAAGTCGCATCCAAGTTTGCAGGTAGGAACCCTCCAACATGCAGACACAAATAAGGGAAAGACAGAATGACTTAAAATCAGTTAACAGCACAATTCAGGAAGAGGTTCAAATGTGATATTTCCAGAATCAGCTCTACAGGGTTTTGAGTGCCCTCACCTCATGCCACATTAGAAACAGTCACAGGAATCACATAACTTACCAAACTGGACCCAGAAAGAATGATACAGGACACTTCAGTGCCACTTATTTTTCATTTAAATACACAAACAAACAAGGAAATAAACAAAAATTACCACCACCCTGAATCCATTCCTCTTCCATCACTGGATACATACAAGCAGGAAAACAATCTTCCCAGCCCTTGCACAATGTCAGAAGCATTTCAAAGCTTTAGACTCCTCAGTAAAGCAAAAACACTACCTGAAAAGGGAATTTTTCATTGAGCCACTGAACACAGGAACAGAGATTTCTCACAGAAAGTGCATGGCTCATTTTCCTTGGAAAAGAAATGTATGGTTACAGACATTAAATACAAACTACCTAAATGCATTGCACAGTTAGACACGATTATTATTCCTACTCTTTCATAAGCAATGCTATCTAAAAGGATAAAGCCAGGGTTAAAACCTTCATTTAAACTAATCGGAATAAATGTCAACATAAGCATCAGCAGAAGAAGGCATGCCAGAAATAATAGAAAAATAGCAAAGACATAACAAACAATAAAGCTACTTAAAATCTTGGATACTGATTTATGCTATGATGCAGCACAAAATACTTGAAGGCAAAAGAAAAATTCCACTTAATTTTCATTTGTTTAAATTGCATCTAAACGTAAGCATTGGTTATCATTGCTCCTGTGACTTCTGCAAACAAATTATTTTGAAGTAAGTTCTTTGCTTTTCTTTCTTTCTTTTTAGCTATCGATGCTAAGCTGGAACATTCCTGAAAACAGAAATGTGTTCAGTCATGGTAAAATAGATAAATTATACAACAGGAAAGGTTCTTCAAGCCCAGCTCCTCCTGGGCATTGAGGCACAGAGTCTCTATGGACACAGATCAGGTGATGCTGCTGGGACAGGCACATGCATTAGCAGAGTGCTTTTAGATTACACACTCACAAAAACTATGGCTAGTTACTATTACCTCCAAAACCAGCAGGTTAGCATCCTCTAACAATTGTTATTTGTCTTAAATTTCCAAGGCTATGAACATGATATCATGTCTGGCAAAGCAGTAGAACTATACCTTTGAAAAATACAAGCCAAAATTAGGCAACTGATAAAGGAAGCACTGCTCAGCTCAAATGGTTCCAAACTCTGGCTGGCACTTTGTAAACATTCATGTCAGAGTTCTTTGATAAGCCTCAGCGTTGGGTCCACTCACTGACTATGCAGCTTGCATTGCTCAGGTGCTGACCTTTGCTCAAGTTTCCTCTGTGTCTGGACATTGCCTGACTCAGGTCAGCAGTCCAAGGCATTATGGGCTGCCTAATGTTCTTTTGCTCTTCAAATAAAGCAACTGAAACACTCAAAGGCAGGTATTAAATAACAGGGGAAAAAAGCAAAGAGGATGACTCTAAAGATGATTATGAAGTCTGACCAACAAGTGGTGCTTTTTCCCAAATCTGAAGTATTGACTAACTGATGTCCTGTATGCCATGACTACCTTAAGGGGCTGTTGGGAATCACTTCTCAGATCCAGAATGCTGTGATGCATTGAATCATCTCCTTTAAATTCCTACCACTCATTACTTAATATGATGACACAAACTTGGACTGTAAAATGACCTACTGTAGGCTCATTAGTCATGTTCCTCTTTTGCTCAAAGATGCAGTGGGAATGACTCTGCACACAGATTGAAGAAGACTGCTTTTAAGAACTGTCCAAATACATTGTGAAGTCTTACCCTCTCTGGTTTTATGTCCACCAGTGGTCTTGCCTTTCCTTACCAAAATTAACCTTGATCTAAGTCATTTGTTGCTATTATGAGTGATTAACCGAACATTACTATAATATGTAAGATGTTTAAAAGACATTACATTTGTCCAGCTAATGGCAAACTTAGGTTTGCAAGACATTTTCTCTCTTTCAGTATCAGCAGAGTAAAGCTGAATTAAATGAAGCAAGAGACATGAAGCCTCTAACCTATTTCTGTAAATTGTACCAAGCCATTTAACTCTTTAAACCAACACAGTATTTGTGTGGACTTCAATTCCAGATCTCTGATAAATTTCTGAAACAGGCCATTGCATTTGGTTGGAAAGTTCTTCTACTTGGGAATAATCAATTGCAGGATGAATAACTTGATTTAAAAGCCTGAAAAGCCAGCACTGTTCCATTTTCCTTAGAAGTTATGCATATTAGTGGTAAGGCACAGAACTGTAGAAGACTTTTGGAATTCTCGCCTGATGTAGAAATAACTCTGTTCTGGCCAAATGAGAACATTTTTAGGCATGTGTCTGTGTTCACACATTTCCCTCTATTTGCTAGCAAAAACTGATTGACTTGGAGAGAGACATGTACTGGCTGGTAACTTGATGGCCAATCTGAGTACATGGCATTTTAACAGCACAACAAAGGGTTAACACACATGCTGTCACCAAAGGAAATCAAGAAATACAATCTCAAATAACAAAACATTGCACTAAAGAGAAAAAGAACCGAGCACAACTTCAGCAAAGTGGCACAAATTCTAAAATAATCTTCTAGCATTTTTGAAAGTAAAGTACAAGAAGTGAGAATAAAGGGTTTAGGTGGTCTAGTGCTGATCATCCACCAACACCTCTAAGGGCTTTTGGCAATTACAGAGATTTCAAATATGAACAAACACCTTTTTTCTAAACTGCTGAGCACATACAAATGGGAATTAACCATTTACTGAGACAAGCAATTAAGACAAATTAGAAAACAGTTTCATGTGCTTTCTGCACCACAAATACCTTAAAAATGCCTTTCAGTGACCCAAAAAGTGAACAATAAGCCTATGTTAAAGGCTACTGTCAGAGAGACAAAGAGCAAAGACATGCAAGCTTTGTCTACACTCATCTAGAGAAACTCAGCAAATTGCTCTGTCATGCATCTTGTACCCTCCCCAGCAATCATGTGAACCTTTGACCTTTTGCCCTGACAGATTAAATCGAAGCATGAAGAAGCAGGATCTTAGCCGAAGAGTATTACATTTTAAAAGCTGACCTAAGCTCTTTTTATTTGCCCTTTCATTCTGATCTCATGATGATGTTTCAGTACTTTCTTCAGCTATTGAGTTCATCAATCTCTAACCCTCTCCTGATGTATTTTAGGTTTCTGCATTTCTTCCATTTCAGGGAAGGGTAAGGTGTTTTTGACTTTACAGACCAACTGTAATAAAAGGGCCTATGAGATTCAGGAGATCGAGAATACTTAGTCATAAAGAAAACTTGTAATCTGGATTTCTCTCACCTCTCAAATTATGAATATTTTTATGCACTAAGACTCAGAAGAGCAAAAAAATTATTATTTGCTTAAATACTAATTTTGAACTTGCATAAAATTTATTCCAAGGCAAAGAATATGGGCAAGGATCTCTTTCACTCAGGTACTCATCCCACCCACCACCACCCTTCCTTAAACAGCTGCATTTAGCACCCTGTATGTACTCCGTAATCAGGTGTTTGGCTTTTCCTTAACCTCTAAAACTGACACAAAGATTAATTACATTTGACACTGTGAGTGAATAACAGCATAAACTATTATATTACTTTATCTGAAATGAAAATTCTCTAGTCTGCTACAGTTGCCTTTTAAAACGGCCTCAGACCTGAAAACTGAGGGTGCAACCTGCACAGCTCAGGACTAAGTAATGAAACACTGAAATCTAGCTCATCACTCCCAAATTTTTTGAAAGGCCTAGTCATTTTGTAGAGGTTAAAAAAACCCTAGTTGCCTCAATGTAGCTTTAAATAGATGTATCACTGATATCAATAGGAACAAAAGCTGGCAGATGTTTGAACTACTCTCATACCTTTCCAAAGGACTGAAGTTTCTAACACCATTGCATGAGCTATCAAAATACTTGCTTGGGTGATTTGACTTGAAAAATGGAAACATTCGATTCATATGAAGCAAATGAAAACACTTTTACAGAGAATAACATTGTGAAAATAAAAAAATCAATTTATTAAGCAACACAGTAGAGCCAGAGTATATAAACTTTGAGTTTTTATGTGGGACACACTCCACACTAAGCACAGAGATTTAATTTATGTCATTCCCAATGACTAAGAAGCTAATATCTCTTCCTTCTACACAATGATCTAATATTGCACACCATCATCCAAGTCTTCCTGACAAAGGAGGAGAAACATATTTGTACACAATGGATCAATATTTAGAGACTGCATAATTCTTTATCTCTTTAAATGGGTCTTTCTA
This sequence comes from Vireo altiloquus, assembly GCA_013396875.1. Taxonomy (NCBI): domain Eukaryota; kingdom Metazoa; phylum Chordata; class Aves; order Passeriformes; family Vireonidae; genus Vireo; species Vireo altiloquus. Next base: position 663,170 of record VZRF01015768.1, read on the forward strand.
GAAATTAGTCATCTTTTAAATTGATACTCCTGTAGCAAAAGGATTTTTTTTTTGCAGATGGATATAGAACATGCAAGACCTCTAGATACAATGCTTTTTAATTTTTAATTAGAAGACTCAATTTTTTTCTGCATCATTTTTCATAGGTAACAGTATAGAAAAGTGGTAAAGTAATATTCCAGATAAGAGAGGAGTTAAATTTGATTCTGAGAAAAACAACATTCATACAGATTGTTTAAGCCACTACTAAGTAGTGGTTTATGACCAAATCTCTCAACTGAAATATTCACTGACTACCAACGCAGGAATGCAAGACATTGCTCAGCTGTTAATGAGTCCTTACTCTTAAAGTTCCCAATAGCTACCCAGAGAAGACAATGCTAACTTCCTAAAATTTAAGCCTAACAATCACAAAGAAAATACAAAAATGAAATATAAAAAGGAGAAGAGGGAATGACAAGTATTATGGAGGATACAAAACGTAGATGTTTTCAAGGCTTCGGCTTTTGGACATAAACATGTCTTTGCAGTATCAATATTCACATATAAGAACAATATTTCTCCAGCACCTAAGTCTGCTACTGGCCAATCAGCTCTGGAACACACCAAACTGCTGTTGACACAACCCAAGAAAAGGTTATTTCAGGGCATATTCATGGACTTAATTTCACTGCTCCAGCCACAACAAGAGCCTGTGTCTCCCACTGCAAATTCAAAGTACTACAATGTAACATAACCAGCACACTATGGTTTGCAGGAGCAATTTCTCTCTTACTTAAAGGCAATTGTTTACATCAACGAACCTCCCAGAAGGGTTTCCCATACAAGTGATCATCTGTTAACTGAACTAAACTTATTTGTGAAGTTATAGTCTATTATTGGAATATCTTTTATTATAATGCATGGGTTAGCACTCCATACTTACCAGAGGACTGTGAAAAATGTTTCTATACTCACTGAAATAAAACCATTACAATTCCACAGAGAATGTCGATATAGTTAGATAGAAGATAAGAATGTTAATTACATGTGTACTTAGAATGATGACTGAGACATTAGCTACTCCTATTCTATGCACTGGGCAGCTGAAGAAGAATCCCCAAATACTCTTCTGGTCCTTTATACTGCTGAGGACAATAATGTGTTCATGGCCTCACAACCCTACATTGTTTACTAACATACTTTTCACCGTGACTTGATACATTTTATACAGAAAAATTAGCTTGTTAACATCCTATGAAAACAGATTTGATGGGCCTGTAGGTATTGGATTTGATTTCGTGACAAAAACGTGTCGAAGATATGGATGGCTCTAGGGATGATTCAGACAAAGCATTTCAAGAAGGCTACACTTCAGATGGTTAATGCAATTCTGGCTATCTCTTAATTCCCCTCCTTATCCAGCAGCAATAGAGCTCAATTCTATAATCTGACACCTCCTTTGCTTGGATGTCCAATTAAATAAATCGAAATAAGGGAAGGACTCCTCTGAAACTGTGGGCTTTTCAAAAAAACCCTAAAGTCTCTCTTAATCTGTTGATGTAAATAAGGAGATACTGCTGCAGACAAAATGCACAGAAATTAAGAACAGACCTCAAGAAGTCACCCAGCTCATCATCTCATGTTCTCTGATGCTACTTAATTATCTTTGTTATTCCTGCCAAATATTTGGCCAATATTTAAAAAGCCTTTCTGCCTATTTACTATTTAATGGTTATGTAGCCGAGATTTTCTCCTAGTTTTAGGAGGAAACCTCTCCCCTCACTACAACTTTAAGCTGTTATTTCTGCTAATGTAGCCACCAGGCACAGAAAACAATTGATCTCTATTCTCTTTTATATGGAACAAATCCAAGTCTGTCAACCTTTTCTCAAAGATCAGCTTCTAAATATATTTGAGTTTGACACATTTCTCTGGATTTTCCTCTCTAAAACTGCCTGCATGAGAAGCAAACCGAGAAATATGGGATGCTAAAAGGCATCTTGAATCCTTTTCCGGCATGAGAAAGGTATTTCACTTTAATCATTCAGATTCCTGTATCTTTAAAAACCCAGGGCCAACCTTCCCCAATCCCTTTGTAGCTGCTGGATGTGTGGAGGTTCTCAGATATTTCAGACTACAGGAAAACCTTTAACAGCCAATTAAGCTTCCTATCTCTCTTGTACTGGCAAGCCCAGAACTGGACACAGAATATCTGATGTTTATATACTATTTATCATTCCTAAGCAAAGACATGAACTAGAATAGCACTAATTCTGTATTTTAAAGAAAAGTCTATGTGAAACTTTGACAATGTAGCTGAAATTTCTAAAATTACAAGTATTTCAGTTACCATGCCCTTGTTCATATATTTGAGGGCAAAGGATGCTTTTTAATTGCCATTAAAAGGCCAAAGGCAATTCCCGTAAAGTTGTCTCTGTCATCTAAACATGACACACACAAATCACCTAACAAATACTTCAATCTCTTAGGATTACAAAGCTAATCTAAATATGCTACTCACAGATTAGGTCTAGGCCATTTTATTGGATTTGAAACCAAAGAGATGGTTTTTTCTATTTTTCAAAATGCAGAAACTAGAAATAGGAGTGAGGCTGCCAGGAATTTGGTTGAGTGAACAGGATCCCTACTTATCAACCCCCAGCCCACAGAACTGCCCAAAGGAAGAGGGATAAAAACACGAAAAAATTATCATTGTACAAATGATGTATTGTACATCATTTGTAAAAATTATCATTTGTACATTATCATTGTGCAAAATTGCAATATTGTACAATATAAGGAGAGAGATAGTGGTCAAAACTGACAGGAATTAAGTATTCAAAGGCAAAATATACATGGCAGAGATATTAATCTCTTTTCATTTCTAGAACTTGTAATGCAAAAAAAGATGAAATGCATCAGTTAAAAGAAAAAAATATTTAAATCTGTTAGAAGGACCAGAGTTTTGTCTTCACCAGATTTAAATTTTACACTTTAGAATAAACAACAACAACAACAACAAAAAACCCCAGAAACCAAACAAAAAACCCAAAGAAACAAACAGCAGAGGACGAACAAGTTTCAGCCAAAAAAATTCAATACTTTTACCAACATATCTGGACTTTTTAATGCAGGAACTGAATCACAACAATTTGGGGGCAGGGGAAGGAAAGTACACAGAAACATGGATTTGTGGAACTCCTAGCTGGAAGGGTGAGAAAATAATCCAAGACAAAAGAGTTAAGAATTAGAGAAGAGGTTACAAGCAGGGAGGCCTGAGCACTCATTTAAATATTTTTGTGTTATGTTAAAGTTACTTTATTCTCAGTTTATTTTACCTACATGCAGCATATATAAGAACACACCCTCACAGTGAAATCTGATCTACCAAAAATTAAATTGTCCCTATCTCTAAGTTAACAAACATCAAGAGACTGATGAGAGGAAACTGATGAGACTCAAAAGAGGAGAAAAGCAGTTTTTGTTTTCCTTTTGCTTTACATGTAAATGTCAGCAGAGAATAAAGCACCTTTATATTTACAGTATGAAAGACAATATTTCATAAAACCTGATGCCTGAAATAATGGAGGCACTACAGACTCGGTCAGGTCCAAGTTAAATTCTGAATGCGATAATTAGCTTTTTACAAAAGGCATTCATTTCATTTCAGTGAAACCACAGAAATATTGTGTGTTTACATTATCTCCTCCAAAGTCTCATTTCCTTTACACTTATTACATGTATGAGACAGGAAGTTCAAACAACAAAGCTGAGGTGCATTAATGAAATGGAGAATTACTGACTCTTTGTTATTTGCAGCACTTATGGAAGAGATATATGTGTATGCTAAAGAAACTTGGGCGCAGCATCAGCACTCTCTTTACCTCTTGGGATTAAAAAGAAATTACTCCAACCCAGATTATCATATGTTTCAGGAAGTGTTAAACAGTAAAGTAAGGAAATAGATGCATAACTCTAAGGAAAACCATAACACACAGGAATTCTGTATCTGCTTTGGTCATCACAGTATCTCTATGGAGTAAAGGAACAAGTTGTATTCCCTGCCTGTGTTTCAGGGGATATCTCTACTTTTGCAAGAGAGATTTTATTTTTGTTAAGAGAGATTTCTGTCCATTTTACAATTGGCACATTCCAGACTGGCAATGAAGGTATGACTGCCATCTTCTTAAGACACCATATTTATTTTAAAAAATGTACTATCCTGTCCACAGGAAGTTCAGCATTTAGCACACAGCCAACACAGAGAGAAATTCTCACACTTACAAACTGTTGGGCAGACCCTGGGTTTGGTTTCCCTGCTCCTGTTTGTGAACGTCACTAGAGAGCCACAAAACGTGCCACCAAAATGTGTCAACAAAATGAAATTAAAACACTGACCGCTTCAACATCAGTGATGTTTAAAGGAAGTTTAAAAATTACTCCCTGAACTAGATTTCCAGAGATCAGTCCAGACATGAGACAATGATCTTGCGCCCAGAAAGGCCATATTGTCTTGCAGCTTCCTCCCAAAAGGCCTCCCTTTCACACCGTGATCCAGCAGCAACCCAGATAACATTTAAGTACTAGACATAGTCCCTTTCATCTTATTCATGTTTTTCTTCTAACAAGAACCCCATTTCCTCTCAGACCATGCAAATAGCTCCTCTTTTCCCTGCTCTGTCCATGAAGCAGTGAAGAGGAGAACACACAATCCTCCCTCGCTCCGTCTTGAGGAAATCAGAACAACAATATATCCTTTAGTATTTTCTGGTATTCATTTATGAATTATCCTCGCTTCCTAAATAAAGTATGTTGATATATGGACACCACCATCTCCATCTGGAAGGAATCTCAGGGTTTTGGATTACCACTGGTAATTCAGGAAGTACTGGGAGAGGTTGTTACAAAACTCAAGTAGAACAGAGCTGAATTCTGCTTGGGTTCCATGCCTGCACTGAGAAGACAAACCACTGAGGAGCAGCATTATTTTGCTCTAAGACAAGTTGAAAGTGTTTTTTCTGACCTCTCAGAGAAACTCAGAAACTCGGCTTCTAGAAAAGGAATAAACAAACAAAAAGGTCCAACCCAAAAGCTATATTGTTCTGAGACTTCAAAAGATCAGGCCCCTGCTGAGTGGCTTGTCAATCACTTTTGTGTCCACAGATCACTTCAAAACACACCTCAAGTTTTATTTTTATTGTGTTTTAAGTTCTTGCAAGTCCCAGAAGTTTAGATAATTTTACCCACCTGGTCTCAATTTTTTTTAATGATGTGTAATTTGTGGTAACTCATCTTTCATGCAGGACTGCAAACACAGCAACAACCCTTTGCAACTGTAACAGTTGTCAAAAAAGTGAGAGCATGAAAACTGAAATGAAATTTTCTAAATTCATATATTTGTGCATACAAACATATTTAGATGGATAGACAGACACCTCCACTTGCCCCTAAGGCACAGAAAGCCAGTGCCAAGGGATTCCCTAAGCCTCTGGCCACAACAACCAAGTGAATTCCAGACAATTGAGCAATTCAGACTCACTCCAGCAGTCATAGTTTTAATTCTCACCAGTTCAGCCCCCTCTTCATTGCTGTTTCTATCAATGCAGGGAAAAAACTCAATTTCATATTTAATATTTAGGCTGCCTTTGGTTTATCAACTTGCATCTTTCACAGCTTAAGACTATTCATTCTTTGCTCCATTTTCAGACCCAGAAGTTTTAACCTGGTAACATCCAACCAGGTCTTAGCCAAACAAATAACAATTAGCTGCTATTTCTCAGGTTTCAGATGCCCAAAGTGAACGGGAAAGAGCTATGGCTGAGCTCACAATCAACTCAAATCCACAATTTCAAAGGAACTCAAGATTCTAGCATGTATAAAATTATTTATTTTTTGTAGTGGCTTGATGGCAATAAAAACTTTAAAAACTATTATTTTTCTTCTGCTACAGCAATGTCCTTAATCAGGGAGTCACTTCTGAACATGAGTGATTAATGTGCAATACAAAAAAAACTGCTTCCACCAAAGCAAAGAGCTGCTGCTTAGAAATGCAACTACTATGCCAAGAATTGTTTTAAATAGCCTCAAATTTCTAAAATAGACTCTAAGATTAGCTCAGATATCGCACTACATTCATGCCACATCATAAAAACTGATTTTTGAGATTGTCTTATACAAAAATCCTCTTCTGAATGAAAAAAAAAGAATACTCATAGTACGTTGTGCCTCAGATAATGAAAACTATCTTTCAGGAAACACACGTATACTAGGAAATCATAACTGTAGTAAACAGCACCCACATATTGCCTAAAAGCTGTGCAACATGTCATCTTTTTCTAGGTTTCAAAGTTTAAAATTGTAGAAAACAGCTTTGTCTTGCAGGAGACTGCAGATTCCCTAACACTGTACATTTGACTCTGTAAATAATATGTTGCAATGATGCCAGGCAGAGGACAGCAGGACAAAATGGTCAGCCAAGAATGAACTTGGGTAGTTGAGTCTTGGGGAGATTTATTTTGAGAGAGAAAGATGGACCTGATAGGATTCATATTCACAGGAGCAACAACTTCCATAGTATAAACATGGCAAGCAAACAGAACCTCTGAAGTTGTTTTTGATAAGTTGAAACCTCCTCGAGGCCTAGGTACACGTTACAGCCCCTGAGGTTGAAAAAGAAGGACATACCCAAAAAAAGCAATTAACTCCAGCGTACACTGGGTTTGTTTATCTGGAAACAGGTCCTTCTGGCCAACAGTTAAACAGCAGCATTCTGCTTTTTGCAAGGGCAAGGTCAGAAAACTCTGCCAAAGGAAAACAAACTAAGAGAGGCAATGGTGAATAAGGTTCAAAAAAGCCATTCAGAAAGGTGATTTCTGTGTACACATTCTCCTGCAATGACAAGTGTTCTTTGTACTGTATGAAGCTTTGCCTGGGCATTGCTGTGCTGCTGAATAGGAATCAAACTGTACATCCCAGTATCTCATCTGAGCGTGTAATCACTTGACAAATCAATCAGCACTCACTTCACTCAGAAATACAAAGGGACAGATTCACCTCCTAGTTCCAGGGGGATCTGCAATCAGGGATTGTGATGAAAAGAGCCCAGGACTTTGCCTGTTCCTCTGATTCCGCTTCAGGCAGTTCCTGCAGGATTGCAGCCCTACCAATGCTGAAGACTAAGAGGAGACACACCTTTCCCTCATTTGGCTTTTGAAAAATTCCAAAAGCCAGCATAGGAATGGGAGGTGAACAAGAGTCAGACTTGATGCCCAGGTTCTGGTCAGGTACCTTTCATCTCTGCTCTCCAGCTGGAGCTGAGGCACACACCCCATAGCCAGTCAGGGATTCCTGCCCTGCCTATATGCTGCAGTTAAAAGAGGACAGAAATAGTCTACCAAAGAGAAAACCACTTTTTCCACAGGCTTTCCACTTTTTCTTCCTGAGGGACGAATCTGCCTTGTGGATGAAGCAGACACAAAGCAAAACTTACAAAACATGAAACAGTGCTTGAGAAGAAAGACAAGTAAAAAATCCTGTGTAATGGAGATAGAGCTCTCTACTTTTCTACCCGAAAGTAGGAGGCTTCAACCAGAGATCAATTCAACCCTGCTGCACAATTCATTCCAGCAGGTTGTACCTCTAAATCTTATCAAACACAAGAACTTAAGGAATTCACTGAAAATTCATTTTTACATTGCAATGGGAGAAATAGCATTTATCCTTTAATAACACATTTTTGCAGTGGAAAGTCTGGCTTATACCAAACCCAAAGTAGTCATTAGTGTCTGCAGAGATTGTGCCATTTTCCTGCATGTTTCAAAGCCAGTGTTTGAACCCAAAGCACTCCAGTCCTTCCCAAAGGAATTTTGTAGCAGGTGGTGTTAATAATCCCCGAAACAGGATTCTCTTTGCTGCACCAGCTAAAAGTTCAGGGAAAAGGGATTATGACAAAGACTTCACCTGACCCAGTAATGCCTCTGTCATTTTTCACCTCTCATGTCAGTTTTAGAATAAGCAGGTATAACGTTTCAATCATAATACTGCAGATGTACTCCTACACTTGCCAAGGTTGAAGGCTAACGTGGTCTTAGAGAGCCATTCTCTTGCAGGAAAATACATGGAAATTAGAAAGACCTACAATTCTACAAGGAACTGCCAGTTTTCTGGAGGGCTTTCACAAACCCCTTCTTCTCTGTTTAATCGTAAAAGGGGAAAAAAAAAGGCATGGTGAGGTAGAGATCAAACCAGAATGTCTCCAGTGAAATATCTGTGTGACAGTTTTCTGAAGTCACCTTATTGAAAATAACATTGCCTCTTGTCTTAACATGAATGCTTTGTAGTTTTCATTTATGTTGATTGCTCATGCATTAAAAAAATGTCTGGGGCAGCAATGTAACATCACATAAGGAAGAGTTGAGAGATATGAAGCCTCTCTAATATCTAAACCCAACGGTACAGATACATCAGAGCCATTATTTTGTCATTAAAGTCCTATCTTTATAATAAATTAAAGACCTTTGGACCTGTATTATACTCTGGAGTTATGTAAGTACATAAGCAAAGCACTTCCCTATTAAATATGTACTTTTCTAAACTACAATAAAAATAATTTATTTCACAAGGGACATTTACCAGACACATTTTTAATATACCATACAAATTCTTGGATGTTTTTCCATAAATATTTAAGGTGTAGAGGAAAAAAATATCAGATATTAAATTACATTAATTGGTATTTTAAATTAATTCTAAGCTATTCAATACATTTTTAGACTCCTTTCATCTTTTAAATGGCACTTTAGCACTTTAAAATGCTAAGATAGGTATATCCACATATTTGGAAACAACTCCAAAAGGCAAAATCACTGAACTAACAGCAAATTTAGAAAATCAGTGCCTAGAGATCCAATTTACTGGTGTTTTTTTAAAGAAAAACCAAGGTTTTCAGAGTCGTATCAGAGATTTCATCTTCAAGTGCTACTGGCCATAACTACAAACATTATTCTGAAATACTCTTACTCTGATTTGTCTACAATAACCTGTGAGAAGACCAGAGCACCTCTCTTACACCTGTCAAAAACCCAAATCAGCATTAATTCAGTTTAAATAGGAGTAAAATGATTACAAAGAACTACACAAATCATACACAATTGTGTAAGATTTTAAAACCCTTCATCCTTTGGCACTTGAGAGAGATGTTTATTTAAAACACTAAGCTATTGAGAAAGTACCTTTTTGTGCTTGAGCTCTTCATAAAAAATCCACTAATGCATTTTACTACTATTTTTTAGCAGACACAGTATGTCAAGACCTGGTCCTCAGTGAGTAAAGCACAAGCTATTTTACCATAATCAGGCTGGTGTCTTTAAGAAAACGAGACATTTCAGGAATTTTCTTTCTAATTTACTCCTGCCCACACTTCCCAGTGCTTGCAATCCCACACTTCGATTTCCTGTTCCTCCCACTCCCTTTCACACACTCAGAACTATTCTTTTCCCCTTCCTTTTCAGCCCATCTCCCTTTGTCCTTCTAGCTCCATTGCTCCTACGAATCCACCTCTCCTCCCACTTCTGCTATTTCCATATTTCTTTTAAAAGAAAACAAAAAGAAGTCCACAAAGAAATTCCCCCTTAAAAAAAGGGAAATAATCCTGAAAATGAAACCTCAGTAAAGCCAATGAATAACCTTGCAACTGTACCAAGCTCCACTGATTTGTATGCAGCATTAGACTCTCTTATCTCCTGCCTTTTCATTTATTTAGACTATAAAACAAACAAGTTAAGATCAGAGATTTAATTCAGTAGGTCGCTTATTTGATTTCAGGATGCAAAGATGGATGGCTGGAAGAGTTTAGGTGGCTTAAGCAACTACTGAAAAAACACTCAGACAAAATTAAGCTTCCATCAAGGAGATGTAAGATCCTTCCTAAACTCATCGTCTTAACAGCATCCTGGCTGCATCAACAGGATTACTTACATCTTGCACTACAACCAAAAGCAACCTGGAGGGGCCTGCAGTGCCTGGTTGCCACGTAACTATCATCTACCATCCAAAGATACATTTATGTCTGGAATAAGAACTAAGCTTTTCCCATGTTATTGGTTTAACCGGAGTGTGGCTTCCCCTTTATCCTCCCCTCTCTGGCTTCTCTGCTTCTCCAGGCACTGAGATTAAGTGTCTATATATCAAAGGACGATTGCCAAGGAAAGCAAAAGTTAGATTATAATCAACACAGAGCTGGAGCCTCAGTGCTTACACTCCTCTTATGGCTGCTATCAAAACAATAAGTGCTCCATAGGCCTGTAAGACACATTCAGCTGCACATACTCTTGTCCCTTCACGGGGCAAGTGTCACCAGCCTGCAATGAATAGTGCAAATGCACCTGCACGGATCTAAAATTTGAACCTGAAGTTCACATTAATAATGGAGCACTCCAGGTGGTCTGCAAGCTGGGGCCGTAATGAGGAACTTTCAGTGACACATTAGTTATCAAATGCTGAGCCAGGTCACTACACATGAATAAAGTGATCTCCCCAGAAAGATGAAAGGGGAATTATTTTTTTCTTTTTAAGAGAGATTACACCAGTCTTCTGTAAAAGGTCTGAAGAAAGACAATGTGCTAAAACAGTTAACTTGATTAGACTGGAAGTGAATAAAACACATCAAGAGCTATCAAAGGAACAGAAAATAATTCTGAACTGTATATGCAACAGTGGTTAAATCCCACCCGATGCTCTCTGAACCCCTACTGACAGCAGACCTCTGAACTGGGATTGCACTGCCTGCAAAACCAGTGGAGGAAATGATGCTGGTCTCAAGTGTGGCTGCTGGGGGCAGAGGGAATGTCAGAGGTGACAGCACTAGCCCTGGGAACCAGGAGCACCTTTCCCAAACCCTGCCTCCACTGACTACTTACCCACTCCAGGGAGCAGGCTGCCCCCAAGATCTGCAGGGACAACCTTCAGGCAGGGGCATGATAAACACAGGGAGAAAAATTAAGGTCTCCTTCTGTAAGAAATTGAGGCCCTGTCTGCCCTGCTTCACACCTGCTCTGTCCATTGGCAAGGAGGAGGGACAGGAAAACACTCCAGGACTTGCTCAGGTCAGAGGATGCCAGAGGGTCTGTAGGAGATCATTCCTACTTCAAAGAGCCAGGGCACTGTGTGTTTAGGGAATAGCAAGCACAGGATACAAAACTGATGTCCCACGTTGCCCAAGCAGCAGAGAACCTTCACACAGCCCTGCTGGGAGGCGATTCCAGCAGCCACACAACAGCTCTGACTGTTCAGTCCTGTACAGCTCATCCAGCACATCCTCATGGTGTTCTCAGCCAAAACAGGACCTTGCCCCTGCTAAGGAACAGTGGGAGGAAGCCACTGCCTACGGAAGGCAGGTCACTCAAACCTCAGGCATCCCCTCTCATCCCACAAGGAGCAAACTGAATCAGGATCCCGAAATAAGAAGTCTCAGAAGGTTTTAAGCTTTACAGAGTTTTCTAAATCTTCACCCCTTGCCTTGCCCTGGGGCAAAATTACTTTTAAAGCTTTGTCTTCTGAGAAAGAAACACCAGTTATTGTAAGAGGGAGCAAAGGAATATTGGATTGTCCACTCATCAACATGTATAGTGACTGTACAGGAGCAGGGTGATAAAATCTGGAAATGGGGAAGGGATGAAAGAAGAGAGCAGGATAGTGCCCTAAAACTTGGCAACACTGGCTCTGTTCAAAGTCCTCTACGTCTTGTAGTATTGCTGTGAAGCACTGGAACAATACAATTATGCTATAAATCAAGTTCAGTTCAGACTAGAAAAGCTCTTCATCTATTTCACAGATGGATATAGTACAAGGACATGGAACAATCAAAGGAGTAAGTCCCTGCATTTTGTTAGTACCTGGTCCTGTAATTGAAGACAGGAAAGCTTTTACTGCTTACTCACCTGCTTTTTCATGAAAAAGGTATTTCAGTGAGATACCCAAAGATATATTAAGAAATATCACCAAATGCAGATGCCATCACTCAGTTGTTCTTCTCATAATTAAAGCAGTATAGAGGAAATACATCTAAGTGTTCCTACCAATATGCACAATTCAAAATCAACAGCATTCAAACATCTTCAGAAAGATGAACATACATGAAATCACACCAGCTCGAAAAAAAAACCAAACACAAAAATATCTACTGCATGACTCTGGAAACTAAATGTAAAGCTCTCCCTGAGAGAAAGACAGCTCCCAATCCTATGAAGCTGTTTTAGCTTAATTGTTCTGAGATGTAAATGTAAACAGTGGAGAGTGACATTCTTCACTTGGGAGAAAAAGCAAAACCAAATCATAAACACAGTTGCTGGATCTGAAGCAAGCTGTTCACTGTCCTGAAATAATATAACTTACTTAGACATGTTTTCATGCTGAGAAGCTGGAGAGGCCAAAGTGCTGCTTAAGGGCCATTTGAGTCACTTTTGTACCTAATGAGGCCAGCATACTTTTTGCAAGACAGTGTTATTTTCTTTTTTTCCACTCATCTCTACATGGAAACTGATAACAACTTCTGAAATACCACAGCCTGTGTGTTATCACCCAAATAAATCATTATATTTCTGGGGGAAAAAAACAGGTCCTGGAATAGGAATAATGGAAAAACTAATCCAAAAGCCAAAAGCATATAGAAGGGAAAGGTTTTTATTCCCATGAGTGTTCAGGCCTTGATACCAGAAAGCATTAATCCTGAAACTAATTTGAAGACTTCTATGAACTAATACTAAACATATCTATTCTAATATTTTTAATGTTCATTTTTAATGAAACCTGACCACTGACTCCAGCAAGCTGCTCTCAGAAGTCGAGCTTACTGTTTTTCACATCACCTGAAACAAGGTCTTCTGTCCCTAATAGGCTCTTTCTAAAGAAACAGTAGGTAAACATACATTAGTGTAACCCACTGATGTGTATTTTACTTGTGGTTTTAAAGTTTTCAGCCACTTTTCTTTGATGCAATGCATAATCAGTAGTAATTAAAAGCCTACCTTAAAAAATGGAAGCCTCTGAACAAATTTGATGATAAACCATCAAAGGAGTGGAGTTTGAAGTAAAGGCCTGAAGGGTAAGAAACAAACTGAACTTGAAATAATTTAGGTCTCTAAGAAACATGGCAGGAGTGGGGAAATTTTCTACCATTAACAATACTGGAAAGATTAATTAAAAAAAAATATCAGACACAGCTTGTTTACCTGGATGTAGAATTAAACCAATGGATAGTGTCATTCTTGCACCAGAATAAATTGGAACTTTTATGTTTCTATAATGAAAATGGTTCAACTGTAAAATCACACTTCACAGCTCAAGGCAAAATGATCCCAGAGGATCCTTAAAGGTAAAGCAGTGTATTTTGGTTCACTACCACTGACTTGTGCTCCATGGTGGGCTTAAAATCCTTCTTTGAATGAATCCTTGAAAGGTAACTAAGAGAAGAAGGCAAGCTGGCAGCAGGCTAGAACTCATGGTACATACAGGCCATACTTCTACTAACAAATGTAGAGTTGTTCACAAATGCCAGTAGGCTCCAAAATGCTTCTGCAGACAATTTTCTTTCATTAGTAATGGGAATGTTGCATGGGTACCTTATGCTTTAGAATGTACGTGCATCAATAATTTATCTAATTTTTCTATTACACTTAATGCCAAATTTATGTAAATCTAGATTATTAATGAATGACTAGAAGCTAGAAAATACAAGCTTTACTTATTTTTACTTAGTAGATTAAAACAATTGCCAATCTGCAGGTGGAAAAGTTTACGGCAATTCCTGTTCACTTTATTTAAAAATTAATGTTTTAATTTCAAAACTTTTTGAGAGTCAATTGCCTCCTGCCACTCTTACATCATTTCAAAGCTCAGATCCTTAAGATTTAAAAATAATACTTGAGTTTATTCTTGCAGGCAAAGAATTCTGCTGAAAACTCTTTCGAAAATGTTTGAACAAGCATTGATGAAATGGTAACAAAAAGTTCACAGAGCCAGGCTGGCAGTCACAGAAGCAGTTTTACCAGTGCTCCATGAAATTCAGCTTCAGACAACAGACCCCTACATAGTTCAGACTTTTTCAAACAGACAGGAGCCGATCTGTCAGAGAGTGTGAAAAGTCTGCCAACCCTCAAAATCAACAGTAGAGCTGGGAAAGGGAGTCTGAACTACCGCAACACCTGAAACCAAAAATGTAGAGCTCATAAATGGTTCTGAACACACCTAAATTAAAAGTGATACAGGCATTCAGTCCTCATTCATGTTTCCTATGTCCATCAGTCAGAAATGCTACTACAACTCCTTGAAGCAATCAAATACTGTAAGCACTTTTTTCACCGGAAAACTGAAGATACAGAAAAAATTCTTGCATAGTACAAAGATAAAAGGCTGCCTTCTGAATTCAGCTACTATTAACACTTGCACCTGGTGGTTACATAATTAAATACAGAAAACAACAATCGTACCCTAAGAGAAATTTAATTAGATTAGGCATGTAGTAACAAATGCAAAATTACCATCATTAGTATGTCAGTGTACTACGAATGGAAATGTTTAAATGCCAAGCCCACAGCTCCCATGTCTGATTTATTCCCACAGATGAAGAGGAGACAGTGGTTTGCTCCCTTTTGTAATTTCAGGACAACTGCATCCAGGTGAGATTTACCTACAAAGGAGCAGGCAGAGGCACTGGTGGCATCTCTCTCACCAGAAATTCAGGTGCACTGCTGTTGACAGATGTTTCGTGCTACAAAAGCAAAACCAGATTGGACAGTGTGGAACAAACTCATGGGTCTACAAAGCTCCTGTGTGTCCTGATCCTTTCACAGGCACCTGCTTTGCTCACAGATGAGGCACTGAATGAAATGATAGCTTCTCCCCCAGCTGAAAGCAACAGGAATCCTTTAATTTCAGGCTTAAAGCTGTAACAACAACCAAAGAATCGAAATTAAGATTTCAGGGAAAATGTTTCAATAGCATGATGGTATAGACAGTGATGCACTTGAAAAGATTGCCTGTGGAAGCTGCAAAGTAACAATCAAGAAGACAAGAAAGAGTTTGAGAACTATCCACCAGGGGTGACCTAAGCAAAAGTGATACTGTCTAAACTAGTCTTGCTTTCCCCTGATTACACATAGAATCTTTCAAAATAGCTGGAATACCCTTTCCCAGACCTGCTAAAGACCAGCAGCTGTGATGCCTGTGTGCAGTCACATGAGGGAAAAGAATGATCTGCACAGTTATAATCAAACAAGTACTTTCCCAATTGTCTTCTACCATCTTAGGGGGAACTGTACTAAAAAACCTTCAGATCCTACCATCATGACAGATTAGACTCAGTATTACCACAGACAACCATGAATGTCACAAACTTGTGGTCCCAAAGGTTCTGTTTCACATCCAAAGGACACACCACTGCAAGTTCGTAGTTCTCTAAATGCCAAGATACTCCAATTTGTCAGGAATTACTGTGAGCTTAAAATGGGTATTTAAATGCTTCGTATATTTAATCAACTTTCCTCAATTATTAAACTACAAATACTCCCCGAGTTTTAGGGCATTAATTTGCCCTAAAAAGCTTTTAAGAGACCACAGCAGCCTTCCTGGATAGTTCATGCCTATGAAATAATTTAAACATTACCACGGGAATTGTAGAGCCAAACAAGTCTTGCTCACAGTGTCTCCTCTGGCAGGACAGATATTTAACTAAATCTAGCACCTAAAGCTACATATTATTTAAACGGCTTTTTGGTAAGAGTTCCAGGGGAGACCTGATCCAGCTTGTTCAGTAAGAACTATTAGGATTTAAATAACATAAATGAGAAAACCACCTGACTAAGAATTCATGTTGTTTTAAGAAAAGTACAGCCATAACCTTATCCTTGATGGCAAACCTGTCATCAGGGGAGTGTGAACTCTGCCATACTTGTGCTGCAATATTAAAATTTGCAATTTCTCCTCCCAACAGGTAAAAAAACCTTCCCTCTATCAAGAAAACCCAGAAAAGCACTAGGCAAAGTTGTGGTCTGATATTAAACTTAACCATGTAGTCAGGAAATAAATATCCGAAAATTTAAAAAGAAAGAAGCCTGGTGTGTGACCGTTTTAAGTAAAATCAAGGTATTATGGGGTATAGATAAGATTGTTTCTAGAGAAAACTACAGATACATAAGGTTACCCAGCTGTGCGGCCATGAAACATATTTTTCCTGATTAAATAAGGAACAATAGCAACCAAAGGTACCATGGCCTCACATATGCTGTAATAACGTAATGAAGAGTCTTCTGGGAGCTCTCCCACTATTGCTAAAATTTTATAGCATCAAATTTGGGAACTAATTCTGAAAAAGAGAGAATCTTATTTAATATTTGATGTGCATTGGTACTCCTTTCTTTTATAATGGAGTTATATAAGTTATAATTGGACTCCTTTCCTTTATAATTTCCTCTAAACATCCACATTCTTTATGTTGAAATAAAAAAATCAACTGCTCCTGCTGAATCAAGTCTCAAAGGGAAAGATAATAATATCTCCTATGAACTTTACGGTATTTGCTTAGTATATCTTATTTGCAGATATCATCTTATTTGAATAATCATATGTTTGCAATTTTTTGGCTCCTGATAAAGAACTGACCTGTCATCAGAGCAAATTTACTTCAAAACTCACATATGACTGTTATCTGTACCTGGTGTTATTAAGAATATCCCTTTTTTTGAGACTCATTCCACCAGTTACCTACATATAAATTGACACATGTAAGAGCTCTCATCTTATTTCATGGTGACGACATGTGACTTTTCCTTGCTGTAAAAAGTGACTTGAAATAATTGTTTGATTAATCTTCCAATTAAATGTCCAGCTGTCATTTCAAGGGAAAAGTTTTCTGCTGCATCTTTTGTTCCCCGTGAGGGCAGGCAGTCCTGCCTGAAGCACTAATTGCTTGTAAGCCCAGAGAAGGGGAAAAATTCCACCGCAGCTGGGTTATATCTGGATTGAACAGAGGCCCCATCCTCAGACAAATAAATTCCCCATGGAGAAATTACTGCCCAGTCATCAAGGGTGAAGAAATACAAAGAAGGTAGTAGCACCAGGGGTTTTATCCTTTTACAGCAACAATACCACCTTCATTCCTAAAAGCCGTGGAACAGCAGACAGGGTGACCACTGTGGTACAGCTGGACTGGATTAAACATTTTAAATCAAAATTGTGATGGAAAGACAAACTAAGATGACAAACACAACTGTAGCCTTTCATAAACTTTTCCTTCACTTGCAGCAACTCTGAAATTGGCAGTTCTCTTTCATTTGCCTGAGTAATGAATTCATTTGGCCTGACAAATTACTGCCTGCTCAGGACACTTTTCCCTTCATCCCAGCACAAACTGGTGAAAGGAAGCAGTGGCACTACCTGCATTTAGAAGCTGATTATATGACTGAAGATGAGAGGGACTGGTGACTAAAGCTGTGATTAGGATATGGCACAAGAATAAAGCTGGCAATGAAAGGGCACAGCCATGCAGATTCAAAGAGAGAGAATCTGGGAAATTGGCCTGGGACTAAAACTAAACCATTTCCCAGTAAAGAAATTGGATGGTGAGCCAGGAGCAGAGAGGAACTGTGACTGGCTAGACAAGGAGACTTGTTTTTAAAAGTGAACATTAAGGTAAAAAGTTAGAAAGAGGACACTCACTTCCTGCATCCCAAATGTTTGAGAACAAAGTCTCTCATTACCATCTGCCCAGCAGTAGAGGAAGTTATCACTCATCTCTTCCCCTCCACACTTGTTTCCACACCCATCACTCCTCTCTCAATCAGCTCGCTGCTCCTTAATCACATCAAAGCACCTTTTAAAGACCACAGTTTGAAATCATCTAAGTAAAAATGCTTCCTAAACCAAATTCATCTTTAATATGTAAATTTAGGCCTGCAGTCTTTGGAATGGATGCGAATAAGGGAGTAGTAAACTGTAAAATGCAAGTAGTGGCACTGGGAACAAGAAGCAGGGAAGAAGATTGGAATCTCAAGGTGCATTTCAACCTGATGATTTATAATCTGATGTTACATCCTAAACTGATATACAAGTTCCAGTTTGAAGAATCACTTGGAATTTATCAGACATACTTTTTGAAACAAAAGGACTTACATTTCTTTAAATAAATCAGCCCCCTGCTGTATAGCCTGGGCCTTAAAATTAGAATTCTTACATTAATCTCTGGGTTTGTTTTTTCTCTTCTTCTTTTGGTGAAGGTAAGACCATTGTTTTGGGGAAGATAAATAAACTACCTATGAAGTCTTTAAATTACTTATGAAATCATACACCAAACTGGTAAGTACCATAACAAATCCTGGTTTGCACACCAGACTTGAAGTACTCAACAAGCAAAACCTTGGGTTTGCTTTGAGCAAGGAGAATGACTGAGATGATGTTCCAGCTGGAAGAACAGTGGAGTTGTACAGTTAGAGGCAATATCATATACATACACACATGCATAGAGACTGCGAGCCTCCAGGCAACTTGAATTTTGGCACTTCCTAACTTTAAGTACTTGGATTTGCACCTTAATAACATTCTTTTAACATTGTGTGTGTATAATGCGCTCATAGATCACTCAGCCAAGACATAATTGATTTAATCAACCACATTTGTGAATTATTTGTGACGCTTACCCGAGTTTGCTAAGTTGCAGCCCTGCCCAATAAAAATTAAAGCAGATGCCTCTGTGAAGCCCAGAGAAACAAGCTGATAATGTAAAAGGAACAGACTGAACTGTAACAGAAGTGTGACAAAAAATATTTTGTTCTTTGCTACTGTATATGTAGCCAAAACTACAACACTACAGATCTGCCAGTCCAAATGGCAAAACCATCATTTTGATTTTTAAAAAGAAAATTAGCTATAAAAGAAACTTGAATTATAAACCCTATGCATTACGAGACATTTACATAAGAACAAGGAAAAATATGTAGATTAGGTGACTTTGTAAAGAAAAAACCCCAATTATTCTACACATAATCAAAAGGCAGCATTTTTTGTAGGAGAATCGTTGAAATTCTTCAGCTGTTGAAAGAGGCTAGATTTGATTGATAATAAAATTAGATATTTTCTTAATCCAAAAGACATTTTTTTATCATCAAATATTTTAAAATATTTGTTTGTTATTAATAGTATACAAATTGAAATTACGAACAAACAGTGTTTCTTTAATTTAATGACGAAAAGGCCCAAGTAAGAACAGTGAATTCTGTGTATTTAGAATTATTAACGGTGGTAGCCTCAAATGCATAACATTTGTTCTATAAACAGATTTTATCCCCTTAGTGTAGAACTGTTTATCTAGCAGTACTTATTTCCAGTTGGTAGTCCTGCCATTCCCTTAGAGAATTTGCTGTATCACCAATTAAGGTCTAATTGTCAGAAAGCTGCTCTCAGTAGAGTATGTTTTCCCTTTCTCCAAACATCATCCTGTTTCTACCAATGACACTCATACAAGAATTAAAATTCCTCTTCCTTCCAAACAGGAATCAAAATTCCTATCTGCAAAACTGATCTAGGTTTTTGCATTTTTGCTTTGACTTCAGAGATTTTTACTGTTTTCTACCTGGACCTTTTGCAAAACACACAGTTTCCTAGTCTCATTTTCCAACTGGAAACTGAAGAAAACATTTCTTCTCTGTTCACAAAGTAATTAGGTCTGTGGACTATTTATTCTCTGTGATAATAATGCTCATAGAAACGAGGTTTAACATGTGTTTTCTTTCCTATCAACGCCATCTTCAGCAGTTGCTGGCTCTGATCACTTCACATCTCAGGTTACTGTTTCCCCACTACATTTGGTTTTAAAAATGAAGTCTAAATTGTAGGTACAAAATCATTCAGGCTAAATTTGAAGCCCTACAAAGGGGAGGGAGGTTTTTATTTGTTTCTTAAATCACAGGAGCTGTCTACTTTGTCGTCTTCTATATATCATTAGAATGAAAATTAGCAACTCGAAGGTGCATAGCCATCCAATATTATCAATTCAAAAAGATGAGCAACTGCAGAGACAGACTTGTACATGCAGATCTTCCACTAATGTTTCTCAAAAAGTACTTCCACAGATGTAAAAGTTTTAATCCTTCATTACCAATCCTGACATTTCATTTTCTGCATTATGCAAGTTCATTCCAATTCACACTGTCTGATGCAGGCTTCCTAAAGCTGGAACAGAGAAAAGCACACTGAAAACAAAGGAGGACAAATCTTTCCATGACTCAACTATCTTGCCATCTACTCTGCTGGAGATTTTCTTGGCTTTTGAAAAGATGCATCTTATAACCTATGAGCACTTTGCTTAGAAGAAAGAACTTTGGAAAAATGTGATCAGGAAAGAGTGATTCATAAATGAGTAGTGAAGCTCTGTGGAAAGAGCAGAAAATTTGAAATGGAAGGTGAGAGGTGAATGCAGACCTGATTTCATATTCCTTCATTCTATGCAGCAAGAGGAGAGTTGCAAACTCTTTCTGTAATATCTGTAATTTCAATACTTGGGTTTTCCTTGGCTCTGTAGTTTAATCCTGGGTTTTATTCAAAATTGTCTTTGAAAACATAGTGACTAAGAAGTAATTGCCTTCATTAGAAACAGAAAGAAGAAACTATTGTAATTTTTTTTCATAACAGGAGGTGGGGAATTAAGGAGAATGACAATCTCCAATCTCTGCCCTTTGGGGTCAGTACATCAGCAGACAGTGCTACAGTGATCTTCTCTCTCCTTCTCGGAGGTTTGAGTGTTATGTAATGTCCATATTCTCATTTTTTGGACATGAGCACATTTTAAAAGAATAACCAACAGGAATCAGCAAACAGCTGGTGCCATTTTTCTATGCATTCATGCTCACACCTGTATACACATTTGATGTAGAAATTAATGAGCTTGGGGCTTAGAGATACTTTTAAGGAACATTCTACTGATTAAGGACTTTGTTTTGTATTTAGGCACACCAGCATGAAAGCTTCAGTAAACAGGTTGATATTCAAAAGTGCCTCTATGTCTACAAGTCAAATACCTCCATCACTCCTTTATTTCACTTCTATTTCTTTTAATCCCCCCCTGTAATAACAATTAAAACAATTTCAAATGTTTTAAATTGCATTTTGCATTTTCCTTCTATTGTAGCCTGGTCCTCCTACAGGACTTCCTTTCCTCTTTCTCCTCAAGACCAGGAAAATAGCTGTAGATCTTACCTCTGAATAAATTTAAAAACATCACCACTCCCTGTTTGAGCCTAACAAAACATGTCTTTCCTGCCGTGTTCGCTTCATTCTTACCTCAGCAAAAGGGACACTGTCGAGATTGTTCAGCATGAAACTGAACAACTTTGACAGATGTCCCAATTTACAGATTTTTTCTTTAAGGAAACCAACCAAACGCTTAATTTAAAAGCCATCTTCTGTAGACTGGCACACATATATACTCATATATCACTTCCTGCACTCCCAGCCCCTGCTTCCCCTTGGCAACCATCCCCCTCATCTTCAACTACAGGAGAGCCTCAACAGAAGGTTCCTAAGATGACTGAGCAGCACCTTCTTAAATGAAAAAAATTGTGGTTTCTGCACACAAGACACACATGAGACACACATGTATTTGTCTGTATGGGGGAAAAGTGGTTAACATTTTTAGAGCATGTTGCATTGATGTAACAAACAGGCTGTGAACTGCCTCATGCATCATGTGATATCTGTCATTTAGGGAAGGTTTGTGACCTCTCTCCCAGATTTGCAGCTCTGACCCACAACATGAAACAAAAAGGAAAAAGGAAAGAAATCCATTCCTTACATAATCAGCTGCCTTTTCACCTTGGATTTTTATCAAGAGGGCCTCAAATTTTCAATGACAACAAACTAAAGGTATCAGTCTAAGAAAATTATTGGCCTATTTTTATGCATTTATTTATGTACACACATGTTAAATCTGAATTTCTGAAGAGACTGCAAGATTATGTCAAAATCATATCTAGTGACATGCATATATATATGAAATTCATACACAGATAGAGAGCAGAAAGTGTGTATGTTCATGCTTTACTTGTGAGTACATAAAAATGTAATTACCTCCTAACGAAATTAAACAAAATGAGGAGAGTCAGTGCAATGATCTACCTGAGACAGAAAGAGACCTCACAATTCAGTGGGAGTTCAGAGTGTTGTGGACTCAGCACTCAGTAACTGATGAGTGAAAAATAAAACATCACTTCCGAATGCCCAATTAAGGCAACGCAGCAGCAACATTAAAAGGCTGAGGACAGCAGTGAGTATGACTGGATGGACTAAATCTTAGATTATTTTCCTGAACAAAACAGTCATGTTTCTGTATCATCAGCTGGAGCAGGAGCACCCCTTTAAAGAATAACAGGCTGAACATATATTTTAAAAAAAAAAAAAAATCAGAAAAACCCAAACTGATCACATAGCTGTATCCGTTCCTGTAAATAGCAAAACATAATTTATTTATTTTTAACTAACTGCTCGGAAAGAGTAATTAGCAGGATACAATTAAGCAACAACTGAGAAATACTTAAAATCAATCTAGAGACTTCCTGTTTATGATTATTACCCATAAGATTGTATAAAAAGACTGGAGAAAGGAAGCTGGCACCCTATTTAGACAAAGAGCAAAATATATATCATATTTTAACAAAAACAAAAAAGAAACTAGAGTAGAGCACACATTTTAAATACAGCCACAGCAGTTTATGTTAAGGGTCCTTTGAAATAAACTGTGGTTATTTATTTACAGAGCTTTCATCATTATAACTCTAGATGCACTATGAAATGAGAAAACCCAATAATTTTCATTTACAGCCAAACTAAAACTCCACTGCAATAACAGAAGGCAAAATCAAACATAGATACAGAGAAGGAAGGAAGGAAGGAAGGAAGGAAGGAAGGAAGGAAGGAAGGAAGGAAGGAAGAAAGAAAGAAAGAAAGAAAGAAAGAAAGAATTCAAGAATAACTGACCTGTACAGAAAGACTTTGCTTGCATGGGAAGTTTGAATAAATTCTATAAAAGAAGTTAAATTACTGAGAAATCTATTTGCTTTGATCTGATACAACAAAAAGCTCATGAATAACAAGATTTTTAGCTGAACTAAACACTTTGAAAGGGTTACAGTCTACCCTGAGCTACTGGCCTACCAATGGAACTATTATAGCTGTGCAGAAAAAAATACATAAATATTAACATTTTAATTGGCTGATGCACTGTCACAGTGGGGGAACTTGTGGATACAGCCCTCTCAAACCTGCTCTATTTACAGAGATGAAAAAGAACAGCATGCAAATAGTAAAAGGAGATAAACTACTTTAACAACACTGCAGAATTGCAGAGGCAATCTTCTAGCAAAGAAAGGATTAATTAGCAACAAAGGAAAATGGCCATTTGCCTTAAATTATCTGTTCTTCTCATGGTCATTATTTGCTAGGAAAATCTTTGTACCTTCATAACCATTATCTAAATACCTAGGCTATGATGATGCAGTGTACAAAGCAACTGAAAGCTTTTGAAGATAGCTGAAATCCCAGATGAAGCACATTTGTTCCACGGGGCCATTTGTTGTGAGCCCATCCCAATCTGACAAACGCATTTGACATGATACAAGAGCATGCCAACACACTGATATAAAAAAATACAAAATAATAACGATTATTTTCTTGATGAAAGAATCCTGTGAGTGCTCCTATCCCAAACTCTTTCTTCTCCCTCTCAGGGGGTGCATTTCATGGTATGTGCACATCATGCACAAATTTAAACTTTGCATTTAAACACCTGCTTTACTTGCATTTGAATTATGTAAATATCAAACCCAAGTGAAATCCAAAACAGAGAGAGCATCTAGCCCTGGTTTAGGATAAAACAGGCTTGTCTTCTTCCTGTTACACATTTTAAATGGGCGAGTGCAGGGCAAGTCTGGTATTTAAAGTCTTCTGCTGTTATATTGCTACAGGGTGCTCTGCAACTTGTCTCATTCCTGCCTCCAATTTTCTCTTGTACAACTTTCACTTCTTGGCATCATTAATATTCGTTTGGTAAATTGATGTCAAGTTACTATTAAGACAGTGCAAAACCTCTTTTCTTTTTTTTTCTTTTTTTTTTTTTTGCTAGAGATTTAACTTTCAGAAGATGGCTGGACATGGTAAGTAATGTACCTAAGACATAGCTGTGAGAATAAAAACTTTATCCCTGGCTAAGGGGAGGGATGTCAAGATATTTGTGTCAGCTGTTCCTTCTTGACACTACTGACTGGATAATCACTGGATTTTTTAGCTCATTAGCTCACAATTAATTGACAAATAGACAGGGTGGCTTGCAAACAGAAGTTGATACATATGAAGGGACAAAACTCCAGGATAAAAGTCAGTCTGTGGTAATTTCTTTCGGAAGAAAACACTTTTTTTGTCACTATTATAACATAACATAGATATAAAAGCAGGAAATCCCACATTCAAAATGGAGTCTCTGCAATAAAGTGCTAAGAAACTCAGCTCCCTGCTGTGACCACGAACACAAGTTCTCCATGCCATAAGAATTACTTAAAACTCTGCCTGCAAACCATATCTTGGCTGGTCTACATTTAAGATATGCTAAAATACTTATGGCTATATGGGAATTAATTTTTTCCCATGCTTGCAAAACCCCTAGAAAAAAAAACTTCGCTGGCCAAAAAAAAAAAAGAGAGAGATGGAAACAGAAAAGCAGACAGATCTTCTGGGGCAACCAACTTAAACTGGGTCCAAACAATGCTTCCAAGAGTAACCTGTCCTCTCTCTGAGTTTGTAAAGACAAAATTACTAGTTTCAAGTACAGAGCTGAAAGAAACTATGCCTGTAATAGGACACACTAAAAGGTGATATCTCCTTCCCAAATTCTAGCATAGGCAACAAAAACTTACAGGGGGAAAAAAACCCAAAATTAAATATACCCTCGATTTATGGTCAAAGAAATCAAGGCAATACAGAAATCGGCAACAAGAACATGATTACAGTCAGCAAATCAAGTAAAGGCAAAATGAACCATGACGAAAATAACTGAATACTTGCTGGGAAGAGCAGGGCACAATACCCAAAAAAACCCCACAGACTACCCAAGGCCATAAGGGAGGATAAACCTCAGCTCTTGCTCACTTTGCATGAACAAAGGACATAAAATCACATGCTTTCATTCCTTGTCACAAATGTAAAAGAGTGTAAAGAAATAAGTTTGCCGTGCAAAATAGGGCACTTCGATTTCTCAAGTAAAAATTTCATGACACATTTTTAAAAGAGCTAACTTTTTCTCAAAATACCAAGTTTTTTTTCACTCCCTCCAAATGCAGGTAGTTTTCTTAATACTTTTCCCCTTTGTACTGTTGAACATAATGGGACGAATAATACATAACCCACAAGTAAGTCATAATAATGCCCCATGCAAGTTATTAGCAGTCAGATGCTGAATGCATGATAAATCTAGACCTGAAAGTGAAATATGCCTCCTAATTAAAAATCAATTATTAAAAACAGTAAAGAATGAAAAAAGAAAAAAGGCTCACTCACCAAACTCATAATGAAATCCTGGAAACTTCAGAATTATTTGAAAAGCAGAAAGAAACCTTCGACATCTATATTTAACTAAAGACTCCATTGTGGGTTTCTTGATTTTATGATTAAACAGTTCTGTGAAAAATTGTTTCTGGTATCTTTTGTGCTTTTATCTCTTCCTTCCAAATGGCCATGAAAATGAACAGATGGCATTTAAACGGGGAATGCAAGAACAAACCATTACTCTGGCTCTGGGAAATCGAAGTACAGAGATGCCCTGGAGCGGCTCTGAGGTGCCACAGGGATGATAAGCAGCCACCCAAAACCACCAGCCCCTGAAATCGCAAGCAAGTGCATGACATTCACCCACAATGTTGCCCATTGGGTTTCTTAGCAGGTCTCGTCCACAAAACAGTTTTAACACCCAGTAACAGTAACTTGCAAACATTAGATCAGGATGTGCAAATAACTCTTTCCAATGAACTCATTTTTAGTTCTGAAAAGATTTCACACGTTGAACAGCTCAAAAGCAGCTCAAAATCACAGCACCTGTTGCATGAGTTTGGACAAGAGGAAATTTCCAGTTTTCATTTTCTGTAAAAACTAAGACATGTATTCATACCTCCAGCAGTGACAGAGAGATTAAATTAACGAGCACTACCGAGGAGATCTGAATCCCATTATTGGAGAAACTACACTGGTATTATGCATTATCATAAATATTCAGCATCTGCAATCAAAAGAAGGCTTTGGTGTTTACGTATATAATAAAGTTTTAATAATTCACTATCAATATTTCACGGAGAGTGCTACTGTCACTTCCTTCTGGGTAAAATAAAAAATACACCCAGAATTCAAAATCCACAACTACCCCATGGGGAATGAAAAAATTCTTGCTACAGAGGAATGCCTGTGGCGATTAACAAGCTATTTTTCCAAAAGCTGGGGACTCCAGGCCCCATCTGCCTGTGGTAGGTGGATGGTTGGCCACCCTGAGCAGGCTCCAGCCTGCAGACTCCACACACCTTTCTCTTCTCCAAAACATGCACCCCGTGGTGCCTGCCCAAAATGTACAGCATTTCATTGGCAATGAAATTCTTGCCATTTTTCTTCAGAAAACTTGGAAACCCCAAGTGAGAGTGCTCTGAGGACATCAGCTGCCCCACCCATGGGCAGCTGATGGCACCTCCACAAATGTAGCCCCTCAGCCATGAGCAGACACCCTCTAAGCCCTAAAACTGTCAGATTTGGTATTTGACCTGTAGCACAAGCGAGAGGGTACATTGTTATCCTTCCAGCAGACATTAAAGGATGTGGGATTGAGGTTCTGGCCATGCGGGCTGCAGCAGCCCATGCCTGGGTGAGCCCACTGAGTGCCCAAACTCAACCTGCCACAGCAGCTTCCCCACAGCCCTGAAGACACTGATTTTTAAAATGCCAGTAAAACACCCAAAGGATGTTAGGGCTGGAGGAGGGAGGGAGAAATGGAGGAAAGAAGAAGAAGAGGAGGGGCAGCAGCACCAGTCCCTTGGGCTGTCATTACCTCAGCCTACCGTGAGGGGAGAGAACATATTTTTAATTGCCACTTTTAACATAAAAATACTGGGAAAATCCCAATTTGACCCACAGCACAGGCTCACCCCATCTGCTGCAGAGGGAGAGCCACATTATCAAGGGCCACACTGAACAGATATCAACTTCTGAAGTACAGTCCAGCTGAATAAATAACACGGAAAGTTAATAGCCAAAGCGTTTCAGCAGCAGCAGTGCTCTGGGAACCTGATTGGAATTTGAACATTTGCATTGATTTATATTTTTTTTCGATGTTACCAGCTGGGAGCAAGTGCTGGAGAGGAGGTACAGGAACAGCTCTGCAGAAACAGAAACAACTAGCGAAGGATTACCTCCTACAGGATTATCTTTTAAACAAAGAAAAATTTGGTATACTGCAAACAACTAACTCAAATCAAAAGAAACAGATTAATCCAACAGGATTAACAGGTAAGGTTGCCCTGTACTTTAATGTCCAGCTGAGGAAAGTGAATGGTTTTATTTAGATGATTTTATTTACTTGTCAAGCACCTTTTCATAGTCCAAAATAAGAGCAGCCTGTTCAGTTAAAACAAAAGCTTTTACAACTTATCCTGCAGCCTCACAAGCAACAGAGATCTCCAGTCTTTTTTACAGAGCCCTTTCCTTTACCCTTACATATGTAAGCTCTGATCATCGAGTTCTTTTAACTCCAGCCAGGAAGGAAGATTAGTTGTTGCCTGTACTGCTCCTGTGCTGTGAAATTTCCAGAACTGAGCTCTTTCACTTCCCTCTGGGTGGCAGGGGAAGTCACTGAAAACTGAGTTCGTCTTTCCTGAATTGTTACCACTCATGTACATTTTACAGCCATGGTACTACAGTGATACCAAAAGTAAAACAGCATCAATCTACTAAAATAAAACAGCATCCATGTATTTGGAAGCAATACAATGATATGTATTTGAGCATCCCTGTTTTACCAGTAAACATTTTAGTAGTGTCTCTGACCTGCACCAAAGATTTGTATTGAAATCTACTTGACTATTCTGCCAAACAGAATAAGGAAAGCAACCAAGTTTAAACCATAAAAATATTTTTTTAAAAAAAGTACAAAGATAAAGCCCCACTCATTTACTAAAATTACTTTTTACTGTATTTTATTATTTCAATATTTATTTTAAGATTGTTTATTAATCACACATTTGAGATTCCCCTGGGGTAAATTAAAAAACCTTAAGACTTAAAAACACAACACAGCATAAGGCAGTTCAGTTCCTTTATGAGGTTTTAGTCAGCCTCATATACATGTCAGCCCCTACTCTGACCCCCAGTTGAAACCGAATTCAGCAGCAGTCACAAACTTTTCCTCTTGATGATAGGAAAGATTATGGACTTTGGTGAATTTTCCCATCTAATAAACTTATTTATCACATATTCCAACTTTTAAACTTATCACATATTCTTTTACAACCAACTAACCTCTGCACTGGTCCAGCATAAACTTGATGTTTATTTAAGAATGAATTAAGCATTAAGCAAACACTCACCTCCTCCACCTCCAAGAAGGCTGGAATTAGCTGCAAGAAAAACAAAAAGGGAATTGTGAGCATTGAGCTTCCTAAATATACATGGAACAAAAACAGAAGATGTTTCACAAGAGATTTTCCATTGTTTGAGTAACTTTGTTACTCTTCCCTTACCCAAAAACATTTAATGCAAAAACAATCACTTATTGTAAATTGCAATCACAATCTTTACCTTTGCAATATCTTTGAAAATGCAAGCTAATAAATAAAACAATAATACAATTACTAAAGCTAATGCATTGCATAGGTTATGAAATTAAAATCTTGCATTTATAATTCTATAAACCCTATACCTTTGTGCTTACCAAGTTAATTTAAAATTTTCATTGCAGAGAAACTTAAATAGACTTTGATGCAGCTCCTGATTATCTCTCCTTGTTTTCTATGCCATGGGACCTTTGGGGATGACAATGAGAAATCCTGGCCCCATTGATGTAAAAGGATTTGTGCAACTGAGCTGGGATTTCCCTCAGCAGGCTTAATTGACTCAGCACTGTAACCATCCAGCTAACCCAGGCCAGAACTTGATAAGGCACTTATGGAAAGCAATTTTCAGAGCATGGCGATACAAGATGGTCCTTCAAATTAAGTTAGCACAATTGGAGTCACGCCAAATATTTTCCTTTCACTGCCTAGGCAGAAACAGAAGGAATGCCTAAGCTTCTAAACTTACCGTCTAGATGTGTGGGAAACAAAACTTGTTGTATCGGAATATAGATGAAACAAAGTAAGAGCATAAATGAGAGCCACAGGTATTTCTAATTGTGTCCCAATGAGTAAAGAACAGATACCTCAAACCATGCCCTGCTCCAGGACAAGGGTATATAGCAAGATACATAGAATAAATTAGGTATTTTCTATATGTTATTGTTTTCCTGATTTTCCTCTGCTTCCTCAAAATAAGTCTGTAAACAGCAAATTCCCTGCTGTTGGGCTTTTTCATCACTTTCTTCAGACTTTTATATAAAACTGAAAATTATCCTTGTTTTCTTCTTTATCAGATATTCTACAAACACCTTTGACTTAATAATCATTTTCAGCTCAAACATTTGCAGCCAGCTTTCCCTGATGCTGCAGTAAAACTGCCTTCATCAGAAAGTCAGATTTTCCATCGAAATACCATTACATTACTCAAAAAGTACCTCTACATTACTCAAAATGCAATGCTCTTTAAAGAAAAAAATATGCAGTTTTATATCCAGCACAGCTGACCATATCAAATCAAAGCAAACTAATTAACTAAGTCAGTTACTCATCCTAGAATTAGTTGTCCTACAGTCAGTGGGGAATCATCGAAATCAAGACCTAGAGAGACGTTCTTGTGCATTTTTCTCATCCAAGTCTGGTTCTACTACCCTGGAACACTAGATGAAGGAAAATGGGGCAAAAAATCCTTGTTTCTGAAACAAAGTCATTTGGAGCCATTTTCAAAGAAGTGCTTGTTTGAAGACACAGAAAGGTTGGAGCAACAGGCACAAAATGGAAAACTTTAAAAAACAACACCACAATTATCTACATGGGATGAACATCTCTTGGCTATCCTATCTAAAGTGCAAGCAGGGAACAAATACTGCCACGTATATATTGCCTTTGACAAAGACATAATAATGGTAATAATAAAAACGTCCATCTTGCTATATTTACCTATTCTTGCCCTGACTGAAATTCACTTAATTAAACAAAGAAACTAAACAAAACCAGCCTCATGTATTTTTACAGCTGCTTCTGAAGACCTCCTGTAACAGGTAACATCACATTCCCTGTAGTAAAAAGTACTTATCTGCTATAGAAATCAGCAGAGCTCTTATAAGAAGAAACTAAAAGGAACAAAGTGTCATCTACTGCCACGAACCTGCTATTCCAGCTTATTTTTTTGGCACTGTAGAATACAGCTACAATTAAACTATTCTAATCCTTACATGAGTCACATTCTAGGATTTCAGTTATTATGTTTGGGAGACTTGAGATACACAGCTAGAACCTGTTACCAAAGTTTCCACTGCTAAAGAAGTTTCTCTGGATACCCAGCCAACATTCCCATTGCAAACTTTCATTCAATGGCTTCTCAGAGAATTATGTTTCTCTCATTAAGTTTTCCTGACAATGTTCATCTTTCCAATACTTTCCAAAAACTTCTTAATAACATATAATATAAGTCAGCACCACATACTTCTCTATAGAAACAGTAAAAACAGTTCAAATGAATTTTTGGCTGCAATGCACCTACTACAGCTATTGAAAATGCAGTAATAATTCACAGGCATGCTTTTAAAAAAAATTTTACTTGCATAATAGAAGGAAAAATCAAACCATTTTCCTATGATTCCAGGAAAAAACAAGACTGATTTATATTTAGTTTCTTTTCTAGAAAGATAACGTGTCAAAAAGCAAGAACCTTTGTTTTCAGATTTTTCAGACTCTCCCTGAAAGGTTCAATAAAAACACACGTCTCCTTCCATATTTAGGAAAATCTTACCACTACAGAAGTAACTTGTCACTTAGCACCTAATGAATTGTCTCCCACCCAGAGGTCAGCACAGCCCCATGGCTGCAATCACATCGTATTATTTTGGAGCAAGCATGGTCTCTCTTCTCAGTCCCTCCGTGTTTATCTGCAGCTGCATTTCGTTCCTCAGTGCTCCCAAACCATCAAGTGTTGGAAAACACTTTGGAAGCTGCTGCTGCTGCTGTAGAGATTCAACTACAGCTGCCCAAGCAACCAGCAGAAGTTCCTAGGAAGCTTTCAACCTCCAAATCTGACACAGCCCAAATTGCCCCACAGGTTACACCACTGCAACTCCTCTTACTCAGGGCATGCCCAGTCTCAGGTAGAACATTTTACACCATGTGCCCAGAGAAGTTGTGGATGTCCCATCCCTGGCAGTGCTCCAGGCTGGGCTGGACGGGGCTCTGAGCAGCCTGATCTAGTGGAAGGTGTCCCCACCCATAGCAGGACAGCTGGAATTGGATGTTCTTTAAGGTCCCTTCCAAGCCAAACCACTCCATGATTCCATGATTTTATGACTGCAGATTGTAAATCCATTTTGACTAACCCCTTGTCCTTATTTCTCTTTTCCACAGCTGCACAAGATTCTCAAGTCATAGGAGACTTGGGGTGGAGGAAACAGGAAGACTCAATTGCTACCAAGTTACCAAGGCAAAGAACAATAAAAAAAAGCAAACAAAGAGTAAGAGGGGCTCCAAAGAAATGTGAGGTAAAGGCTTCTTGAACCTCATTTCATTCCTCATATCACCTTTTCAAACTGACCTGCCCAACCTTGCTGAAATTGCCTCCTTAAAAATTACAGTCCACAATAGATTCCTGGGCATTAACTCCAAAAATCTACTCACAATAAAAACTTGAAATATTATTTTAATATACACAGAGAGTGGTCAGGCAGCCGGCAGACTACAGCCTGCTGTGCCAGACTGAAATACAACACACATTGATAGAGCCCCATCCAAAACACATCATTGGCAATGGCCCTCAAGAGGCAGGAGAGGTGAGAGTTCATCTAATTTTAAATATTTTTGCCTACACCAGTAACATAGGCATCATCAAAAAAAAAAAAAAAAAAAAAAAAAAAAAGTACCATATCTGGGGACCAGTTCCTGTGGTATCCTTTAAACAGGGGGTTCACAATGACAGAAATTGCAGCACTAGAGATGCTGTTGCATCACCACTACTTTAAAAGGAGACCTGAATGTTGCATTTGGAGAGACAGATCTCATCTTCACACTGTCTCAGTACAGTAAACAGAAATACATCTAGAAGTGATAAGATGGCTTTCAGCCCTTTAGCTTTGGGTTTCTTATTAATAGGGACATTAGAACTATTAGCATAAAAAGTGTTTCTACAAAGTTCAGGCTCATCTCTAAGAAAAAAAAAACACTCTAAAAAGAACACTTCAATGAAAAAACCAGTATCTAATCACCAAGGATAATGATTTAGCCCTTAATGAGATGTTTACAGCCCCAGATTCAACCAGAAAATTCAGCATTTCAAATTACTTAAAATCTCAATGGACTCTATATATATGCTTTTTAACAGCACCAGGACAGCCCTGCTAAAGAAACCCAGGGAACACTGATCTGCTGTACCCCAAGAATTCAACTCTTGCTGTAAGGGACAAAATTCTTGTCAAAAAACAGGGAAGGGAAGGGAAGGGAAGGGAAGGGAAGGGAAAAAAGACCTGGAAGGAAAGAATTTTAAGTAAGCTTAGTTGCTCATTATGGAATACCCACAATGAAAGCTCAGGTTACAAATTTTATTAATGAATATACCAGCACATTTGACAAATAAGAACTGGACATGAATGTTTCAAATCTCAGCCTTCTTAATGAGTTCAACTGTATGACTTTCCAACACTTTTTTGACTGAATAAGCAGACCAGAAACTCTGGTGTGGTGTTAACAGTTTCCTCACTGTTCTCTTTACATCAACATTCTTGCCAAACAGTCAGGTTATTCTAAATTTTGAGGAAAGCAATTGAATGCTGAAGAAGTTCACCTCAAATGAAACTGAAAATCTTCCTGTGCTGCTAGCCAGAACATACAAAAAGTGAAGAAGGATGTATGCAGAGGTTGGTTAAACAGACATTCGCAGGCACAGAATTATTCTTTCTGCTGTCAAGTCTGAGGAATTTAGAGAACAGGAAAGATGTGAATAGCAATTTTTGTGATGTCTCTGGAGATAACACACTTTTAGCTTTGCTAACAACATAGCTGAATAACTCTGGTTACTTTTTGTTGGCATATACTCATCTGACAACAATTTAAGAACATAAATTCTTCTGGGAGCATGTCTTTGTCAAGTATTAATGGCACTAGTAACTTAAATTGACATCTATGTCATGCAGCCATGCATCTGTCAGTGTAATAAAAATATACTTTTAAAAGATTAGTTGATATTGTCTGACTTTGGCAGCAGATGTTTGAGCTTATTTTGATGTAAAAAAGATTGAATATTTTTGTCAATACTTTCTAATTGTGAAATTTATTCAAGGAGACATCTTTATAACTGGCAGTATTGTAAGATGCAAGACATTCTATTGCCTCAGACACCATTTTTATTCATCAATAAAACATCATAAGAGGCAGCTGGTGAGCAGAGTAACAGTAATTTATGGAATGGGAAGCAACATTTCTTCTACATGTTTTGTGAGACAGCCTTACCTGTCACTGCATTTTGTTTCATCTTCTCTCAAGAAACCAGAGAGAACAAAGAGGAGTGAGATAACAACTGCACCTTGTACATCCAAACATGTTTAACATGAGATGTGTTTGGGTGCCGTAAAGTAAAAAGCTTTAGGCTTAAAGATCGTGAAGTCATTTTGCAGCAGGTAAAGTAAATAAAGCAAAGTCGCCACTCTATTAAAAATGCTTCCCTGCATACAAAGCTACAGCAATCAGGAGAGGCAAAATAACATTAGAACAACAGACTGACAGATTGGCAGAGTTATGTCATTGGCTAATGATGCAAAGCTAACTCTACTGGAAATTAGAAAACCACTAGGCCTACAAAATAAGATTGACTTAAAACACTTATGTAACCATACCCCAAAAACAGCTCCAGAATATGGATGGAACAATTTATAGAAGATTTCCACAAACAAGTTGCTCCTCTCCAAGTTTGCTTACTTTTAATGTGTGACCAAGAGTACATCATACTCTCAACACACACTCAAAAGACTTCAGCTTCATGTACTAAAAAATCTCCTCTTCTGCCTATAAAACCCTTTTGTAAACAGAAGCAAACAACTACCTAGTCTCATTTTATTCTTAATAGAAAGTACCAACTTTAAGCTCTCTTTCTTAAAACCCAGGATCTCTAGAAGCATGACTGAACAATTCAGCTCATAAAGTTTCCAACATCTCTGTTTTAGCAAAACAGATAATGTCAGGTACTACAGAAGGGATTGAGGGTTTTTTTGAGTTTTGTTGTACTTTTTTTCCAGATACTGAAACTGCACAGTACAATTTGGTCCCACTTAAAAGATAAAAAAAAACCTAATGGAAGACTGTGCAATCAGAAGCACAGGTTTTGTATTTGGAACCAATAAAATGGCTTTGTGGTTCACTTGTTAGGACCCGTGATATTCTCTTCCCCACTCACAAATTCTCTACAGAGAACAGATTTTTTAAACTAAGTTTTGCTATCTTTGCAAATAAAGTAGCCATTGTCTCTAATTTCAAGCTTGTAAAGGGTATGTCAGAGGTAGATTAGGGAAAAAAATAATCAGCATACTAGTAAGTACTCTGGAGTTGATCCTGTCAAGGAAATTGTCATCATAACATTTTGAATTCAACAAGGAAACAGCAACTGCCATAAGGTCTCAGTTATTTTTCTTCTTCTAATACATTACCAATTCAATACATGATGTGCATTTATGCAAGAAGGTTATTTTTAAAAGTTATGTATTACATCCATTAAGCTTAATCAGTCATATGCAACGCATCTCTGAAATCTGATAGGAAGAGTAAAAAAAAACCTCACCAAATGCACCAAACCCAGCGCAGGAAAGGCAGCAGCCTGCAGCATGGGATGGAAACAAGCACACAGCTAACAGGATGGCATTTTCAACTTGGCCTAATCAGAGGCATAACTTCAAAGCAGAGGGAGTAAAATGACAGGGTTTTTACCATAGAGTGAAATGCAGTAATTGCTTTAATGCACAGTGAAAGAAAATTAACAGAAATTGAAGTTGACTAATACATCCTGAGAAAAAATCCATGAGAAAAGGTGTTTGGCCCAGAGAATTTCCTAAATGCTGCTGTATAAACTTCCATATGGACTCAAGTTTAGGCTCCAGCTTTAAAAGAAGCCTAAACTTTGCAGCAGCCTAAGGACTCCACCAAAATTGCTTCTTGGTGGGGAAGACAGACAATCACAACAAAAAATGTAACTTAAAAGAATATCCCAAAACCCAAATCCCAACTTGTTTTCAAGAATGGTCCCAAACACAACTTCACAAAATATTTCCAGGTGAATTTTTTGCAAAAAAAGCAGTTCATACTTTCCTAACAA
The DNA here is from genome assembly GCA_013396875.1 of Vireo altiloquus. Taxonomy (NCBI): domain Eukaryota; kingdom Metazoa; phylum Chordata; class Aves; order Passeriformes; family Vireonidae; genus Vireo; species Vireo altiloquus. The sequence goes on from VZRF01015768.1 coordinate 698,867, forward strand.
TAAAATTTATACTCTTCATACCCACCCAGTGATATTAATTTCAGCTAGACAGGACAATCTATTCCAAATCAAAAGAGAGAAAGTGATGCTAAAGGAGAAGGTTTCCTGCTAGTGCCTCAAGAAGGACAGTTAGAAGAACCTGTTTGATGAGGCTGATGTCATTTTTGGGAGGGAGAAGACGACAGATTTGTTGAATCAGAAGCTGCAGTCACACTGGGAAGGTGTCAGAAAAGGCTAACAGTGGTTGGTCAGCACAGAAAGATCCATGTCCATGCTTTGTGTGAGCCCCTTTGCAGAAGTCATGCTCATTTTCCACCTTCCTCTAATCTTGGAAAACATCAGAAATGCATGAACCAGGAATAATTTCATTCTAAAACACAGGGTGATAAATTGTCACACACACTACCAGATGATATAAGAGATGAATTAAAATTTCATCTATTTTGTGCATCAGTTTGTGGTTTGCTCAGCCACTTAAAAGTTGCCTTCCAGATCATGAAGGTATTTAACAATCTAGCTGAGCTGAAATGTAAAGCAACTTTACATTTGTAGCTGTACAACAAATGTAAAGGAATTTCTTCAGTGCAGAATAATGAGGACAAAAATATTCAGGTCTACTAGAGCCCATTCTTCATCACACAGTTTAGGCCATTTGTGTGGTTTGTAAATGTAACATTAAAGGGAATCAAAGTGCTGCAGTATATAATTAATCCATTTAAGTAGAATCATCATCAATATTTAAAAGCCTATGCAAAATAAAGTAAGACGTGGTCCAAGGTTCTACTAGCACAATTAGAAAAACAGTTTTGGTAGTATTTATTCCAAAATAATTACTGAAATTTATATAACTCATGCATCTCTCCAGTATCTCAAAGGAACTAGAATATGTTATCTGGAAAACAGGGAAAAAAAATCAGAGTGAAGTTCTTCAAGCTTTGTTTGCTTTTGTCTTTTCAAAATTACAGCCAGCTCTGAACCTCCCAAAGTCTACCTCCATCTTATGAGCTTTTTCTTCTCTCTTTAATTTTTAAAACTTTGGTATGGCACTTGTGGCAGAGCTAATCACTAGATTTCATTTCAATATTTTGCTACAAAATAACTGCCTAATATTTGACTTCTCTAAGGAAAATGTCAAATGGCAAAAAGCTGTAATAAAGCAACAGTTACCTTCTGAAAATGAAAACAAAGTTAAAAGGCTAGAAAAACTAATGTATTTCAGTCCTGAAACATTAATATTCAACATTCAGGCTTCCAAACAATAACAAAACCCCTAATTTGTTACGAAATCAAAGACCACTGCTGAAAAGAAGCTGCCTGGGGCCTTGTTCTGCCATTTTTCCATGGGGTAAGCAGCAGGCAGGAAGAGTTTCCCTGTGGTGCAGGCACATCCCACACTGCTCCTGCTTTACTCACAGGCAAACCAAGCAAGGGCAGTCATGGCTCCAGCTGCAGGCCAACTGCAGCGAGTGTATTTTCAAGTCAAAGCAGCACATGTCCACACCACTCTTTTTTCTTAGGCTATTAACACTCATGAACAATTCAGTTTAAAAACAAGGAGAAGAAAAAAAGGCACACCTGATGTCCTACAAAACAAAAACAGCCCTAGTGTTTTGGTTTGGTTTTTTTCAGCTACACAGACAAGACTTCACTTGCAACTTCTGCCTCCAAGTTAGAGGAAGGCAAGGTGTTATTGCACTGTTTTTGCAAGAGCAGCCTGGAAGGAAGATTTTGACAATGAATTACAAGCTCCTGCAAGCAACTAGAGCGGACTTGTAGGAGCTGAAGAGTCTGCAAAGCACTGAAGTTGACTTTAAAATGTGTCCAACTGGGTGAGTGTAACATGCTCTGCATATGATAGTGTTGCATCACCTCTCTAATAATCCTTTCTTTATATAGCTTGAAATTAGAAGCAGCTCCCACTGTGGTCGGTAGGAGCCACATTACAGAAGAAACAGAGAATCTGGTTATGTATTTTAATAATTAACTGGGGCACAGTGACCACGAAATAATAGAATTCTCAATCCTTAGGGATGCAAGAAGGGCCATCAATAAGACCTCTACTCTAGACTTCCGGAGGGCTGATTTCAACNGGTTATGTATTTTAAAGTGTGTTTGTGGGGAGGGTGTTGTTTTCAAACATAGAATCAAACTGTTCCTATAGGGCTAAATAATTTTATAATGCCAGTGATGTATTCCTTTGGAAGGGAAAGTGGAACTTAATAACCTCAGTATTTCAGTCTAACCAGGAATAATGCATTATGGTAAAATATGGACTGGACATCATACACTGTCCCTAAGAATATTGTCCCAAATATTTCTATATCTTCTTGTCAAATACACTACCTATACTTTATCTTAACTGTCTGTTTCAAAAAGTTATAGCCTAAAAAAAATCTGGAGAAGACCATAAAAGACAGTAAGAATAAAGTGTAGCCATCAGCTTACTCTATCAGAGACATCAGAACTTGTCTCTTTTATGATAAAAGTAAGTCAGCTTAGTCAGATCGATCATCCTCTCCATTTTACTGCTCCTGGAACGTACAGTCTGTGACACATCTTAAGATGGAGAAACATAAACTAAATTTTTTAAAAATACAGTAAAAACACTGTTAGCTTACCATTTTCACATTCCCTGAAAACTTTAAAAACTCTATTCAGGAACTTTAAAGAAAAGGAAGATCACAAATAATCAAAATGATGGGAAGGCCTGTAGATATTTTCAAAGGCGTGACAAAGCCAAGAGCCCAAAAGAAATCCCTGGCAATGAGAGATTTTAGATTGAGTGGGACAATTCTTTGTTCCTGTCAGCTTGTGGAGGGTTTCTAATCTTTCCTAGCTGCAGATGCTCACGGTTTGTGATTTATTTTAACAACCACAAGATCGAGCCGTGCTGTGAGGCTACTTCCCTACCAAACACTGCCCTGCACCCCATTTCCCTGGCCATAACCTGCTCCTTGGGCTCCCCATGGCTGCCTGAGAAATAAAGCAAGGAGTCAATTTGTTATACTCTGAAGATCCCTCTTTAACATTAAGAGTACAGGTACTTCTTAATGATAAAGGAGATTAAAGCGATCATCCAAAAATTTGCAGTAAACAGGCAATGTTGTCCTAAGGTTGTGCATTTCAGCAGGTAATATGTGGCAGAAGCAGAATTAAGGCTTTGATGAAAAAATTACTGAGGTTATGCTGGACAAAGAGCTTTCATTTTCTGTGAAGCACAACAGGAGGGCAGGATGTCACACCATCAATGCTGATAATGCCATGCAGACAGAAAAATAATCATCAAGTTGCAAGACCTAATCAGTAACTTCATCATGTAGGCACCAGTGGGTCATCCTTAGAATTTCATGCCCTTGCTTCCTGCTAATTCCACCAGTCAGTTTAGACATGGAAATGTTGCCTGTATCAAGCAGGACTCATGCTACCCTGCCATGCTGGGCTATTCCCAGTCAGGAAACATCTCCATAGTCTAGAGGAGGCCAAGACTTTTGGATGCAGAATACATGTTGGAGACTGATTTCCCTACACAGCCGATGGCGACAGGCAGGCACTGTCCGGTGGCCATGTGGGACATCTCTGCTTCGCGAACCTAAGACAGATGATGAGAATTCACCCTCCTGTGGCAAAGATGCTTGTGGTTAACTTACCACCATCACCACAAGCGCTTCCACCACAAATCCTTTCAGCCATAACCGCTACCCAAAACCGCAAGAATTGCTCCTACTTGCTATTTTTGCTGCTATTTTTTCTCATGGCTTGTAGTCACAGTTTGACCAATGATTCAAGAGTAATACCAGCACGTAAAACAAATAAGTGAACATGTTTGCCCCTTTGTCTGGGCCACAACTCAATCACAAGCTATTTTGTATCATCTGCAAAATATTCTCACTGAGAGTTTCAATAAAAAAGGACTGTGGCTCCTGAATCAGAGCTTAGGACTGAGAACAAGAAAGAAAAATCCTACAATTTCTACAGATAAATAAACCAAAGATAAATTGGGGAAAGCTGATTAATCACTTCAAAGTATGCTGCTCTTTTTTTGTGCTGCTACTGAGCATTTTTAAATGTTGCTTAAATAAGAACTTCAATGCTTTTGGTTTACTAATCTTTCTGTAAGGCAAAAAGGGAGAAAAATACATGTAGCTCAAAAGCCCCGCTGGGATGAACGTTGGTTCAAAAACCACACTGGTCCAAGCTCAATAATTTTTCTCCAAAATGCTGCAATACATGTCCATCTAGAGCAACTTTCTAACATCTTGCTGTCAATGAGATGATATTTTAATGAGTTATTTTTTCCTCTATACTTAACCTCGAGGAAAAATAAAGATCTTAGGAAGCTCCAAGCTTTCACATAGACCTTTTGAATTCAGGATTAGCGTGTAACTCCCAGTGGTCTATTCCACGTCTAGGAAATACAAACAAGGATGCTATAATCTAATCTGTGCAGAGCAAACACTTCATTTCACTATTCTAATACTGCTAGAGTGATTTATGAGGCGGCTGAGCAATTCTGAAAAATGTACTAGGAAAACAAAGTCAAAATTAGGCAAAATACAAGTGTTGTTTATATGAATACAGAGACCAGTAATGTCAAAGGATATTACAGGCATCTTATGCCATACATAAGCACATCTGTGAGGCAGGTAAAATATGTTTTTATAGCTGTTCAGAAAAGAAAAAGATGAATCATCTTTTATAGCTCTATATAAAATTACTTTTCTAGTGGCAATTAATAGAGAGAGGCCCCAGAACACCAGCCGCATGCTGTAATCATCAGGGAGAAATAAATTGTATGACAATAAAACCCCCCAAAACCTTAGTGAATATGGAAAATTCTGTTTTCTCTTGAAATGCAGCCACATCAATCACACGTTCTATATGCACATTAGCAAAGAGATGGGCTTGGTGGAGCTAGAGAAGATCTGCTGTCCCCAAAGCATCAGGTAGGGAAATTGCAGTCCAAACCCACATGACTAAATACGCTGCATAAGTTTATGGGCATTATTTTCAGAAAAATATATCCTGTTAATTTATCTCTCATAATGCTGATATCATGCCTACCAACATCTATAAAACCCACCAAGTCCCAAAATGTTATCAGAACATTTTAGAGGCAGCAAAACCCACAGTGATCTGGCTGGAATAAACGACTGCACTGTAGCACAGCTCTTTTCTTCCCCCATAGTCTCAGGCAGTCTTTACTTTATACTTCAAACAAATTAAATCTACTGCAATTAATGATTATAGTTTTTCCTTCAATCAGCCCATACTCCTCTAGGAAATTAACTTAGCTATTAAAAGCCTAAAGGCTGGAAAGGAACCTAGTTAGATGAGTTTTACCTCCTCTGTATTGCCTGTGTAATCAAATGCAGTTTCCCCACCAGTTTAATTCTAATCAGTTTAATTACTGAAAATTACAACAAAAAAAACACCCTTACTTCTTACACCAGAACAAAGGAGAAAAGCTACACGTGGTAGCAGAAGAGAACTGGGTGACAACACTTTGATACCACACATGAGGGAGAGGAAATGACCAAAAATAAAGACAAATTCCAATATTCCTTAGACAACGGCCATCAGACTGAGGAGGTGGAAATAGCAAGCTACAAGCCAAGAATAAAACTCAGCACAGACTACTTTCCAGGTGTGAAGGTGGGGGGAGAGTTTATTACTTCAATATTTCAACACCTTGATTACACATGACTTGTGTAGATCCACTGAGTCTTAATCTGCATTTCCTACTCAGTCTTTTGGCCCAATATAAAAGTCTTTTTGCTGTAATATAAAAATAGTAAGATGAAAGGTGTCTTAAACAAGTCTTTTAGACACACATGGCACTATACAGATATATTTAGAGAGAAAGTACATTTCCTTCACTTGATTTCCACAGCAAAAGTTTTTTTTTACTGTTATGAAACTGCCTGTTTAAAAAGAAATTATTCAGTGGTATGTTCCTCTTACCTCTTGACATAAGAAAACTTCCATGCTGATCAGAGCAATGAAAGGCAATATAATGCCTTTATTTCTTTTGAAATACTCAAAACAAAACAAATCCATTCTTACATGGTATCTGTTTTCCATTTCTCATTTCTCCTCTTTGTCCATAATGGCTTTGCTGTCTACTTCACAATTCTAAGGACCTCAATCAAGGCCACTTTAAATCTTCTCCCTCCAGATGACTAATCCCAATAATCTCATTTAAACTGCTAGTTTACATTCTACTAATACTGCACAGCCATCTGATCTGTGCAAGGAAGGGGTATGAGCAGGCTGGTGACTCTTACTAGAAGACATTGCAATCTCTGCACAAGCAGAAATGTCATAAATCAAGGATAGGTAGTAGGAGAGATAGTGGTATTTAAAAGTCTAAATAGACTGGAACAAGTTATTTATTTTTGCTGAATTCACCAACCAGCCAGCCCTGCATTTTGTAATGTGCACTGCAGAAAAGAAATTTTGTCTCACCACAAAAATTGCAATCCTTCTCCAAATAGGAAGCCTGTGAAATCCAAGGCAAGTTTTTAACTAATTATATGCATGATCTTTGAGTAATGGAGGCTGGGAGGAGCCAGAGAGTGGAGAGAATACCACAGAAGTATTCGGAAGCATCCTGGAATATGCACAGAAACACTGAAAAGTGAACTATATAGACCTTACTAACGAGGCAAACCATGCATGTTCTTAAGAGAAATACGTTGTGTCTCTTATAAAAAGGCCACTTTGCTGCAAGACAACACATGCACTTTTCATAAAGTCCCCTTCTGTGCCAAGATGTAGCCATCAAGAAGTCTTCAAGAAGTCCCTTAGTTTGTAAAGAGCTGCAGAAAGCAGCAGTATCTCCCTGAGCAAACACACACCAAGCCTTTGTCTGAGTCTACAGGGCTCTCCTGGAGGGACTATTTAATCAAGGTCGAGATAGGAACTCCTAGGGTGGAGAAGCCTCATACTTATGTTAAATGCAAGTCACTTATTACCACTTTTGTTCAAAAATGCCTGGCCTTGAACATTTAACTTTTTAAAGGCTGTAATGGGATCAAGCGTATCTAAAAGAACAATAAATCTCAATCAAAGCTCAAAACAAGTTCCAGACTTAAGATAAGATGTCTGCATATATACTTAAGCACTCCCAATTGTTTTATCCCAATCAATTTAGAGGATATTTTATAAAACCCTTTCCCAGGTTTTTCCTAGACTTTCTTCTCTTAGAAGATGGGGAAAGCTGCAGAGAAGTACTTTGAAATTCCTAAAGGTTCTGACTTTTGAAGCACTAATTAAACCTGCAGTGAATAAAATGGGGAAAGAACTTCAATATTCCAGAAGTATGGATCTATTAGTAGTAACTCCTTACTAGTTGATGGCTTTTTTTTCTGCTCCATTCACAATAAAATTTGGTTTTCCTCTGCAAGATCAGCAGTTAGAAAACAGAGGAAGAAGAGAGGAACAGAGGAGAAATAAAAAGCAAATGAAAACACATATGGAAAAACAAAAAAAACCCAATCAAACAAAAAAATAACCGGAAAACATGCAAAAAAACCCAGCCAAGAAACAACCACAAGAAAGCACATAAAGGCAAGACAATAAGATTTGCAAAAATTCTGTCTCTTTTTTCCCCCCCAGAAGATACATCAATGTAGCAATACTTTAAATTCACATTATGCATTTTAAGTACACCTTTATGAGGCTTTTTAAAAGAACTGTGTTTATAAAAGCTGCAACAGCACAAAAATCAGCTGTGTGTGTTAGAAGGGGATACCCCCAAACTGCAGCACAGGTCCCTTTCCTGGAACAAACGAAGACTCCACACAAACTGCATCTTACATGGCAGGATAAGACAACTGCTAAAAAGGCACCATTACTAGTTAAAAATTAATCTTTAAAGGAATAAAATTGCATTTGCTTGAGGCATCTAAGATAGTACTTTAAAAATGAAGAAAAAGAAGCTGAACTGGAATTGAAACAGTCCACATTTGTTTACAGGATATTAACATCTACTCTATCACTGCCATTTCATTGAAGCTGAGATGTGAAGTCTGGTACACAAAACAGTCCTTCATAAGGACCAATTCACCTACTGGTGGGCCCAAAGGATGCTTGAGATGAATGAATGCACTTAACCTGCACTTCCTGTTCTTCAAAATCAATAATTCTAGAGGATGTCCTTTTGGAGGTTTGAGTCCCTTTCATGTAACCTACAAAGCTCCCGTGGGATCCAGCCAAAGCTCAGAGCTGCACGGAAAGCTCTCATGCCACAACTGCCACAAGGGTCACTACTGACTAAACAGCCAGGCTTAAAAAGATTAAATTCCCTAATCTGAGAAATACTGTTGAAGCAGAAGACCGGATAAGTCCTAAGCATAGTTTCAGAAAACAAATCTTGCAGCTCAGCAATTCCACTCTTTACGGTAAGGGATGTTATGACAGCTTCACACTGGATTCATATTTAAATAGAACTTAGTCCCCTTTTGCATCCTCCAAAACATCCATCACTGTAACTTCAGGCTTTTCATAATTTAAATGAATAATCTTCAGCTCCTAAGTACGTCTTTAGTCTGTTTTGACAGACAAAATTAATACCTCTTGCCGTTACTGTTGGAAAGTACTAGAAGCCTCAGTTATCAGACACTTTGACCTTCCCCCTCCAGCCAGTTATTCATGCTGTCAGCCAACTTCCACAGGTCTCTGTCCCCAGCACCCTTGCTGGGAGCAGCCCAGCCCTGCGGCCCTGCAGGAGCCAGGCTGGGCTGAGCAATGTGGGCACAGATCTGCTGTGACAGCCCAGCCCAGGACTGGGACAGCTCCACTCTGCCCCAGCAGCACTTCGGGAATCCTCCCTTCCAGCCACGCCTTTGGCTCCAGAGCACAGGAGCTGCTGTGCTTTTAGAAACAGCATCTATGGTTAGAGCAAAGGAAGTGTTTGAACAACCTCTCCACAGACAAATGTCCCAATGCCTGCTCAAATGTCCCAAATGCACAATTTAACTCGCTACAAGAGAGAACTGTAGAACTATTATTGAGGAGAAAAAAGTTCTACGTATCTTTATGTCAAAACTGGATTATTTGGGTGTTTTGCTTATTTATTTAGGGGGAGTTTGTGTGATTCTTGGGGCTGTCCTGTGCAGGGCCAGAAGTTGGACTTTGATGATCCGAGTCCCTTCCAACTCAGAATATTCTATGATTCTATGCATTCTAGTTGTACTGGTTAATTTTAATCTATGCATAATTTCTGTCTTGGAACTTTTGACCACACCGAGCCCAGATATCTAGTGAAAGGGGAAAAAAAAAAGACAACCCCAACAAGGCTCAATTCTGCACTGTCCCAAGTCTCTGAGTCCCCAGTCACAAATCGCTTTTCTAGCCAGTGAAAGAAAATGAATGCAGAAAGAGTAGTAATGTTTTTATACTGTTGCCATGGTGTAAAAGTATAATTCCATACAGGAACTTTCACTTAATTTGTCATCAAAATCATATTCAACAGGTAAAGGCAAAGTACAGGCATGGGAGGCATCAGATCCTGACAGCTGGCAGCCTTGAGCAGGGTTGATAAAGAGCCAGCAAGCTGGAACTGAATCATGCATTACTTCCAAAAGTAACTGATAAAATGGTAAAATGGATAATATTGGTAACTGATAATATTGATAAAAAAAGGTTTTACCAATAGTAATTAAGATGCTCGGTAAATGCATTAAGAATCCTTTATTAACATTATCTATTTAATAATGGACTACAACCATTTATGAATAGTACTGAATTCACATGTGAAACGATTTTGTTTAAAAAATACAGTGAAAAAGGACGACATGTTCCACTTTAATACACTGTTTAAAAAACTCACCAGAAGGAAGAAAATTCATGAGATAAGATGCAAGACATTGTTTGTTCATGGAATATCTTAACGTCTGAAAACTATAAGAAAACTTGCTGCATCCCAAAGAAATCTTTTTTAAAAACTATCATCTCTCATTTTGTTAGACAAGAAATACTTTGAGTATTTACTCAGCTGCAGTTAAAAAAGCCGTAACTACAAATTCTGCATAGTATTATCTACTTATCAAATTCATCAAACTGAAAAAATACTAATTAATTTTGATGAAAAAGAAAACTATTAAAATGTACAGCAGCTTTAAAAACTTGCAAGAATACTTTTTTTTTCCTCTGATATTCCTTTCTTCTTTCTTTCATTTTATTCTTTTTATAAATGGTTGTATAGATATCTCTAGAACATCAGGTTGAGATACTTTTATTACTATTCAACCACCTAGTGATTTTACTTTCCATGATTTACATTTGGAAGAATGTAATAGCAAATACACAGAATGACAAAAACTGTTTGCTAAACTGGCCAACTGCAACTAATGCTGCTGAAACGACATGGGCAGAAAGCAAATTGGGAATTGGTAAATGACAGTGTTTGGAAGATTAGAATTCACAGGGTGTTCACAAATAATAATTTACCATAATGTGCTGCTCTCCTTGGTTCCCCAGATAGCCATCAGTCTTTCTAGAAAGCAAGTTGGACGCAGCCACTGAACTTCCCATCCTGTGGAGCAAACTCCCTCTTTTCCACTGATTGTATGAGGAACCAGTTAGCTTTAGACCTACAGGCTTTACAGTACTCACACCATGCATATTCAGGGCTGGAAATCTGCACTCTGGAGAAGATTAAGAGACAGCTGGGAGAAATTTTCAAAATCTCGAAGCATAAGAGGCCCCAGTGGTTTGGGAGCAGATCAACATGTTCTCTTTGGTATGATACAGTCAAACAACACAGTAGGGAAGGCCAGGCTTTCACCCACAGTAACATACACACACAAATCCAGTGTTAGAACTACAGTGAGGCCTTGGCAGAAATGCACAGCAGGCACAATGGGAGAATTCCAGCACTCAGCAGATACTGTCACAAGCGGAAATGCATAAGAGACCAACTCTGACCAGGTTTGCACCCACAAACACAAGTTAAAGTCAGCTTACATGAACGTAACGTTAGCAGCTGTACCTTCACATTGCTCATGACATCTTTCTGTCCTGAGACTCCCATTGAGGGATTGTCTTCTATGACCATTTCACCCTTCCACGACTGCAGTTATGTTTAAATAAAGACAGTTGCCAAAAAATTCACAACTTGCAGTATTTAACTGAAAGCAACCCTTTGGGAACTGCTATTTCTGAAGAAAGATATAACCTTGAGCCCAAATGAGGCATTGTTATCAGGGGCAATAAGCACAGTTTGCCCAAGATTTTCTACCAGAGACAAAGATGTTGTCTCCACGATTTTCTTTCATCTTGTCTCAGCTGTCATGTCTTTGATATACCACTCATGGTTTACCTCCCCCTTTATCTAATCCCTTCATTTCTCCCCTTTCCAAGGCTGTACATGACATTTTCTCAAAGCCACATAATTTACAGGTACTTCTCCTTACTTTAGTTCCTCTCTCAGCTGCTTTCTACCTCTCCAGGTTTATGTTGCCCAACCAGTTTATTTTTCTACACCCCTCTGCCCCCCCTGCTGCTCTCCTGAGCTGCCCTGTGCCCATTTGCTATCCAGCTTTCCACTGCGAGATGACATTTTGCCTTTCAGTTTCAGCACATGCACTTTCCAGCAACTGGATTAAAGGGACTTAAATTAGAAAGAAGGCAAATATGTAAACAAGCAGCTATAAGTGCCTAAAGCAAGTTTCATTCAAGCAACAGCCATGTTTGAGAAAAAAAAACCAACCTGTTTTTCATTGCCCCAATAAATATTGCCTGAAACTTCCTTATTTTCTTTCAGGGTCATCCTTCAATAAAGACACCTCAACACACTCCTGGGTGAGTCAAGAAAAAATTCAGATTCAAATTAATTTATCAGGGCTTTCTCTTGAGAGGGAATGCAGCTGCTAACTGGAAAACCTTATCTGATAGCCTGGGAGTTAAAAGGTCACAGGAGACTAGGAAGTAGCTGATTGAAGAATAGCCATTATCTTTTCCTATGCATTATGGTAATTTTTTTTTCTATCAAAATCAAAGCTCTTACAAATATTTTACTGGACACCATATTGGTCAGTTAAAATACATCCCGTGGTGTCTTATAAATGTTGGCAATATAATTATGAAACTGCAAACAGAGATGTGTTGTGGAATCATAGTATTTATTGAAAAACAAGTATGTAAGATATATATGTATATATACACTCTTAAGATCAGACATTAGGGCATTTTTCAACAACAACTCAGATGTATTAGCAAAAATTTCACTGATCAAGATTCATCACAAATATTGAATTATTAAACAAACAACCTAAATTGGATATTGAATACCAAGTATTACCACAATGTGGAAAAAATCTTTGCTTCCCTTGAGACTAGACAATTTAATCAGCCTACAGGAAAGAAATACTTGGAAAGTTAAATTTAGTGCTCAGTGAGTACTATTTTAACCTCCCTGTTTCGGCAAGATTTAAGATTTGTCTCAGAAGAGTTATCATGCCACAAATTAACTTTACTCTCCTCATCCTTTCTTCTAGTAGTTTATGCAATTAACAACAAATAAAGCCACAAAATCCCATATTGAAACTACATTTCCACTGTAGCTGGTCAAACGACAACCCTCCTTCCTTCTGCCATTAATTGAAAATTAACTTTTAGATGAAAGCCCCAATTTTTTTTACTTGTGACAGTTTGTCTTGATTTTTATCCCATATTTTCATGATGGAATGCCGATGGCAACGTCTAGGTTCTAGCCACAGAAGTAGACAGTGGAAACCAGAATTAACGACAGAATTGGAGGCTTTACTACATAAATTAACCTGCCAGTGTCCTGCCACCTGCTCTGCAGGAACTCCTCAGGGGTGAAGTTGGGCTCTGTAACTCTAAGATTATAAGTGATGTTTAAACCAGAAGTTTAACACCGTAATACATCATCCGGAAAGCAGAGACTAGGCAGTTATATTTGAAAAATAATTCCATCTAACAGTCCTTAAATAGGAAGGTAAAGAAAATACAGAACACTTAACAGTGCAGATCACGGCGGAAACCCAGCAGAAAATGGCATGCTCAGTTTAGCTCCAGGAAGGAATATGATCTCTTCAGCCACTCTAAACTACCTCCAAATGCCACAGCAGATCTGGCGTGTGGATGTCAGTAGAGCTTGGATACCCAAGGGCCCAGAAGCTCTTCTGAAGTAAAACCTGAGCGAGTCTAAGAGGAGCTTACAAATTGTGATTAGGGGAGAAGCAGTCTGTCTTGAAAGGGAAGTCCTCAGGAGGCTCAGTTCAAATCCATCAAAATAGTTTGACTTCGTGTGGGTGGACACAAAATGGCTATTTTTTCCACCATGGGGAGAATAAAGATATTTTCCCCTTATATGTTCAGAAATAAAATTGTTGGGATACTCTCCACCAAATGCCTTCCTCTCTTTTCTCAAATGTGAGAAAAACGAGACGGATTGGGAACAGCTCACACAAACAGTGGAAAACTAGGCATTTTGACATGTGGCAGAACTCTCCACACGGCTTTCCAGCCGCTGACAGGCAAGTCATGGAACAGTCTGTGCTAACTCCTGCTTTCCATGGCAGTGTCAGCCCTCACCAAACAACCACGGCATGATGGACAATACAGAAATCATGTTTACACAGCGTTTGGCTTGTTTTCTCCAGGAAGGATTTTGCAGGCCTGAGTCATTCCTTTATAAAGTTTAGTCCTTCCTCAGCACAACTCTCTAATAGTAATTGTTCCCTTGATATGGTTTGCGTGCTGCCCATCAGAATGTGGAAAAGGTGATCAGAGTATCTCAAAACTAAAAATGCAAAATACTAGCAAACTCACTTATACTCATCCTGTTTCCTCCTTCTTAATTTTATTAATTTTAGATGGCAAAACATGGCAATCCCAAGTATCCTGGCCTCTCAAACACCAACAATGCTCAGAGCCACAAAGAGCCATGATGAGGAAAAAACCATGCATAAAAATGTCATCAGTAAAAGGTTCACCCAGCCTTCAGCTCTACAGCACCAAAAAGTACCAGGTTTAGTCAATCTACAGAACAAAGAACAAGCATCAGTTGCTTTCACCTGAGTGCCAGGGCTGCTGGAAAAAAATTAAAAATATTTAAAAGTTCAACTGCAGTTGTTGCTGTTTCTATTTCACAGCATTAAAAGGGGAAACCTTTAGAGTACTTGAAACACATCATCATTGCCCGTTTAACAAACACAAAAAGATGCCTCTTGCATCTTGCAACAGCAATCAAACAACCTCACTATTTTAAACAAAGGTTAAATGACTGGAAAGAAATAGCAAAGCATTAACTAAACACAATGCTTTATGCTAAAAACCACAGACAATAGAAAGCATTAGCAGGGTGAATTCCTGGCTAATATATTGGCTCTCAAAAAACATGACTTTAAAGGCTATGAATTTCTAAACCACTACCTCTGATAGGCTCAGAAGGTCGAGGACCATTTCTCTTAATAGTATCACAACAGCCTCATCCTTGTCCATGGAAAACCTGCTGGTTGACTAGTCAGCCTAGGGAAGAGATGCTCACATGCACAGCAGGCTAACCCTACTTCTCCAGAAAGAAAATATATCATGGGCCAAAATAAGGGTTATAGTGGTTTTGTTGGGTTTTTTTATTTAGATGGAGATACAGTGAAGGCACGTTTCTTTGGGTTGCTTAACCTAAAAACAACCCTATGCTAACATCCTCCCAAGCAATTCCAAAAGGAATATAATTTCTAAGAATTTGCAAGCATCTTTATCTCAGCAGCTATGTCAGCCTTCCTAGGAAATGCCACTGCATATGTTGGTTGGTTTATTTTGTTCTTTTTCATTTGTATCTTTCTGTGGAGGCCGATAAGACATGGTCAGGAAGACACTGGAGCCCCCTGGGAGCTCAGACCCTGAAAGCTGCCCTGAGGTCAGGGAGACAAAAAGATCTCTCCCCAGGATCCTTTGCTGCATTATNTCCCCAACCCGCCCCGTTTTTCTGAGTTCTTTTCCCTGCTTTCCTTCAGGCACACGGCCGCAATAAACCCCGCGTGGAATACTACAAAAGGACCCTNAGTGCCTTCCCGCCTCTTTTCTCTCCTATATGCGCCAGACCTAAAATGCTCTCCCTCCCCTGTTCACCCATTGGCCCCTGTTCCTCAGCCACACCCTCCCTGTCTCCCCATTGGCTCCCATACCCTAGTCCCGCCCATGCTCCACCCCTGTGCCCTCTGATGATTGGTCCCTGGTGCTTTCTCCGCCCCCACCTCCCCCCTACTTAAACCTGGACTTCCCCAACCCGCCCCGTTTTTCTGAGTTCTTTTCCCTGCTTTCCTTCAGGCACACGGCCGCAATAAACCCCGCGTGGAATACTACAAAAGGACCCTTCCCGCTTTTAGCTGCTGATCCATCGAAGAAGCTCTCTGGTGTGTGTGTGTGAGCATTTGTATTTGGTGAGTGTGGCTCCAACCAAGTGGCTCCAATTGGAGACGCCTCTGGACAGCCGTAGCATCGTATCCCCCCACCACCCATGGCAACATCTTCCCTTTCTCCTTCAACAAGGAGAGAGAAAACTTCCTGCTCCAAGGCAGGTACTCCTCCGTTCTTCTACACCTGGGGTACTAGATTGCACTGAAGGATATATTCCAGAAACTACACTCATAACAGTGGTCAGAAGCCTGCTATTTAGAAGTATTTACAAAATTGTTTAAGAAAGATTCTCTCGTTAGTAACATAATATACATACGTAAAATATAAGAGAGTGGAATCCAACTTGGGTTCTTAAAGAATCAATTAACTTCAGTGATTCATTATTTAAGAGTTGCTATATGAGTTATCAACTAAGTCCCATCACAATCAGTGGAACTTTACGGAGGATACCTCAGGATTATCCAAAGTCAAGTTCAGAAATTTGACAGAAATTAAGAGGGCAACTTACACAAATAAGTAGTTAAGAGTTTTCTACACTTCAACATACAATATGGAAAATATTCCAGTCAATCTTAAATTCCCTCTAAATTAAAAGGAGTAAACCCTGATTGCCAGAGAATGAGCAACTTTTATAAACAGATTTTCCCCATACTTTCACAGCCACTGAGGATGACTATTCACATAGACAATTCTAGGAAATCTATTTCAGCATCTTTTATTATGGACTAAAACTGAATCTATGCTCTGCAACAATGGAAAAATTGTTAACAACATTGCCTCTAGAGAGGGCTGGCTTTGAGTTTGGGTTTAAGACCCTAATTAGCTGGGTTTCCATCACACTTATTTTTTGCTCTTGACTTCAGTGCTATCAGTTGTAATTATAAAGTATTACAACCTGCCTCTACAAATCAATTCCTAAATCATTGCAATGCAAGTCATTGTCCAAGCATACATATCTTAAATATTACAAGTGTTATCTAGGCTTCATGGGCAATCATAATTCTTCTCCAATTTTTCTTTCCAAAACAGCCTTCCCTTTCAAATCTTGAAAATATAATACTTAATTGCATGGGGGGAGGGTGTGCTTGTATTTCCACAGATACAGGACCTAAGCGGATCCCTGCAAAGAACATTCACCCATACAGAGAGAAAGGACCAACACCACCTGAGAGTGACCAACGCGAGGACAACGAACGCGAAGGCATCAGACAGGAGCTTTGCTGTCCCTGGAGCGATGATTTCACCTCCCCCATCACGTTAGGCTGAGGAACATCTGACAAAGATTGTGAGAGACTAGCTGTTCCTGGGACAACAGTGTATACCACACAGACTGGCAGCACCCTGATTCATCCAGTGATAATTTTTATTGGCCACCTTAGCAAGGCTTTTTATGGACCCTTTTGTAAGCAGGTAAACATAGTGTTTTTGCAGGTTTTAATTGTTAAACAGAGAAGGGGGNGTCCCTGGAGCGATGATTTCACCTCCCCCATCACGTTAGGCTGAGGAACATCTGACAAGGATTGTGACAGACTAGCTCTTCCATGTATACCCAACAGACTGGCAGCACCCTGATTCATCCAGTGATAATTTTTATTGGCCACCTTAGCAAGGCTTTTTATGGACCCTTTTGTAAGCAGGTAAACATAGTGTTTTTGCAGGTTTTAATTGTTAAACAGAGAAGGGGGAGATGTGGGGATTCAGAATGTCACCAGGGAGGATGGCTTTTGTTGGCTTGGGGCCCTGGGGGAGATGGGCATACCAAGTCTGGCAGTAGGCAAAACAAAAGAGCAGGAGACAAAACAAAGCAGGAGGCGAGACAAAACGTAGAATAGTTAACAGGAGATCAGGTGAAGAAATTGTAACCTGTAGCTGTTGGAGATGCTAAAGATGTGACCCTAGAAGCTGAAGTTTGTAGCTGCCAAACTGGTGGTTTGGAACAGGAATATAAGATGTGCTTTGTACAATAAAAGTGGCTTTGCATGCACCTGGCAGAGTCTGTGTTACAATCACCGACATCTCCCCATGCTCTTTGTTCAGACACATGTCTCTGCAATGTAAGGCCCAGGTCATGCTGCACTGTGCCTGTACAAGCCACCATGGGTTCAACGCAGCTTCTTTAAAAATTCTAACTTACTATGACACAATAAATGTACAAAACTTTGCAAATATTGATGGGGTCTGATAGGATTTTTTGTAGTCATACTGTTTCAACACTCCAATGGCTGTACAAAGAGAAGTTAAAGGCCTCCATACTTCCAGTTCCATACAACACTCCTCTGATTTATAGCCTAGGAAACTGAAAAATAAAAAGATCCAAAAGGCTGTTCTTTCAAGAAGAGGGGAAAGGAAATTGATACCTATTCTGCCTCAACAAATTCAGGTCCTCCAAAGACAGAGGGCCAGTATAATGAAGCAACTCACTGAAGTAAAAATGAGGCTCTGTGTGCCATTTATTCCCAAAGGATGATCCAGTATGCATACTTTGTACTTTTCAGCAAGGCTTGTTTGGCAGTAATATGGAGGCTCACGTTGCTTTTTCCATACAACTTCTTACTGGATTGTGTTTTAACCTGCCCCCTGCAACTGCCTTTTCTGCGTCCTGCTTCCAGAAAATTAGTGCTCCTGCTGACAAGCTCGTGCCTGCTAATCTCAGCTAAAAAAGACAGGCTGCCACTTCGTACAGAAGGAGCAAAACAAGATCTGAAAGGTCCTGCCCTCAGGAGAAGCACTTGTTCCTCCCCTTTCCACAAACCAGCCTGGGAATGGAGCAGAGTAGCCCCAATCCCAGAGAAAGTGCTGACACTGGCACAGGGCATGAGAGCAGCCATGGAGGAACTCAGGGACATGTAATCAGGAGCAGGGAATTCAAGCCACTAAGTAAAACCAAACACTACTCTCAGATCTCCCACTCCCCTCCAGATGTTCCCACCTGTGCCTTTCATACCGGCCAGAGCATGGGATAAGAAACAGACTCTGTAAGTCCTTTCAACCTTCCCTAAGAGTACAAACTCAGAGGCCCTGCCCTAATCTTCCTTACAGTATTTCTCTGTCTTCTTGTTGAAACTCAGCCTTGTTCTGCAGAGAGAAGAGACAACAGCCAGACATGATGGATATGTGACTGGTCTGTGGACTTCTGCTCACGTACCACCATGGGATTTTTCTAATCGACTGTGTTTTCTGCCATTTGCTGGTTGATTTTTGTAACTGACCTTTCATACATTGCAGATGATGTTCTGGAAGGAAAGATCATGAGAACTGCAGTACTCTTTCAAAGCAAAGACCCACCTGGCCTGAAATCCTGCTCCTAACAGAGGCATGAGAAGATGACCAAGAACAGAATAATCAAGCACAATAGTCCCAAATACAGTTACTCTTGTTAATACTCCATATGCTTTCAAGCTGAGGGAATTCTTCAGTTGCCTTTAATTTCTAAATAAGGTCCAGTGACTTTCTCGTCCGTGAACCCAATCAGCCTCTCTTTAAACCAAGAGCAACTGCAATAGTGTTTGGCAACAAGTTTCACATGCCTTGTACTCATTGCACAGCAAGTCTGGCTCCTGCACACTCCGAACCTGGCACTGGCTCTATTTATGCAGGTGTTAGAAGTTGGTTTTTTTTTATTACACCTCTTAATAACTTATTCAGAACATAAAATGCTTACAGTCTTCAGCTTTTCCAAGCTGTGTTCAACATAATGACACTACATCTGCCACTCTGCACACCAAAACCACTTCAGCCAACATTTAAACCACTAGTAATTCACCTTTTTCATTCTTCATGAAGTTTGGGAAACATTTGTTTCTTTAAGTCTCCAACAAGAAGGTTTGCTGTAGCATTGATCTCTCCAGTTGAGAGAGGTGGGAAGCATTCACAGCATTTTGTGTATCCCCACCCAAAATTCCACAGAAATGAGCTCCTCACTGACCTTCCCTCAGTAGACTTTTTTGCTTATGCGCCTTACTTACAGCAATTACGTTAAAGATATTTTTGCATCTTTTCTATCTTCAGTTTTGACATAAGAGTTTGCTTTTTCATTTCTAATTTGCAGACCGTCAGTGGCACAGTTTTCATCCTGCAAAGCATTACATGCAAAGTGTGCAAATGGAAAAACCTCCAGAAATGCTCCACTTAAGGAAAGACAAGTGGGCCTGAGACACCTTCAGAAGAAAAAAGGCACTAAATGTAATCAGCTTAAATTCTTTCAGTACTTTTAAATTCATTAGTATTTCCAGGTAGTGCTACAAGTAATGCTGAAGGGCTCTTGGGGAACAGAGGATCTTGGGTAAAGCAAGGATTTGTTATAATTTGATTCTGATGAGAAGAAAATAGATGGAATTGTCTGGAATATATTTATAACAGAAAGACTTTATTAATCACAGCTTTTTGACCTGATCATCCTGGCATACAGGTATGCAGCTTGTCTCTACAACCTCTTCTTTAACTGATGACTAAATGAGAACAAATGAATTTAAATAAGAAAATGTTACTTAATTAAGAAAACTCCTGTTATTTTCCTATTGCAGGAAACAAATTTCATCTGCAAGTATGAGGTAAGACTCTCATATACATAGAATTTTAACGTATTAAAGAACCTTACTTGAATATTTATGCTCAGTTTTATGAAACTTGCATAATAGCATATACAGACAACTATATTTCAATAAAAAAATTAATTTTTATAAATATATTTTAATCTGTGCAATTCTTCTTCATGATGAATAGCTGATGCCATCAATATGCAATTTATTTTGAGTATATTAAATATTCTCTATACCTGTACAAAGCCAAAATTTTTGTTAAATGTTTAGAAAGAAGACTATGATGATTTGTCTTTCCCCAAAATTTCAGACCTATCAACCTCTCTGGCAAAGTCAATGTGATGAGCACAGTTAAAAAATCCATTTCTATTGATGGCATCTACACCCTTTTTCAAAGCAAAAATATTCCAATCCCCCAATGAACTAATAAGAAACAGAAAGAAACATGTTAATAAATAAAATTAATCTTGTGAATCAAACCAAGACAAACAGTCTAATTAACTAGCAATAAGTAAATATGAATTACAAAAGGAGTGTGCCAGTTTAAGTTATGATTTTCGACTTTCATGTTAATGTTCTGTTCAGGAAAATGAGAAACTCAACCCAGTCCTCAGAGCTCCATCCTCCAGTCTTTTTCACAATACTGAAACTCAGATAAACCCAAGACTCAGATTGCAAAGAGGCAGATTTCTTCTCTGCTGTCAACACTTCTGTATTTGTGTTGGTTGGCTTGACTCCTTGATCTCCAAGGAATCGTCCTGAAGACTACAGGCAGATACAGAACCGGAAGAGCAAAGAATATTTAAGCAGCAGAACTGCTCAGTGGGAATATGTAGGTGTTTGTCTGCAACATTAAGATTCTGATGTTGTTTTATTTTTCAAGCTCCTTTCTAGCCTGAACAGGTTAGATTTAAAAACAGGCCTTAAAGCAGCATGCTGTTTCAACTGAACTGATGATTCCAATCATTGAATGACTGACCAAAGTTCTTGAAGTTTTACTCTTGGCATTCACCTAAGAGTAAGCAAAGCAAACCAGATAATTTTATATTGCACTTTTTTTTTTCAATTTATGTTTCTTGAAAACAAGAGAGGTGTTGATTTGATCCCAAAGCAATATTCAGCCTGTATTGTGTCAAGCAGACACTTCTCCCCTGATGGATGCTCTAATCCATGGTCGAACATTGCTGACACTGAAAATTAGGAAAGGAAAATTCTTTGTTCTTTGTGGTTACCAGCATTTCAGTGCAAATCCCTTCTGGTATGTGTATTATACCACAGCAGTGTCATTCCATACATTCTACCAAAAGTCTTCATGATACACTCCCAGATTTAAGAAAAGACAAGCTCTTGTGCCAGAATATTCACCTGAAAACTGATTTGTGACATCCAGTGCAATTTATATAACATACACTTCCACTGCAATGTTTGGGACTTAATGAGGAAAAAATACTGTAACTCTCTGGAAATTATCCTAGCTTGGTGCAAGGGTCTCTTACTACAGATTAAATACTGTTTTTCTCAACAGATCTGTTCTGATCCCACTGCATGCCCTTTCCTGTTGGCAAAAAGGGTTGCTGTGTCACACCATATATTTCAGGCCATTTTCACAACCACAAAGTTTGCAGATGACTCTCAGATGCAGATGACTTTGCCAACAAGGTGAGAGAGAGCTCTAAGTGTTTCCTCATAGTAGGCTTAGTGTCCAGTTAAGTGAAGGGATATCTTCCAGTTCAAGTAGAAACCCTAGCAAGACCTGTATCAGCCTAATGGAATGGCATTAGACACCTACAACATTTGTGATAGACATAATCAGCAATATTTTTCTCCCTCCTTGAGTCATTTCCATCATTAAAAATAACTCTGAAAGACTGACTGTTTCCAAAATTAATTCTTCAATAGATTAATCACAACAGATGGCTTGTTCACTCCCAAACACCATCTTCAAGCAAGGAAAAGACAAACAGCAACAGTGCAGTAACCGCAGATATAATGTCTTGGAGTAACTCCTAAATTGGAAACTCAGGACAGCAAAAAGTACCACAAATATTAGCAGTGCTGAACTAATGTCAGTAGAATCCAGCAAACCTGTCATGTCACCTTGGAAATATATTATTTTGCTTAGAATCCAAAACTTCTTTAAGTAACACAATTTATTGCCTCAAATCTTATTGTAACACCTAACCAGCAAATGCTTCTATGATGCTTTGTAACATGCACTTTTCAAGGTCTGAACTGTAAAAACTTAAAATCAAAATTTTAATCTTTTATCTGGCTGCTTTGCAGAGACTAGAATTCAGCTGGAATTATATTTTCTGTTATGCCAAATATCCCACATCTAAATCCCATCATATTCTGAGGTGGAAAAAAGCCAAAAGACAGTCACAAGCTTCTGCAACTCATTTCTGGAAAAAGAAAAAAGTCTTACTTTTTCATTTCAGTGTAACATTTTGTTCTAGATATACATATATATGTATTTTAATACAAACTTATGCTAGCAAAAATCAGAACTAGGAAGCTGTTTTAGATCCAAACATGTCATGCTAAGAGAGTTTTGGGTTATTCCTCTAGAAGCAAAAAAATTCCCCATCAGCTACAACTTTTTTTCTATCAGAACTTAACATTTGATCACACAACATTCTCATAAAGGAAAATCAGTCGTCCAGTCCTTTAAATTGCAAACAAGCTTCCAAGGCCACTGGAAAACCTGTTGACATTACTATTAAAGTAAAGAAATAAATACCTTTCCTGTCTAATATAACCTAATCTGCTGAATTTCTGTGCAAGGCATTCTGGAGTTCAGTAAAATAGTTTCCAAACACAGGACAACATTGGAATGAGTATTTGTGCCTCAAAATTCCACCTTGTATTATACTTAGGATACACACATCTGAAAGATCCTGCAGCCTAGTCCCAATAGGATCAGGCATTATACTTGTATAATTTCTTTCCATCTGTAATTCAGTGTACTAGGTAATGAGCTCTGGAAATTTGCAAAATGTTTTTTTTTTTAAACTGCTTTAAATCACATCAGAGACAACAGACAAAACCGAATAACCTGCTTACTATTTTACAAAGTATTTACATCAAATTATGAGCTCAACAACCATTTCATAGCTTTGGTAAAAATAAAAAATTAGGCAGCCACAGAATAAAACCCAAGACCATAAAATTCTACTGCATTTTATTTGGCTTATTCTTTTCAGAGAGATTAACAAGAGCTACACAATTTACAGCTACTTAAACACAACTATCATTGCATAAATAGCCAACATCACAGTTTCACACTGTTGACAACAATCTCTATCACAAAAGATAAGATGATCCAATCTGCCATTGGATTGTATCTCTTTTATTTTAGAAATTTGAGTATTTGCCATTCAAAGGATCTGGTGTACCACTATGTATAAAATGATCCTGAAAATGAAGAAAAAACAAACCTAAACCTGTTTTGTTTCGTTACACATCAGGGAAGAGTTCTGAGTCTACACAGCATTTTCAAAGGAAGCCATCATGCAGTACTTCTTTCCACAAGGCCATCTGGAAAAATCCCTGCCCTACAGAACAGAGATCTCTCTTCTGCCCATGTCAGTTGTCAGAGCACATGAACGCTCTGGATTTCCAAGCAGACACTTGTTTTGATGCTGGGAAGGCACCAGCAGTGAACAGCTGGAGACTCCCGAGGATTTGCTTACTCCGTGTGCAGTCCCCAAGGATCCCGGCGGGTGCCAAGCAGCAGCAGAGCCACGGGAGCAAGCAGCTCAGGGAAAGCCTTTCTGCAACACCTCTGCCTCTGAAAGGGCCACACACCCCATGTTCTACAGCCCTTCGCTTGCCATGGCTGCAGCTCTCAGGAAAACTCCTCAAAACCAAAGCCCCACAACTTGCATGCAGTTGCATCCAAGTAAAATGAGTGCTGGTGAGGCATTTAAAAGTTGAAATCCACAAAAAACCTAGAGGTGGATGCAGCCCAAGCCCAGCCCCAGACCTCTGATCCTCAGCAGTGATACTGCCAAGCAACTCAAAGCCTTGCTATTTCCTGAATTCTCCTTTTCTACATCACTCCACCTTCGTTTTCTTAATAATACACAACCCAGCAACCTTCTAGGCAACAGCCCTTCAGACACAGACACATTACCTGCAGGAACAAGATCCACAACCTAAGGAGGGATTATACAGAATTTCTGTCCACAGTTACTGTTCTCTCATGGCACTCAGGATTTTTGGAATCGCTGAAGTTGCTCTTTGTAGCCTAGTTTATTTCTGATCAACCTTTCTCCTGTGTTATAGGGAATTTGTCCAATAGTGTTGTCACAGTATCACCACAGGGTAAAGATGAGCTGTCACTCTTACTCCTAGTTTTAGATCTTGGTGAGACTCAACCAATGGGACACTCACAGCACACATCAGAAATTTTACATTAATTTATGCTGGGGAACCACTTTTTAACAATCTTACAGTATTTTGAAAAATCCCTTTGCGCCAAGATTGCTCACACAGAAGGAGAGCTTTTTTCTGTATATGCAAGAGCCTAAGTTTGTGTTAGTGCAGTAGCTGTGCCTGAATTTTAATGCTTTATAAGCCTCGTTATGAAATGTCTGTTCATTTGTACTGCATGTACCTTGTCTTCCTCTTCTTGGAAACCACACTCCAGCTCATCTGCAGGAATGAAGACACCCACCTGAATTCCTCCCCCCCAGCCTCCTCAGTACAGCTTTACAAGTTCCCACCTTTCATTTCCTCAATTCTGTGAGAAGGTGGCAAGTCTCTGCAAATAACAATGTGCAAGCTAAAACTCCAGATTTTGTGTAACCTTCAACAAGTTCCTAAAACCTGTAACCAACACACATTTCTCTGTAAGGTAAATACCAGGAGAAAACTAAGTTTCAATTAAAATAGTCATTTTCACAAGGGATTTTTTTTTTTTCCCAGCTTATCCTAAAACCATCACCATTATTTCTGGTATCATGATTATGGAGTGTGAAAGGCCTCACATTTTTCAGTGGTATTTGCCACTCCTTCAGGCAGGCAGACCTTTGGAAAAAACAAGGAAAATGGGGAAAAGAGAACCCTAATCTAGAGTTAATCTTCTTGCAACCAATGCTTTCAACTCAACTCACTCTCGTACGTAATGCTTGGGGTAACAGTACAAGGTGCATCGTCTGCAGGCCAGACCAGAGCACAGAGACTTTCCATTACAAGATCCACAAAAAGTATGAACCTTCAACAGCTCATCCCTTCTCTCCCCATACCCATCCTTGCTTTACAAAGGGGATGATTACTCATCCCTCATCTTTTCCACTACAACCAAGCAAAGTTATCCAGTTCTGAAGGAGTGGCAAGTACCACTGAAGTTTTACATTCTCAGCCAAGGAAAGTGAAAAATCCTTGATAGTTGGTACATTCTGCATCCCTTTGAAGCATCTTATTTTACAGAAATATGTTATTTCCAACCAACCCATTCTTATTGTTCATTTAGAATACAACCAGCTTTTTTATTGCAAATAACACTTAGTGAGAAATAGTCCTTTAGCAGATTTCATTCTTTCGTTATTTTTCGCCCAGCTCGAATGCATACACACAATAAATAAGCTATAATTTTGGTTCTAAAACAGCTGTCATCTCATAAAAACTTGCTGCTCACAAGCAATGTTTGTTGCACATTCAATCCTATGAGGATATAATACACATAATTATGCTATTGTTATTAAGGCAATCATAACAGATACCATATGGACTTTAAAGTGGCTTTGAGAACCATTTTTTAATAAACACAACATCACTGACACATTTTGGAAGAAAAATCCATTCCCTAAACTGCACACTATTGGTAACATATATAGGATACTCTTTTTGGGGTATTTTTACGCTGTATGTAATGAGAATAACAATACAACTCATAGCTTCTATTGAGATCTCACTTTCAAAGGCTCTCCAGACTCACTGCACATCATGTTTTTAATACAACAGTGACTGCATGCCAGAATTCAATGCTCCTGCAAATATGCCAACTTGTAGCTACTTTCAAAATGAGCTACTCACTAGGAATTAGTGCCAGGGTAAATCAATGGCACATTCAGCTAGATGTCGCAGCTCTACGAAATGAATTATACGCTATATACAGTCCTTTTGTACATGTCTGTCTTTTTTGCATCTTTATCAACAAAAGCTGAAAAGACTAGAAATGAAGTTCCAGAAGGCTGTAAATTATCCAGCAGAGGATTAGCAGAACAGGAAGCAATTTTGTCTACCTGCACGTTTAAAAACTGGATTCGTGTATTAGAATAAATTCTACACTTGTCTAAACCATTTCACCCTTTCTCAAAAAATGCTGCTTTCTTTGGATTGTTCCCACTGTGACACACACAGCGCGGCGGGATGCTGGGAGCTGCACCAGCAGCCTACTAATAGCTGAGTGCAAAAAAAAAATGTCACTTAAGTTGTAAGAGCTAATGGGTGGCAGATAACTGAGGGCAGCAAAACCGAACTTTTGAATGCTCAGACATAATAAACCTGCTACTTGCTAGCTGCAGCTGGTATGGACACGAGATAGCACTGAAAACTAGGAGGCAGATCACACGTGTTTCTGCACGTGGGACAGTTGGACTGGGAAAATGGGAGGCCTGGGAAGCAGGGAGAAGGAAGGGAAGATGCTCGTTAGATCCTGGAGCTCAGGCTCATGCAAGGGGGTAGATATCAGGAGCTAGCTGTGAACCTGACTTTCAGTCCCACCTCCTATGGCCAAGATCATCCTTGTGGGGAAGGGTGCAGATCAAACAGGGTGAAACCTCTCATCTCGTTGGTTCTTAAATAAACTGCAGTATCCAGATATACTATGTACTGTAGGGCTTCTGCCCTCATTTTTAAAAAAAAAATGTTTCTCACTCATGGCATGAAGTTCATCTCATTTTCCTTAAGAAAAAAATACTGCCAAGTGCACACTTGACCAATCTGCTATGCTCTTATTGCAAAATCTGATAAGCCTCAGGGCTGCCCACTCTTACAAACAGCAGGTAAATTTTAGAAATAACTGAAGCTCTTGGAGTTGTGTTTGTGAGGGAGGAGTCTTCTCCACAAGGCTAAACAGCAATCTGCAGAAGTCTCAGCAGCCTGACTGTGTCTCATTTATAAAACCTTATTCAGTACCCCTTCATTCCCTTCAGACATTCAATCAATTTTCCATCCACATCTCAAAAGTGCGACTGGCCTTACAAGTGGTGTGCACTTGTACCACGTGTTAATCATCTCCTCCTACAGAATCAGCTTCCTTTATCTACTACAACCTCAGAGGAACATGTCTAATTCCACCTGACTTCACCATTCAGAGATAGTATATTGTACTTATTTTCGTATGGATTATGCACAGTGCCTTAGGTGCTTATACTATGGGCATTTTATAAGTGTAAACTTGATTGATTGGTCACAAGACTCTTTTGGATAGCTGTAAAATGGATTTGGCCCCCAGCCATGGTTTGCTCAGCATAGATATACTGTAGGACTGAGATAGCTTCAAGAATTCATAACACATATGCTAAGAAATATTACAAACCCGTATTTGTACGGTTGGCATTATACATGCATCGCTACACATTTCTCAGTAGCAAAGCATACTACAACATATAAGAGAATTCTGGCTGGATATTTATCAGGAGAGAAGACTTATGAAAATGTGTTTTCAGTAACTGGTGTGAAGTCAGCCCACTCTGTGCTGATTAGATGCACTCACAGTTCAGAAACAGCCTCATTCAGCATCATGCGAAGCAATCACCTGCTGTATGCAGGCATGAATTGGGAGCTTCATGCTTTATGCTGAGTGACTAAATGCAAAAAAATCAAGATGACTGCATTAATTGCCAACTTCAACTAGAATGGCAAAGAGAAATCCAAAACCTAACATCACATCTCCACCTGGATTCTTTTCCCACGTTTTTTTCAAGTGCTATTTAAAAAAATCCCCTTTGTAAGATTAACTCACTATAGTAATGCTATTTTATCAAAGTACCAAGGTACCACCATTTTAGGAAGCCATCGTTTTTATATAAACTATACAAGCTTGATATTGAGATTGTTTGTATATGCAGAACTGTATCTTCATACCATTTTATGCTTCTCTTTCTTCTAAGTGGCAAAGGAGCCCTTGTGTAAGCTGGTATTTCTATTCTTGAAACCTGGTGTTTAAGAATCTCAGTCTTGAAAGAAGAACCGAAGTTATTTTCAAAGCAGTTAAGTCATCAGCATAAATATTTCACATACAAGACAAAAACAAGGTTTTCCTAAAAAGTCATAACTTTCTAGGGTTCTAGAGCTTGTCAGTATTGAACTGATAATCACAAAGACTGTAGCCATTACAGCCAACCTTGCAATGGATCGTCCAATATTCTATTTCTGCACTACCTTCAAATAACAGTCAAACCAATACATTTCACTTTAAACATGTAATTCTCTTGTTTTGATGTATTTGCCAACTTCCACCTGTAACAATGTGGCAACATTACAGCCACTTTAGTATGTATGGTCAGGGTTCTTACACACATTTGAGAAGGAATTTATTTTTAATCTTCATGCTTTGAATAATCCTATATCAACTCACACATACTTTATCGCTAGTATAAAGCAAAATACTTAATTCAGATGAGGATTAGGTAAGTGCTTTGGACAGTCTTACTTCTCTTTGCAGAAGCAGCATGGTTCCAACCACAAACAGCGGGAAACTCTCTCATTAGCCTCTAAACTTTGGACATAGTAATTTGACAAACCTCAACCAAGGAGAAAGCAGCATTTGCTCATGCCAGATACAAGCACCTCTTCCTAAATTTCATGTCAAGTCTGATTTTCTTATCTACAATGAAATAGGTCCGATTTTTTTTCTCCTACAATAAAACCTAAAATAGTTTTCAGGTGCTGTCTCCAAAAAGCTCTGCTGGCCACCACTGAATCAGCACTGCTAAGGAAAAAACACATTTTTCCTCTTTGAGACAGCCCTGATGTTAGCTTAGGAATGTTCTTGCAGACTGATTCACTTCAGCACTGAAGCTTATGTTCGCCTTCAGGAGCACACAAGTGACGCAAACGGAACAAGGCTCATGTTAATGTTTGCTGGATCAGGTCCTAGCCCACAGTTGGTTACCCACTTAAGCTGCTGCTGACCCTCTGTGTGCTCACAGGGCCTTGGAAGATGGCATGAGAAAATAGGAATAAAAAGATACAGAGACAAGATGGACCATTATGACAGTACACTGAATCATCGAGAGCATGGCTTACCAACCACAGACAAGAGGTAAATCAAATCAAAATAGGGTTTGGGGATCAATAAAACCATATTGCTGGAATCATGCTGTTAACTGGCACCTGAATATAAACTAACACAATCCAGCTAGCACAGTTCAGGCTACTATTAACCTTAAATTTCACTCCTCGGACTGCAAAGCTTTTTTGACTGTCTTCTTTTTAACTTCCTTAAGCTGATTTTTAAGGCAATCCATTAAAGTCAGAAAGCATATTTTTCTCCCCTCAATAAAGAACATCCTTTAGTGGCATGGCAATGTCACTTCACCAACCATTAAAAAGACATCATTTATACAGTCTTTAGTATCAGTGCATGGGACAATGAAACGCTTCCAGAAAATCAAAGGATTTTGTATTTTCTGTCTCCAGGGAAAGCCATAGAGACATGGGCCAACATAGTCATATGTCATTTACAAAATGAAACATGGCACTTGATAAAGAAAGAGTATCTTCTAGATAGGACACTTGCTGAGTAGGTCCCAGCTGTCAAAGCATCAAAGACATCACCTTTTCCTCCTGTCACTCAGAGTACTGCCACCCATGCACATTACCATGATAAGAGAGATACTATTGAAGTTAGAGACGAAAACAACACTGGAACCTTTTGGTTTTTGCACTACAAGAGAGTCCATCAAGGGGAGCATGCCAAGGTTAACTTTTTAACTTGTAAAAGTAACAATAAGAAAACATTTTTTAAAAAATCTAATCAGACACAGACAATCATAGAATTGTTTAAGTTGGAAAACACCTGCAAGATCTTTCCACTGAATTCCCCAGTTAATTAATCTTCAATACCTTGGCAACTACCACTTACATGGTATCATGGAATGTTTTGGGCTGAAAGGTACCCTAAAGAACATCTTGTTCCAACCCACCTGCCATGGGCAGGGACACCTTGGCCAGGTTACTCAGGGCCCAATCCACCCTGGCCTTAATACTTCCAGGGATGGGGAATATTTCATAAAATTTTTAATGAGAGAAAGTTTTTCAGCTCATGTTGTAGACCTGGAGAGGGAAAACAAAGACAGAAATGATGGGACAGAATAGCAAGGAAAAGAGACGGGAGTATTTTGAGGTCCTGCACTCAAGCACATTCTGGTGATACCTTTAAACTGGTAGAGATTTAAAAGAGGTAGAGATTTAAAAATAAACTTTGGAAGCAGTAAGAAGATGCTCAAGCCCTTCAGCCACCCACCCAGCCATTCATGGCAGCTGGTGTCTTCCCTGATGGGACAACACTGTATCCTGTGCAGGGTGGCCTGCACCAGGCTGCACCCAAGGACCATCATTGTGCTCCCAGGCCTGGGAGCTGCGGTTTCAAATAGTTACATGATGCCCTTGTAAAATGTCTGTGCATATTAATGAAATGCTTTAATTCTCATATACCTTTTTAAATATATGTGTATATGAGCACAGAAGTTAATTATACTAGAATTAGGGTGCATTTTTTTCCCCTCCCATTACTTTCACTCTGGCTTCCTCAGGTGACCCTAAATCCAGCAGAAGTATGTTTGAGTGGCCTGATGCACACTGCATAGGACACATCCATTAGACAACTGATGGATGAATGCCAACAAAGTGTCCTCCCCCAAAATATCACCTGATGATGGTTCTGGTTCTTTGCTTGAGACAAGTGTGGGAAGGCAAGGCAAAAGGCAAGCTCTTTGAAGAGAAACAACAAGGCTTGGGTGGAGCAGCAGTGCAGCAGCAGTTGGGTCACTCTCATATCAAACACTTTGAAGAGGTGATGAAAGCTGCAGCATCCCGGGGAGTGCCTGAACATAATCTTTTCAATACTTGTTCACTCAGGACACACTAATACCCTAATTATTCCCACTTTCATGTACGGCTGCTGACAAAGATGGACATTGAAGGGGATGTAACTCCACACACTTCTCATCACAAGTTACCCACCTGGCAAAACTGAGTGCTGGGGGAAAACAACAGGGTTTGAGAGTAAAGACCCACCTTCTGTCTGAAAGGTTTTAGAGGCAAAGAGGGAAAACATCCTCTTAAACCTGCCATCTCTTCTTCCCCAGGCAAGCTACTCTCTTGCTCCTGCTGGACACCTCTCTGCTCACAGGACGTATCTTACAGGCCTCTAAATGCTCTTCCTCCTTTAGAGAATAATTCTTCTGTAGGTCTTAAAACACACTCTGATAGACCTAGTGTGGTTAACGAAGTTAAATCCCATAGCCTGGAAGGAAGCAGCTGCCCTGGAGCAGAGGAAGAGCCCTGTGGTCTCCATATAACTCCTGGTTACCAAAAGCTCCTATGTTTTTTTTGGCCCAATGCCATCACCTTTGGTACAAGTACAAAGACCCTGTATGTCCAGACTGGCTGCTCTGGCTTGGGCTGCAGCTACAATTCAGAATTCTTTTTTCAACTTGGGTTAAAACCTGTCATCTTTTCAGGGAGCACAGCGGCAAATACATCAAAGTGTTCATGGTCTTCCATTAACTTTCCTGCTATTTGCCCTAAAGCACATGCCTGCTCCAAAACTGTCACAATTAACTTGGACAAGGGGGAGAGTTGAAGGCTACAGAAGTATCTTAGGAGAAAGAAACCCATGATATGTCCCAAGACCCTCTCAGAGGAGCACAGAAATAGCACACCAACAGTAACAAGGGTGTATCTCTGCTCCCAACACCGGCACACGGATGCTTAGCCTTGGGTTCAGCTCCTCCAGGGAAATACACACACTTGGTACTTCAGGCAGCCCCTGCAAGGCAAATCCCTGGCTGCCTCAACTGGAATACAGCTGTGCTGCTCAACTCTGAGCTTAATTTAGGAACCAGTTCAGGATTTCAGTTCAACTTTATTAGTGAAGTTGATGGACTGAGAAGAACTCACACAAAGCTGTGGTCTGCAAGCCACAGCTCTTGTAGCATGGAGGTAATTTTATTGAAAATATTGTTCCACAAGTCGAGTAAACTGTGGTTTAGGTGAGCATTGCTTACTGCTGCTGTTTTCTCCTCCAGAGTTATCAGAATGCAAGTCATTCACTCCTGTGATAAGCATTTTAATGACAGTATCTTAATACTGCAGCCACTGTGATACACGGAGGAAACCCATTCCCAAAAAAACATCACCTAAGACAAGGAAGATATTTATATGAAAGCTTGCTAGCTTATAAGAAAACACAAATATACTGACAAAAGTGTTTCCCAAATCAAGTTAATGAATACCAAAAATGCAAGCAAAATAGATGACCTGGAGAAGAAAATTTAAAAGGAGGCTGGGAACAGAAGGCATCAGGCACTGAGTTGCAGGGATGGCATACAGGGATGTTTCTGCAGTTAAAGATTTTAAAAACAACTGGTGGGACAAACAGTAACCCAGCTAATCCTTGGTACTGGCACGCTGCCTATTTTGAGAGAGCAGCAGCTGGTGAATCTGACGTAAGTCTCTGCATCCAAAGCAGGAACTTACTGTAATGAAACCACAGCCCACATTGGAAAAAAGACTGTAAACCCAACCAAAAAAAAAAAAAAATTCAGGATCTCAATACACTATGTGCTACATTTCCATCCAAGTAAAATTAATCACAGAATGTCACAATTAGGCTGATTCAAAAAAAAAAAAAAAAAAAAAAAACAAAACAAAAACCAAAAAACCAATCAACAACCAAAAAAATTCCCCAAAATCAAAACCATCTGTTGGGCTGAACCTAGTATTAAAAAGAAAAAAACAAACCACAGGGTGAGGATGAAGAAATTACAAGCCCTGCCTCTTCTTTGGTTTGAGAAGTACAAATCTAAGACCTTAAGTGGCATAAAAACACCATTCCAGAAGCCCGAGGCACTAGGCAGAACTACATGGACTGGAAAAAATAAGCACATTAGTGCACCACGAAATTCAGGATCCAGTTACTCTTCCACCCCCATTAGAGCACTGCAAGAATGTCAGTCCCTTTATCTTGGACACCGTGAGAAAAGCACCTTCTGATAAAAACATCCACACCTCTCCCTCCCCCTCATTCCTTCCCTCTCCCTGTCCTCAGAGGAGGGCCAGGTTCACGTGAGGCTCTGAGCAGACACTCTCTGCATTTCCCAGACTAACTGGTTTCCAGGATTATTTTTTCTTTTCTTACAGAGAATATAATGGAGGTAAAAAAAAAGGCTTTGAGGAACGCAGTACGTTTTAAACTTTGGCTTAGCTGTTTGATAATAATTAGCATGGGAAGAAATTACCATCTGCATAATGGCAGGAGCAGTCACAAAACGCCCCTGAATCTCATTTCAGGAATTCCAGTTGCTGCACCTGGTAAGGGTAATAGAAGGTGCAGATTTCATGGACAAAAAAACCCTTAAAAGATCTTTAAATAGGCTGAGAGGCACACGAAGGGGTGAAGAGGGTTATATTTCATTTAGGGATGATAGAAGAAGCCATCAGGTCATTAAATCGTTTAATTTGCTCTATAAGCAAATGAGTGCATAAACACCAGACTTCTGGTCGTATCATCTCTCACTGACCTTCAGTGTCAAATATGCTCAGTTTAGAAAGAAAATGTTTTCTTTTGTCTTTAAGAGCCAGTGTCGTAAAAATAGCTCTGGAGCTGAAAGTCAAATTGTGTTCTTTTTTGTTCATGAATCACCATAGAAATTGGTGATGGAAAACTTATTAGAAATTGTCACTGGAGTCAGCAGATACCAGCTTTCAATAATCTTTGGCAGCGCCGTCGAGTAAGAAAGGAGATGTTTCCCAGATCAGAACTCTTGAAACAACCAGACTGTGCCTCCAGGGCTGTGCATGAAGCAAGGGCAGGGAGAGGGGCTGTGCAAGATAAGGGGGGGGATGGGACTGAAATGACTCGCTTTTTTTTCCCTGACTAGCAGATCTTTAATGCACCACATGCCCTCGCCCCAGCCACCAGCAGAATTTGGTCACGTTGTGAAGCTGGGATGAGCTGTCTGCTTGCCAGGAGCTCCCTGCCTTCTCCTGTGCCAGCCTCAGCGCTGTAAATGTGGCTCGGAAAACACAAGAAGCACTATGAAAATTTTAGCTGTCCTCATCAACCACTCGTACTTCTTAACCCTTTGCTAATTCCCTCTCGCACCACAGCCCGTGCTGCACATTTCAGGGAGATGAACCTCAGCTTGCAGCAGGGAGCTCTGCTGAAACCAGATCAGCCTCACTTGATTCAGCCTCCAGACTGTCTTGATGCCAAGCCCAATTCCGCTCAATGTTCAAAATCTTCACAGATTTCTCTGTGCGGCAGGAAGAACCAAGTTCAACACAGAAACTAAATCTGTTCTACTTTCTTAAGATTAACATCTTTCATTTCCAGCATTTAATTACTAGCTTTTAATGCATGAGAACCAGCACTTCTCTAAATAAGCTTCTCCACTGCTTTTATAGACTGTATTGCATTGATCCAGGCTTTCCCAGTGCCATTTGCTTTGGGATCACCATCATCCAAAGAGAAAGTTTGCTGCAGAATGGCAGTGGCAGAAGCAGCTCCAAAAGACAGTTTCAAGAACCATTACAGGTCTAGCCCTGACCCTTCTCTTCTCCTCCCATTTAACACAGTAACTTGCTCAGGTTTAAGGAAAATTCATGCAGCTCCTGAAGGAGACACTCTTCTTTCCCGAGAGAAAAGGCAGCTGGAAGTCTCCATTTAATTTCTGAAGTGCTTTACATACCACGAGTGTTATGCATCTCACATTTTGACTTCAGTAAGTTATTAAATCATCATGGAAAAACATTATAAATATTACATTGAAAACAAACTTAGAAGTATCATTTATAACCACTGAACTCAAAACTAGCTGCCTCGCAACTCCCAGGCCACGGGGCCACCACTTGCCTCTGCTCATCATCCTGTTAACTTTGTCTCCCACAAGTGTCATCACAGGGAAAATAGTGAGATACTTGACATTTCCCCAAGTTTATAGTTAATAAAGTTGTTTAGCATGGATGAAATTATTTCATATTATATTCATTACAGAAATCTTGCATAAAATAATTTCATGCCTTAATATTTACAGAATTTCAGCATTCTTCATATGAGCTTTGTTTTAATTATCTATAATAATTAACACGACAATTTAAATGATAAATACAATCATTTTTGGCATTATGGAAAGGGAGGGAGCTTTACACTGATGTGATGCAAATAGGTCAATAAAACATAATAAATGTAATGTATTGGCCTAAAAATTGTCATTTTATTATTCAAATATTGAAGTCTTCTTTATAGATTGAAACAAAGATGCATTGAAATAACATTCTATGTTGTCCCTCACACAAGGATTAGAAAGAGAGTTATCTGCCTGGTCTATAACAAGAGCTGGAAGATGCTCTGGAGGCTGGACACACCAGGAACCTTAAAAGTATTCAATATTCTGGACTTCTGCCCTCATAAGGGAGGAGCTGATTGCTAAATATTACTCTTGGTAATGGACGACCTTCTGTTGCTCTTTTTCAATCAAATGATTTTTCTTCCTGCTGGGAAGGTTTCCTGGAAGGTAGCAGAAGTGGTTTGGGATGTGATTTCTGCAGCAGTCCTTGAAGTCATTCATTCCTGAAACAGAAACCTGGAGACAAAAGTCCCTTCATAATGAAACATTTAGAGTGGGGGAAAGGGGGAGTAGTGTGGGGATTTTTTGAATGTGTTTAAGTGATCCTACTACTTTTAAAGATGTTTCACCTCACTGAAAAAAAACAAGAGCGTGTCTCAGAGAATCCTTAGAAACAGAGCTGTTTAACATGAAGAAGAAAGTGTGGATGTACAGAAGTACAGTGAGGAGGATTTCTGGCAGATGCACTCTGCTCCTTCTCCTTCACAGGCAGGGCTTTCACACAGCCACACGCTTGTGTGCAGGCTTCCCATGGCGGTGGGAATTCACCAGGACATCATCACAGCTGCATTTCAGGCGCAGAAGAGGCTCCACACACCACCACATCCTTCAGACTCATCCTGCTTCTGAGACGTGGCCCCCACCACTGCTGAGTCAGCCAGAGCCAAGCTAGGCATCCGGCAGCACAGGCTGGCTGTGCTACATCGGCTCTGACTCAGCTCATGCCAGCTGATGAAGGAGGCACTGCCCTGAGCACCAGGAGATAACTTGCCAAGGTGTTTTGCTGCTCCTGAAGCCCATCTGTAATTTTACAGCATTTTGACTTTTATAGGAAGGCTTCTATTAAAAGAGAAAAACCTAAACTCCAGCCTGGAAGAAGCTCAGCTGCACGTCCAGAAGAGGAGTATCTCAGACACATGCATGCCAGGCCAACATTTCTTAAGTAGTTTATGAAATAATCCCTAAAATGTATACAGGAAGAAGTTTATAGCATTTCAAACCATATTGTATTTCACCTCAGTTTCACAGTTGTCCTCTTCCCACACTGTAATGGTCTAAGTTTCCAATCCTGTTGAAGGGTTTTGTTTTGTTTCATAAAGTAAAAGCACGGATTTCTTCATAATAGCCCACTTAGGATCTGTATAGTGAGAGTATTTCTAAAAGATCTGACATCCCTTCATTAAAATAGGTTACGTCCCTGGTAGACTAAACGTTAACTTGAGAAGTCTAAACAGATGCTGTACAAGAAACAAATTTTTTGAGGCACATGGTGAAATAGTAGCACTGCTGAAACCAATTGATCTGGTGACACTACAGCGAGAAGATGCTGTAGCTAAGAAAAACGTCAACTTCATTTCAGCCCCAAACAAGTTATAACAGCAGCAATTTTGGCTCAGGGCATTTTTAAGGAATTAATAACCAGCCAGGGTTAGTAGCCTGAGGCAAAGTCAAGGATTAAACACTATGAGGATAAACACATACAGCACCTTCAAATAATATAGCTGACTTCAGTTTAATCATTTTGTTTCGCTTTCAAAAAAACTTATGATCTCCAGACAGAAAATATAATTCATATCAGCAAAAGAATACACACATACACACACCCCCAGGCAAGAGCTGAAGAGATAAATGGAAGCACTATAAAAAGTAAACATTTTCTTCTTAGCAACAGAAGGAGAAAGCTTCCATTGGTTACAATTAATACAAACAACCAAGAACTCCAGAAAATAGGTAAATATTCCCAAAGGAGGATACAAGAGAGCTGGAGAGGAACTTTTGCAAGGGCACAGAGTGATAGCACAAGGGGAAATGGTTTCAAAGTGACAGAGGGTATGGTCAGATTGGCTATTAAGAAGAAATTCCCTATGAGGGTGGTGAGGACCTGGAACAGGTGGCCCAGAGAACTTAAGGATACCACATCTCTAGAAATGTTCAAGGCCAGGTTGGATGGGGCTCTGGTCTAGTGAAAGGTGTCCCTGCCCATGGCAGAGGGTTAGAACGAGATGATCTTTAAAGGTCCCTTCCAACCCAATCCAATCTGTGATTGTATGAAAAAATAACTAAATTATGTTAATGACTGTATGGAAGAGGAAAGGTAACTTAGGTGATCCCAAAGCTCAACATTTGCCCTCAAGAATAGTGGACCAACCTTCTACCATAGCCTTCACTACCCAAAACTGCTCACAAAAGTGAGCAAATATACCAATGTGTTTCTGCTTTCTTTTTCTGCACAGCTAGCAAATAAAAAATCATCTTTGCTATTTCTTTTGTTTGAAAGGACTACATACTTCTTTTCACTAAAGTAAATAAACCCAATAAACTTCAGACTAATCTGGAAAATGTGCAGTCAGAATGGGATTCAGATTTCACTAGTAGGTAATTTAAAAGCATCTCAAAGGTACTGCCATGAGCCTTAAGTTTACAATACAAGTTCCAATAAAGAAGCTAAACAGCAAAACTGACACTTGAATTTTTAATAAAAGTATTTCCTTTAATTACTTAAAGACAGGATGGAATAACCATAAGACAATATGCTTCAGCACCTTTTTATTTGAGAAGGTCTAACCAGTTGCTGCCCTAACTCAGAGAGTCTGCAGTTGGAAGGTTTACATTATCTTTGCAGATCAAGAGGAGAAAGAAGCCTCTTCTACCTGGGTGACTTTTTTAACACTTACATCTAAACACAGTACATGGCATTTGCTCTCTTGTAGAAGGTAATTTTTTTCCTCTTTTTTTTTTTTTTTAAGCAGGGAAAGGTCACTCTCTTACATCACTGAAGATGTTTAAAGGACACTGCAAAATTCTGATGTTAGTTAAAATTCCCTTAGGACTCTTCTTTCAGTATTAAATACAGTATAGAAAATTTGCAGTTGGTAAATACAAAGATCTCAAGTTGACTCTTTCAGACAACGCTTTTCATTTATTACACAGACAAAAATCTCTGGAGTCAGTTAAATATTAACATACAATTGAGAAGTTATTCATCTTTTTAATCTCTATATGGATATGCTGATAGAAATACATTTCTTTTTATGATTTACTTTGAAAAATGTATTAAAAGGTAGGGATTTTTAGACAGGTTTTCAATACTCAAAATGTAATCTGACCTCAGTGAAGTCAAAGGATGCTTTGTCATGGACTGAATTAAGACCTCACTGTAAGCTTTTGTTTGATCATTCTTTGTTCAGAAACACGACAGTTAGATCCCTAGAGATTTGTTTGATTGGAGTTGTTTCTAGTCAAAACATTCCTCATGTGACCAGCACTTCCTGACTCGCCCGAAAAAGTCTGTCACTGCCTAGAACAGAATCATCCACCTCCCTGAGCATGAGCTTTACAACAAGGGACTCCAGAGCTTTACTCCAAGCTCTTACAATATCCTCCTGTAGCTCCAGGGGAATAACATCCCTGATGACTGAGACAGTATTCACACACGAATATCTCACAGGGATGTTGGAAAGGTTAACATTTGAGAGCACAACACTTCCATCTTGGTGAAAGAAAACAAGGGAAAGAAAGACAAAACTTCTTGGAAGTTATTGAAGACAAGATGGGAAACTCAAAAAAAAAAATTGCATAAAACTTTCAGGAGCCTTACAGTCTAATATGGAAAAAAAATCAAACACTGGAGTATTTTACTAGAAATTCCTTTCACAATAGGTGGTGTTGAAGTTTGAATGAATGCCATTCTGAGTGCCAAGATATGTTTTCATTGCCTCTTACAGAAAGTATATTTCTGAATATTGAGCTATATTCTTCCAATGCCTTTCTATCTATAAATTCTACACTTAGCACAGGGTTACCCATTTGGTGAATTGCAAAAGCACATAATAAAATGCATTTTATCATGTATATGTGACAGCCTCACTTGCTATTAAAGTATCTTCCAAATACTATGATGCTCTCGAAGAGCTCTAAAATAAACATCATATCCCAACCGCAAGTCAGAAGCTCTTTCCTCCCAAACAATTGAGTGCTGCCACAACTTTACCTCAATCTCAAAGTAAAAGTATTCAGTTCAAGTCCAGCATTTGCAGGGAATTATCTCATAAATTCTAAGTGTCAGGTGCATCTTCTTTTTACCTCTGAGGAACAAGTGGTCATCTAATTTTTCACTTCTTAGACAAAACAGTTTCCATGCCAACAATCCACAAAGTTGACAGTATTATGAAAAAACCCACGGCAACAAACTTGTGATAGATTCAGGCTTCTACATTAAATTTTACTTCTGCTTTTACTCCTAATTTGAAAACACTAGTCAGTCTCCATGTTTCAAAGAAGGATTTTTCTGACAGCTCATGCCAACAGTTCAGATGGTTTAGCTGCCTAACACAAAACAAACAAAAAAAAAAAGGACAAAGCATCAAGCAAACAAAAAGCCCTGTATCTTCTCTTTGGAGGTCATCTGGTGTCCTGGTGTCTTCCCAGACACTTGAGTGCTGGCCTCCAGGGGAAACAGTGTGGCTAAAACCAGTCTTCTTACCATCCAGACCAAGTACAATACTTCACAAGTACTTATTTTTATATCTTGTCAACATTTGCATAGTCTTTGTGTCTGGAAATTCCAGAGCACCATGCACAAGCTGTCAGCTACGTTTATGCAATGCTGCGTTCTTCTCAGAACTCATAAAATACTGGTTTCTAGTTAGACAACATAGCTGTCACATCAAAATATATTCCATCATTTAAATTGTAACACATTGCTCACCCCAAAATCTCTTTCCAAAGCGTATCGGGCACTGAATTTGTGACATAAAACAGACAGAAGGGCTGTCTGCTAAAAACAGCATCCATAATTAAGCAAGCAGAACATATGAAGTGTGGTACAATAACAGGAAGGCAACATTTCAGTCACCTCAGGTAAGGTTTCCACGGGTTAACGCAACCAGCTCACATTTAACTGTCAGAGTTTCCTATAGACAATGGAAAGGAATAAATGGCTTAAGACAGCAATTACTCTAACTTATCTTCCATTCCTAATTTAATCAAGCTGAATCTCTTTCTGTGATTTATTTCTCTCCACTGATTCTAACCTGAGAGACACGTAGCTCACATTTAGGTGTTTAAAGGTTAGACATATAAGAGGAAGTAAGATGGATCTTACCTTACTGACATGTTTCGTCCTAAAGCATGAGATTGAGAAAAGAGGTTTCCTCCATAGCAAGCTCAAGGGATTTAAGAACTGTGGAAATGCAGTTTCATGAAAATACACAGTGCATATTGCTAGCAAAAAACAAGGTTTTGCTAGAAACACATGCACAGAGATGGTCTGGGCTTAAAAAATTAGAGCATGGAGAAGCAGCATCTACAGCAGGAACACAATCTGATCTGACAATTGATGGCTGTCACAGATAGTGAAGGCAGCAAAATCTCTTGGACTGATGATCAGTGGATCCTATCACTCAAACACCCAGATTTTTGCAGGCATGTGTTAAGGACATGATGCAGGATTCCTGAGCCCCAGTATTCATGCCTTCAGTAATAAACAGGACATTATGTTTCTGGTCAGCTAAGCTGGAGTCCAACCAATCTTTCCCCTCACAACAAAGAAGCCAAAAGAGCAGATGCAGAACACGGAATGTCAAAGCATTTACCTCATTGCTCTGACAAGAAATGTCACACACCACACAGAATACAACTGGACCACTAAGAAACACCCCACTGCATGTTTATCTATTCTCCACACGATCTCCTGGCACCTGCCATCTTACATTTCCATTAACTGGAAATTCCAATGAGAAATAAGGCAAAACTTAGCATCATTTGGGCAGTTACGTACTAGAAGGTAGCCCAGAGATGATGTAGAATCTCCATCCTGGGAGCCACTGGAAGCTGGGCTAAGCTCTGCCCTGAGCAAATTCATCTAGCTGAATACAGGGTTGGACTGGAAGTTGTATTCTGTGCTTGTCCTTTCAGCAAACAGCATCATGTATTGCAAAACCATCATCTATAGCCACGTACAGGAAAGCAGTCCCGGTAG
This sequence comes from Vireo altiloquus, assembly GCA_013396875.1. NCBI lineage: Eukaryota > Metazoa > Chordata > Aves > Passeriformes > Vireonidae > Vireo > Vireo altiloquus. The sequence goes on from VZRF01015768.1 coordinate 740,359, forward strand.
TATATCATCCTGGTTTTGACAATTTTCACTCAGAGGGAAAAGCTCCCTTTACTCTCAAATAAACATGTTAAAAAAACTTGCAAAACTATCACACTTTTGGCCAAACTACCATTTTGATTACATTTTTGAAGGTGTGAACATCTTTTATTATTCAGTTTATAAACCTGAATTTAGCACCTTTCCTCCCCCCCACCATCACACCACCCCCAGAAAAAAGAGTCATCACTACACATGGATCAACCACAAACAAAATCATTTAGAGGAACAGTGAAAATTCATCTTTTATCATCTGTGCCACCTAGCAACACACAGTACTGGATCCAAGTCAGTTGCAGATCTGACACAGAGGAGCACATGAGCATGAGAACAGGAGAAGAGATAAAATCTCCTTTCCCATTTCAAAGCTTCCACAGGCACAAGAGCTTTCCATTAATTTTGAAATACTGTCATGCTTACAACAGAACTCAAGCATTATTTTTAAATTGCATACTTGAGTTTTGAGCAAATACTGCATTTGGGGGGAGAGGTTTTGTGTGTGTGTGAGTGATAATTTCGTCTTCTATAAATCAGGACGAGGCCAGGTATTTCTGAGATACAAAAAACTTTGCTGAACTTCAAAATTAAATACAGGGCAACTACACTTTGCCTGATCTGCTGTGTTCAGCAACAGAAAGGACAGTCATTTCTCTCTAAATCCTTAAAACAGGCAGACTTTAAATGACCAGACTTTAAGGTTTTAAGACCAGATCCCTTCAATAACATGAGAATTTCATCCAGAATAGTCAGTAAAGTATTACTTTAAAAAGTAACGTCCACATAGGCACACATAATTACTTGCATGCTAATCATTTATTAAAATTTATCAGTTAGCTACTTCAATTCCTACATTACTCACATGTTCCCAAGCCAGGGACACAAACACTAACAGACTGCATGCAACAGATCACAAAATTGAACCACATCTGAGGACAGGCTCAAGGCCTCCTGGCTTCAGTGTTCTAGCACTGAAGTAACCTTGTTTCAGTTTGAAAATGTATTTAATATTTAAGTAGTGTTATCTACATAAACAAGGCATTTGACTTTCAGTTCAATAAACTGCATGATGCATGTAATTTTAATTATTTTTAAAAATTGCAAGGTTAGTCAACTACAGTACTTGGAGAGACAGTCTAGAAGAAATGAAGTATTAAACATCTATAATTTCAGTCAATAGTCTGGAAACTACTGTAACTTTCCACTTTTTAGGCATTCCTATTCATAATTCACCACTGGATACAAGAAAAACAATACTTAATTTATAAGCTGGGGAGTAGGTTCTGTGATGTGTGTGTACCAAAAAAAAATTAATTTAGGATAAATTCTGGAGAACTTTCAAAGATATCCTTCTTCCTGTTAGGTTTTTCTTTCCCCTAGAAAAAAAAAAATTCAGTGGAACTGGGTTTAGGAGATGGTCAAAGCACATTTAAGAATTGGTCAGGACAGATACATACATTTCTGACATTTTCATTTTGATTTTTGACCATCCATTTCCCAACAGAGGTATCTTTTATATATATCTCTCACTATCTTATCTTAGCCATTCTGGACAAAGGGAAGTTCATTATTCATCTTTAGATTGTTTTTTAAGATTTCAAAAATATAACATCTTTCCTGCAGATTCTGTTTGTTTTTTGAGGTTTTTTTTTAAATTAGAATTTGAAACCAGCAGCCTGCTTTAATCTTTGCATGTGGAGGGAACTCCAGGAAAGCAATGAAAGGTTTGCCATGCAAAAGGAAGAGGCAACACAGACACCAGAACAAAAATGATCACAGAAGACGAAGCCAAAAAAAAATTGGAAAGAAAATCAGAGATTAAGATGAATGAGGCAAAACAGAAGTTCAGAAGCAAACATCAAGACTGACAGCTGTCAGGAACTGAGTCACCTATTCAATCAACTAAGAAGCTCATCATGGGCAGAAATAAGCTCCTCCAGAACACTTCATCAGCCTCCCTTGAATCCGACCGAACGCAGCTTGAGGCTCACTCTTACACAAAACCTCATCTTTGCATTGTTTCTTCTTAAAAGTCTGCACTGCAAAGCAATAATCAGTGAATGGTGATCCACTATAATTCAAAAATCCATGAAAACCTGACAAATTTTGGCATCAATTCACAAAATGGCAGGCAGTCCTGAACTAGTAGTCAAATTACACACACAGCACCTTGTCACCAAAATCAGAAGGAATATTTGTTTCTCCTCGGACAGTGGAAGAAAGTCAGCCAGATGTGTGGAGAAAATTGCACTCTGCTACAAGTTCCTGTTACAATTTTAAAGATAAAGCTGAAAATGGGTGCAGGACATGCACTTTGCACTGAGTAGAAAGACTGGGAGGGTCAACCATGACCAGTGGGGCTTTAGGAACAACACAGCCCCCTAGACTCAGCTCTTGAAGAAAGGGGGGAATGTTATTCTGTTTTTAAAAGCTTCTTAAAAGCAGAACTAAATTTGTTAAGACTGTGCATAGATTAGTGAAAAAAATCAGTTTGCTTCTATTAAAACCAAGGAAATTTGGCCTATTAATTTTTGGTACTTTGAGATTTGCAAATAATTTCATTTCAAGCCAGAAAGGTTTGTGGACCAAGTAACTCCCGTTCAGGTTTTGCTTCCACATATACAGCCTCAGAATCTCTACTCCAGCACACTGCTAAATGTCCTTACTCACCAGAAAAAGGGAACCTAAGAACCAGAAACATTCTTTCACTTTAACTTTTCTATTGCCATGTAATCTACTTAATCAATATTTATTTTAGCATAGGAGAAAAAAAAATATCTGACCTTTGTTTAGTGAGCTGATTCTTAGATTTCAATTATCAACAGATCTGTGCTGGTTAAAGAACTTTGAGAGGATTTTAATACAGTGAAGCAATAACGCAAGTCATAAACCAGAAAACCCAGCACTGCATTAGTTCATTTCAAAGTAAACATAGAAATTAAATGATTTCTCTATAATGCCTCAGAGACTGCAAAAACAACGATAAAAGGCTAACTACCATACTGATGCAAATGTTTTTATAGGATCCAATTAAGACACTGCAGTGTTGTTTTGCCTTTTAAGTTCTGTTCAATACTTAATCCGTGTCTCATATCCTTCACCCTCTCACTTCTAAGAAGAAATTCATATTAGCTTGCTTTTAGTTTTTGACACAAGAACCATTTTCAGCTTGATGCAAAAAGTGAAGAGCTGAAGTTTTTTAGGGGAGGGCTCAGTTAGCAATTTTCTATTCACATCCAACCTTCAGACTGTCTTCTGCTGTGGAGGGACAGGGGAAGAGAGAACATGGCACAGCAGGTCTCAGGGCTGTGCTTGACTTTCCTGGGATTCTGAGTAAGAGAGATGAGATGCTTCAGAGGTTTTGGCTAGTTAGGCAATGGCCAGTGACTGCTGCTTTGTATAATGAGTATCTGACTTTTATTTGCAACTAGGGGACAACCCCAACTTTTAGTTCTTCCTAGAACAACCAAGTTATGGCATTATTTCTATAATTTTATTATTCACTAAGTCCCTGCTCACCATAACCACATATTACCCTATTGTTTTATTTACCAGGCACCTTTTTTTCCCCTGGATACACACAACACTTCCCACAAAGGAAAATAATTCCCTTTTCCTTTCCTTAACTTCCTTTTTATACATTGGCTTTTTTGAACTCTTCAAACTAAGTATTATCTTCAAAGTACACAAGTTTACTTATCCATCATTTCAACCTGATGCCCTAAAACAACATATATACTGATAAATCTTCGTAAAATGCAAATGGCCAACCAATTCATCAACTGACTGCATTGCATTGTTCGTGATTCTTTAACCAGTTTTCAATACATTGCACAATGTCAAACAGTACTTAAAAGTAATTTATTTTTCAGGATGCTTACTTCATGTGATGCATACAAAAGGCTGGGATTCACTTAGGCTACCCTGTGCTCTTTGTGCAAAACTTTTAATAATCTCAAAAAGGTTTTTTTTCCAGAAATGCCTACGTATTTCAAGTTTATCACACTTACTGCTCACAGCTCCATTATACTCTGGCTTCTTTGTTTTCCTTTCCCAAAAGATGTTATATTTAGTTGGATACTAAAGACAGCTTTCAGTCCATAAAAAAATTAAGGCTTATTTCTTCACTGTTCACCAGACTTGAAACACAAATCCCCATTGTTCCCTTTGCTTTCCTCCAACAGGAGCAGCCTATCATGTGATTCTGAAGGTGACTGCAGTAATTGCACGAAATGAACTAATTTCTTACCAAGTTGATGACATTTTGTCAGCCGAACATGTCACTTACTACACAGAATAATTTTTGCACGCAGCAAAGCCTCCTATAGGTGTATTGACAGGCTCTTCATCACTTTCTAATTGCCTTTGCTTCCTTCCCAGTAAAGGCTGATCAAACCCAGTTCCAATCTCGGCTCCATACCAAGTCTTTCCGTAGCTCTGGCTAAAGTATCTTTACTTCTTCAGCTGGGGAATGAGGATAAAACACCCCATAAACACCCCAAGTTCACACACTCCATGTCTGTGTGTGCATTACCAAACAATCAGTGCCTGCATCCTTGCCTGTGCCAGCCTCCTGCTCCATTCCTGGCACTACTTGTTCATTTGTGTTCTGCTTCAAAAATCCTTTTCTTTTCTCCTTGGGTTTTTTTTTTTCCACCCTCCTTTGCATTAATTTGTTTTGCTTCTAAAATGGAATGTAACAGCTGGTTAGTAGTTCATAGCTCATTTATAGTTTATTCACCTTTTGTTGCTCTACACTTTAGTTCTCCTTATTTAAATGAGCATTATGTGCTGGGATTTTTGCATTACATAAATGCTTTTCTGCCCAGTTTCACCTCTTACGAGCTCCAAACCCATGAAATACGTTATAAACAAAGACCTACAACAGAACATATAAAGCAGCACTTAGAAATCCAGTTTGCCAGTGATGGATTAGGGATTTACATTCCCAAACTACCAAATACAGTGGTCTCTGTGACCACCCAGCTCTGGTGATTTATACATGGTGACAGATTAAGCAGTCTTCCTGGTTACATATCATTAGTGGAAATCAAAGTCATGTCAGATATTGATGGTAATACCTTCCAAAGGTACATTACTGGCCAAGCTTTATGAGCAGCTTTCACATTAATTATTCAGTGAATAACAATGCTTAAAATATATGCATATATATACACTCTGGGATCCTTGGACTATATTAATCACTGAGGATTTTGAAGGAATGGAAAACTTACTCAAACTTGAAGCTAACCTGTACATGGAAGCAGCAAGTTCTGGCTTCCTAATTTATAGATTTACTATTGTAAGTGCATTACATTAAAGTGCAGTAAGACATCTCAACTGCAAAAGCAAAAACTCCTAAATATCTGAATTCTAGCATTAAATAAACACAACTCTTTTTTTTTGTGTGTGTTGCAAACCTATTCAAATCACTGGCCAAAAAAAAAAATAATTAAACATTTAAACTTCCATTTAAAGGCATGCATCATTCTGGGTTATGTTATTGTACGTTATCAATACGCTATTGATTAAAACTAATCTATTATAGGCATAGAACAATCCAGTGTTTTTGCTTATTTTAAAATCGAGAAGTGATGAAAGCAATTTTCATAGCCTATTTTAAACTTTCACTCAAAACATGTAGGTTAATGGAAGTTAATATAAACAGCATGGAACAGAAGGGCTAAAATCTGATGAGAAACAATCAGAATAATTTGGTCTGCCAGCTGAAAGGATACACATGTACAACTAAATTGAACTTTGTTTATGCCTTTTGATTTTCAAGCCTTCTCAAAGATGATTACCCTATCTCCAGTTCTATCAAGGGAAAAACGCCTCCCTCTTTCTGAATCTGCTTCTAAATCAACTTTTTAAATATTGTTTTTACAATATTAGGTATGTCACACTATTTAGTTTCTCCTCTAAACATCTGCAAAGAAAATGTACCTCCTGCAACTCCTCGACTGCTCCTGACTTTCTCTACATCTGCTACTATTATTTTTATAGTCCCTGATTTGTTCTTGCCATTTTTTGAAGTAAACAAGATTAGGGGAAGCCCCTTTTTGTTTCTCCTCTCCTATACCTTTGAGAAATGGGATCATAATTACAGTGACAAACCATTTATGCAGCTGTGAGTAGTACTCCCAGGCACTTCAAAAGAGTTCTTGACCAAAAAGAAACCTCAGATGCTTTAAAAAAAATAAGAATGTTCAATATGATTGGAATTAAAATGAAACATTACCTAAGTAGGGGTGCACAGTAAACAATGAGATTTAATACAGGAAAATAGCAAGGCCTCCATAAGCAGCCTGCATTATGCTTGTGTTTATATTAAAAAAGCTGTGGTACTTTTTACCCTTAAGCGCTCGTTTCATTTTTGTACACAAATTACATCCACTCTGCCAGACACCATTTATAATGGCAGACAATCAGATCAGACATGACACAAGGGTTTTTATTAACTTCACATTAAAAAAGCAGCATGTCAGTAGATTTGGCTACTACAGGTTTCCTCCATCATTTAATTCCCATTTGTCTTAAATTGGTAAATGGCTTAAAAGTTGCTGTACACAGTCAGTCATGTAATCACACCACAATGCAGTGATCCAAGCCTCTGGTTTTAGGAAACCACCTCGAAAAATCTGCTTTTGTGCCACTTTCGAAGTCCAGGGAATGTACATCACATTGGAAAGTTCTCATTACAAGCTTCCCAAATAAATGTTTTGAGACACGAAAATGGTGATAACTTTAGTTCCACAGGTTTATTTTGATGCAGTAATGAGGACAGCAGTGGTTTGTTATGCATTGAGTTGAAAAAGGAAAAAAACACAGTACTTGATAGCACAGAGATATCAGAAGTTACTTAATTATCATACATGAAAATTGTTCTTCAGAAGTAGACTGCAATTCACTGCAAGTTGTGCTTAGGCATATTTTGCACAGTAAGATTAGTATAAAACAAATTATCCTGAAAAATAATTATATTATTCAGTAATTTTTTTACAGTTTCCTTTCTGAATCTTCATGTTGAGCCTCCACTTATACACGATTTTTATTAAGAAAATGGATATCTAATCTAATAATACCCCAGACACGAGTGGTTTCATGAATTGTAAAAGTTAAAACTGGAAGAATTATATCTCTCATAAATCAGAGCACCTCTATTAACATCAGGAAAGGATTGTGGAAATTTCCATCCCTATCAAGTACTGCCCTGAAAGAAACCAGGCCTTTGACGTGACTAGCACAGGCTGCCCTCAAGACCATCAGGAAGAAGAATTAGTTTCAGATAGGGAAAGACACGAGCCAGTAACAGTGCCTTGAGTCTCACCAGGAATGAAAGCTCAGACACAGGGACTAGTGGAGGGGCAACGCTAGTGAGCACAAAGAAAACTCACGGAGCTATCCTAAAAGTGGTTGCAAACGAAAGGACTCTGACTGTTCAAAGCTGGGAAAGCAAGCTCTGCTGTCAGTCATTCCAGGGGATTTCTGGACAAAGGGAGTCTCTTGCCATGGAGGTTTGGCAAAGGCACTCACCACCATCTCTCATGCCGTGGCTGAAGCCAGTGGAGGATATTGGTGCTTAATGGACACAAAAAATCTATCAGAAATTGTGGTTACAACATCTGTCAAAACATACAAATTAAAACCTAGCAAAACTCACTATTAAATTGGCTAATTTCCTTGATTTAGAGTGGGTTTTTTGGAAGGATATGGTGTGTAAATTTGTAGCCAGAGATTCTAATACATTTTTTACTCTTCTAGCATTTGTTTCCTCAGGTTTAAAATTAGTTTATTATATCCCAATAGTCTGCATCCAGTAGAGAATCACTGTCCATGAGTCAAGGAGATGCAAGCCCCTTTAATACACCTCATGACTAGGACATGGAAACTAAGGCTAACATTTGTCTGCAGAGGTGAATCATCATAATAATGATTCAATATGAGATGCAGTTCCTAAGGGTTCAAACAGGCCAAGCACACATGCTAAGGCTCTAGAATCCAAGGGATCTTAGGTTATGTTGTCAATGTCTAAATCAACACATCTACAGAACAACATAACACTTAAATTTTCCCAAATCACAGAGCACATTTTGAGAGCCGACTAGCTCACAGTTTGAGGTGGGTTTTTTTTTTTCATCTTTCTTAATTATGTGGTTCTGTCAATCACATAAAATTCCCTCAAAACAATGACCAAAAAGAAATAGTGTCATTATTAATCACTGAATGATCACAGGCAAATCGAACCCCAGGAACAGTTTCTGACAGCTCCCAGGGGATACAAGTGCTGTCAGTCCAGAACCTGCCACATTAAGAAGTCCCTTAGCTGAGCTGTTCTACTGATGAAGAACTGAAAGGTGCACAGAGCTGTAAGGAAACAAGTGGAAGAGTTTTCTGCAGAAGGTTTACAGCAGCTGCTTTTTCACCTTGCATGAAGTATCTTGCCTGGAAACAGCTCTCCCTGTCCTGGTATGGCACCAGTACAAGGACCAGCAGTGCCTCGCTCATTTAGTAGCCAGTGCTCTATCCATGGTCAACTATCAGTGTGAATTGTTGGAGGTCTACCCCTGTTCTTGTGCAGCCAGACACCCTCTCCCACTCTGGTTGTATAAGATGGGTCCAGCTGCAGTGTTTAGTACATCCAGGTATGCCACACACATGGACCTCCTCAGGTTTCCCAAGGCCAAGACAAACACAGTTACTCTTTAAGAGAAAAATTCTTCAAAAATATCATTTAACTTCTTAAACTCAGCTGACATATGAAAGTCTCCAAAACACTAATAAGCGTCAAAGAATTTATACAACAGAAGGCTTAGGGGTGATATTCCCAGTAACTGAAGGGAGTCTGCAAGAAAGATGGAGACGGATTATTTACAAGAACACGGAGTGACAGAACAAGGGGGAATGGATCCAAACTGACAGAGAGTAGGTTTAGATTAGATATTAGGAAAAAATTCTTTACTGTGAGCGTGGCACTGAAACAGGCTGTCCAGAGATGTTGTGGGTGACCCACCCCTGGAGGTGTTCAAGGTCAGGCTGGATGGAACCTTGAGCAACCTGGTCTAGTGGAAGTGTCCCTGTCGATGGCCAGAGGTTGGAACTTTATGATTAAGATCCCTTCCAACCCAAAACTTTCCACAATTCTGTGAATTAAAAAAATCAAAACTTAGTTCATGTGAAAAAGTAGGTGCTAAAGCAGCAACTTCTTACAGGGGACGATGTGAGAGTATCAGTGAAACAAATTGGACTTGGTGGAGAAAGGCACCTGCGACACAAGCAATGGGGGGCAGCACTTAACTCTCAAGTACTACATTAGTGCTCTGAGGAAGAAAAGGAAACTTTGCACTTGGCCAAGAGAATGAGAGAGCTATAAAGAGGCTCTAATATATCCTACAAGGCTGGAAAAGAAATACTGGAAAATATGGAGCTTCTTCTTTCACCTCACAGCAACAAAGAAAAAAAATATTAAACCTGATTAGAATAGTCTATTCTTCGTAAGTATCATTATAAAGACAAGACTGCACTGGGAACACAGTCTGTTAAATATCAAATGTAAAGATAAAAAAACGTTTAGGAAAACAGTCCAAAAAACTAACAGTGCACCTTTCAGAGGGATAAGTAATATATTACTTATAGAATAAGTAAGAAAGAATAAAAATTTTTGTTTGTATTATGCCCTGATACAGCCCAACAGAATAAGCCCTGACAGAACAGCATTTATTTTGCTGACCATCAAGGTGTCCAAAATTCTTCTGTTGCAATTAATTCCAGTGGATTGAAGAGGAAATACTACACAGTTCTGCCAGTTACAAGCAAAGGCTGTAATGCAGCTCCAGGTAACCAAGTCCTTCCTGAGACTGACAATAATCTTCTATCCAGCAGCATCAGGACACTCCACTGAAGAGAGGGTCTAAGTCCACTCTTCATCTAAATTAGTTTTACATCAACAGTTTCTACTTTCCTGCTGTCAACTATGCAATGATGAATAGATAATGCATTTTAAAGAAGGACAATATACACATACAAAAAATATTGATGTTGCTTACATACCTCATGATAAAGTTTTTATTCATTTTATTCAGTTTGGAGATTTACACAAGCCATTAGTTGGATTTCCATTTAAAAAATAAATTCATGGTTTGCACAGATGTTATTTCAAAATCAGAAGCTTGCTGAAGATACCAGGATATAGTGCATGTGAAAGTGCTTTGCTTGGGTTTGGGGGGTTTTTGGTTTGGTTTTTTTTTAACTAACATAGCAATGATGTCAAGTCAACCAGAGCTTCTCATTTTTGTGCAACATGCATCATTCTCTGAAAAAAGCGCAATAGTGCAGGTGTGCAAGTAATAAGATCTTATAAAGGAAAAATATTCTTGCTCGTAAATTAAAATGATCGAACAGCTACTTCGTCTTGTTGAATTCTGATACAAATGGGCTACGTGAGACCAAACCACCAAGGCCTATTCCACGAGGAACCCGTGAAAGTCATCAAGCGAGCCATATTTCCTTTTTTAATTTAAAAAGTTTCATTATCTAGAGAAAGAATGCAGATATGTTTTTAATATCTGTCTGATTATTACATGTATGAAGAAGGCCTTTTATTAATAACTACCAGGAAGCAGGCACACCAACCACAGATCTCTTGGCTTCACCTCACCACTGCAAAGGAAAGAGCATATCTTTCATCGAGAATGGCAATATATTCCTCCCGCTTACTATTTTACATCCTCTCTCTGAGGCATTTAACCACTGGACTGAATCCTAGACAAAGGAATCGGATGCCCAGAACGAAAGGCACAGGGGAGCAGCAGCTATTTATCCACTCTTTGCAATATCCTCCTGACAGTGTGAAGCGAAGCAGCCGCAGCCGGTGCCCAGCGCCGCTCGATATTGAACGCGGCGGAAAGGACCTTTCCATCACACGTCTCCAAAGATCCTCCTATTAGCAAGACTTAAGGAGGCCTTTGTCATCTCAAATATGCTCAGCTGCTCACCGCATGGCCAAGTGGTGTAAGAACCATTTAAAGATGTGTCTGACATCATTAATCTATTTGCCCTCTGACCCGCCGAGCTGAACTGTAACTATGGCGACTAAAGCTTGACCTTACTACGCTGAGAAACTTTAAAGCTCGGTAGTATTTTGGGTCACATTGTTAAGATGAACAAAGGAATAAAGAAGAAATGTGACAGTTTCCTGGGAATTAAGGTCAGCAGGTCAATTGCCCTAAAGCTTTATTGTTAAATGATAAGCAAGACTAGCTGAAATAATTTTTCAGCAATTAGAATTTAAAAAACCCCAACAAAATCTAGAGCTTTTGTTGTCTGAAGCAGAAAATTGGTCTCTGTAAAAGCAGTATGTAGCCCATCATTGAGCAAAATTACTCAACAGCCTTCCCTGTACCATTTACAGCACAAACACTGGGAAAAATGAGCAGTAGGTATCAATTTCACATTCTCATATAAGGTTTATTGTTAATTCAAGGTTTGGGGGTGTGTGAAATGTATTTATTAATGAGTTTCTGGAACTGTATTTGCTAAAATTGTCAGTGTTTTCCATCCTCCCTTTTCAAATGATTCATGAAAGTAGGTGGGAATAAGCAGCCTGAATACAGTGATTTGGAACATCTGTGTAAAAACAGTATATGTCTTAGGCTGTGAATAAATACAGTATAGGGGCTTGTCCTAACTAAACACTATGACAAATACCAATCCAAATATTTACAGTCCATAAAATTAGGCTTACTAATACTGTTTATAAAATTAGGTAGTGTGAAGGAGTGTTCATTTTAATCATGCATCAGCAAAATTCATAGATGTCTCCTCCGTTTTATTATAGTTTCTAATTTATTCAATAAAATTAATTCTACATCAGAATTAACTAATTATGAACTTTTTTTTAGGCCTAAAAGCTTTTCAAATTTTAGTTACTAAACTAAATACCATGTAGGACCACAAATGTACCCTATAACAGCAGCTATAAAGCAGATAGATACAAAAGATCTAAGATGTGTATTGATTTATCATGTTGGGTTTTTTGAATTTCTCCCATCATTACTGAAGAAAAACTACTGTAATGCAAAAGGCAGCACAGACTGTTAAACATGCCAGTTTAGCTGAGCATATCACCCACAAAAGTATAAAGTGTGTGAAGGAAAAAGAATGAAAATGAAAGTTTGTGAAGCAGTGTCTTCTTTCACAGGCGGAAAATTAAACATAGCTCAACATAGTGTTTTGGGGCTCTCCACAGTAAGTATATTTTATTTAATTATCTAATAATTATGTATGCTAAAACAGTGGCACTTGTTTATTAATAAACACTAATGTAGTACAGAAGTACAGTGCAGGGCAGAAGTTCCAGCTCAAGCTTCTTGTGACTACTAAAGAATAAAAAAGCAAAATTCCAGGCACCCTGCAAGATAGTCCTTTCTGCTTTTCTTTTTTTTTAATACTCTAGATGTGCCTGAGAAATAGAATTCTACAAAATGGTTTTAAAAGGTCTGTAGACTGCCAGTCTGACAAAAAAGTGTGGCAAAAAGGATGCCAAAGTGGGAATGTTATCAATAAAGAATTCAAATTTTGTTAAATTCTTTTTGATTCTGAATTTGAGCTGTTGGTTGAGCACAATCTGAAACAACCACTGCTGCAGCTGTATCCATCCTGAGGAAAAAAATGTTAATGGCTCTAGAAAAGCACTAGAGAAGTTCTAAAGAAGGAATTTAAAACCTAATAAATTTGTTTCAGTGTGGGCAAACGGAAGAGTGTAATTAATATACAACAGCAAGGGAGGAGTGATTTACCTGCAGCCATCAAGCCCCAGAATATGTCACAATTCTTATCACGTAGATCACTCGTCTTGCTGAGAATGTCCAATGCCACTGACACCAGATCACAAACTGGAACAGGTTTTAACAGTGAGTGCAGTTTGGAGGACAAGCAACAGTTCATATTTAAGATACACAGCAGACTCTTCACCTTGGAAGACAGGATGCCTTTTGAAGCTGTGCCTGTGACAGCTGTGATACCAAAAAATAGTGTCAAGAGGTTATTTGGGCCCCATTATACAGAAGGTCACTCTAAATGTCACAATGGTGCACTCAGGGTATTTTCATCTTCTCTCAACTTGATACAAAACACTTAAGAGTCAAAAAAGATCACATTTGCTCTTAATAAACTATCCTTTTGAAATCACTATATTTTAGCATTATTTTAAAAACAGTTACAAACTAACAAACTTGCCAACTTACTGTATAAACCCACAGTGCTAAAACCTGGCACAGAAGGGGGGCATTCCCAGGTGCCACACTCCCATTACCCACTCATGAATGAATAATTACTCTGGAAGTCAAAAGAGACCCTGGAAAACTTCTAAAAACCTCAACAGTTATTACTTTCTACACAAGAAAATCCCATCTGAAGTCATACATTGAAGTACTACTGAGTTGGCACAGAAATGGATTAAAGCCAGGAAATTCTGAGTTTAAGCTGACTCGCCATCCTTAGCACACTCTATTGTCCTTTATCCCTAAAATTTAATTAAACCTCAGTCCTGACCAGTTGTAATAAGTAGTACAGAAAACTGATTATTGGAATTGCTTTCCTCCAATGGTCTATTGTGCTACACTTCCTCTCTGCAAAATACAAAAGACCCTATGTACATTTTCCTTTCTCTCTGAAAAGAGGGCTGGAAAAAAAATCCAGTCTGAACTTTTATTTAGTTGCCAATTGTGCTGGGGAATGAAACTAAGCATTTTCCTTTAAAAGCTGATTCAAATTCAGTACTTAATCATGCCATAGCAGAGCAAGAGCAGCAACAAATTATGTTACAATTACATTAGAAGTTCTTCTACAAGATTTTTTTTTCAGTCACTCCTAATCTTTCAATAGCTGCTTTTTCTAGGACTGATATTTTCCTAACAGCATTTGTGCCTGCAACTAGCTGCTCTGATCAGAAACATTTGGAATGTAAGGAAAATATGTATGTGCATGTGTGTGCAGAGCACAGACAGGGAGAAGAACAGTCACGTTTGATTATAAAAAAAGTTCTAGAAGCCATAAAATATTTCTTTTTTTCTTCAATGTGGTTTTTTTTTCCTTATTCTAGGAGATTATTTACTCCTGTACTAACCAATTTGTTTTCTCTGCTGCAGATCACTGAAATGTACTATTACAAAGTAATGGTTTTAAAACTTTAAGATGCTATGAATTCCACCTCAAATAACAGACCCAAAACACAGGCCTCAAATGCCTACATTAAAGCAGACTCACCACCTAGATGGATGACTATCCATCCAGAAAGAGGTAAAAGAGCTAGCAGGCCACAGGACACACAAATTCAGAGCACAGGTTTTAAAATTCCTCTTTGTCTGCAGTGTTCTTCCTCTTACCCAGAAAAAGTCAGATGACTTGAAGATATCAAATAACATCTGTTTTCTAAACAACATACTAATGCCTGCAAAATTTATAACACCCACTTTTGAAACAATAGAGCTCAGTCTGCAAATCCAAAACCTTTAAAGAAACCTTAATTAGCAATTTCAAAGAGATGCCTATAATCCAGGCAGCATATCACTGCCGTGAGATGAAATAAAAAATACATATACAAAGCTATCTACGGTATTATAAGGATAGCTAATAGAATTCAAAAGTCTTTGGGTTAAAACTATTAAACTTGTAGAGCTTCAAAGTGGAAAAGTACAACCCTTCACAGGCCAGCAACAGGCCAGTGCCTGTTACAGTGATGCCTCATCGTTCCTTTGTAAATGACTCCTGGTTTGGCTGCCACAGCTGCCTTCATTCCCATCTACCTCTGCTTTTTGCCACAAACACAACACAGCAATGTGTCTGCTCGCCAAAATGAAAATGCAATACCATGTCCTCCTGGCTCTCTGGCCCAGCTTATGCAAATATGTTTTCCTAGTACAGAGTATTCTACAGATTGGGGTACCATAGCAAAGGATGAACTGCCCACTCCCTGCATTTCTGCACAGCATTCCTGAGTTTACAAGTTACAGTGATGTTTTCCCAGCAGTCACTCTAAAAGCAGCTAATGGTCAATGTTTATACCTTCTCTTCATCTCTAAGAAGGGAATAAACCCAAACCACCCTAGGATGACAAGGCAGGTGAATTTCAGAGTTGGCTACACAGGATTAATAATCACAGAATCACAGAATATGCTGAGTTGGAAGGGACCCATCAGGATCATTGGCTCCAGCTCCTGACCCTGCACAGTACATCCCAAGAATCCTACCATGAGAACATTGAGAACATTGTGCGAATGCTTCTGGAGCTCTGGCAGGCTTGGTGCTGTGACCACTTCCCTGGGGAGCCTGTTCAGAGCCCAACCACCCTCTGGGTAAAAAAACCCTTCCTGATATTCAACCTAAACTTCCCCGAACTCAGCTTCATTCCATTTCCTTGAGTCCTTGTCAAAAGAGTGAAGAGATCCTGCCCTGTCTTTGGCAGCACTCACTGCTCAGGGACTCCCAGAATAAGCACTGAACAGCAATAGTTACATGAGACTGTTTCTACTTGAAACCTTAAGTAACGCAAGCACCACATTGCAAGAGCAAAGGGTTGCTACAGTCACGACAAAATGAACAGCTGCCACACAATTTGATGAAAGTGCCAGTTTCATTGCCAGTACCACAATCCTTTCAATGAGGCATTTGGCCAACATATTAAAACCCTTAGACCATTGGGAAAACAACAAAGTAATTCCACAGTAACAGCCCCAGCTTGTTATGGCATCTATTGTTATTAAAAATACAGTAGATGTAGAATTACAGGTTACAGAAAAAGATGAGTATTTTTTTTTTTTGTTTCAGAAATGAAAAAGCAAAGAAGAAAAATGTTTTATAGTAATATGACAGGCGATATAAACCATAAGAAATTTGAGAGCTTCAGATGCCAAACTCGTACGTTTACTAAGAACAAGTCTGTACGAGACCTGTAAGGCAGGAGTTCACAGATGAAGCGTTGAAGTGAGTTTTGAATGGTGATAGTGGGTGGAAAACCATAACTAGCAGGCAGCAGGGCTTTGCAGATGTTTTGCAGGCAGCTCAGAATGGTGAAGTAAATAAACAAATAAGTGAAACTGAGCCAGCAGCAATTTGTGATGTGCAGTGTGTGACTGGCTGTCATTCAGAGCTGGCTCATCTGCTCTTCGAGTGGATGGATTTGACTTGAAACCGTTCCATGCATACATGCACAGAAAGTTTCCACTAAATCCATGGAGACTAAATAGAGCACCTAATGAGGCTTAAAACTTGACTTTTCACCCCTCTGAAAAGCATACTTGCAGTACTGTTAAAGCTGACCACAAAAGCCAACTTCAGCCACACAGTGCAGGACACTGGACCCAACAACCAAAATGCACTGGAACAGGAGGGTCCCATAAGCACCAGCACTTGTCTAGCTCCATCATGAGCTGCATAGGAGGGCAGCACCAGCAAAACATATTTCATTCTGGGAGGAAGTCTGCATTTTTGGCAGCTGAATGACTAAAGGCATGGCCAAACACAAGCTGATGCAGAAGTGGAGATGGAGCTGCCCTCTGCGGCAGGAGCCAGGCAGATGTATTGTGCAAACCCATTTTTAGATGCTCTTGCCTGGAGTATCAAGGACCTGAACTCAATAGCCTGAATCCCTTCTGTTATGTGCTTCTACACTCCACGGAGTGCACAGAGCACAGAGAGCGCAGAGCTGACCCGGCACAGGCTCTAAATGATTGTGGTTGAACAATCCATAGCAATCATGACTTGTTCACTAAAGAATTTACAATTGCAATCAGAACCTCTCTACAACCCCTGGGAAAAATGATCAAGAAGAAATGAAATAGGCTTTGTTATATCCACGAACAATAACGTAAAATAACATCAACTAGCAATAAAGACAAATACTAGGCAGGCTAACAACAAATGGAGTTTTCATTTCTCACTGGGGCTATTTTTAGATGCATTCATATTTAAATATGAAGGTAATTTCCCAGTGCAGCTGTTAACAGCTCTTCCTGAGCTTCTCTTGGAGTTTGGGTGTTGCATCTGCTGGTATTTGCAAGGCAAACTTCTGGTTTCAGTGCATTAGAACTACAAAAACAGATGTTTCAAGCATCACCTTCAAAAATCCTACACTGCATCTCAGACCATTTTCTCAACTACATTCAATTTATTTGTAAAAGGTTTGCGGTTTTACGTACAAAACTATGTTGTTATTGTAACAAGCATCTTGCATGGCTTTTAATCTCCCTAAAGACACGCTGAGGTACATATCAGGTGAACAAAACCTATAAATGATGTGCTAGTTTAGGCTGCTGGTGGTTTGAGAAATGCATGATTTTAAAGAATCATTGCTAAGGTCAAGAACTACTCCAGTTTTAATGAGGGACTCTGCTTCTCTCATTTGAATGAAGATTTTTTTTTTTTTCTGGTCAATAAGTGGTAATTAAATAGTTCTCACACATTCTACTGTATCTGAAAGCCTGCTTATGTGAAGAGAGATACAGAAATGCTTAATCAGGACTACAGACATACCATATTTGATTCAGATCATAGGTCCAGCTAGCCCTGTCAATACCACCACCACGTAGTTTTTATTTTCACAGCAATGTGCAAAACTGAATTCTGTACCTCCGAGTTTTGTCAGAATACCTGAAGATTAGAAATGGATTTAAATTCTGGTTTTAAAACCCATCTAGAGTACCAAGCAAAGAAATGAAAAGCCAAACCACTCAAGAGTGTATATCACTGATCTCTCTATCCCACAGCATCACTTACACTGTAATGACCATGCTACAGGCCTTGCACTTAACCTGCTGTCCTGGCAGAGCTAGGCCTGCCTCTGACCTTTTTAACAACTCCTCTCCAAAGGGAATAGAGACAAAGCCTCTGGCATCAACGTCACAAACCTTCAGTGAAGAGTAGTGGGGTTTAGTGTGGAGAAGCAGGTGGAAGAGTGACAGTGAAGCAGCCTTGAAAATCTTTTTCTCCACCAATGAATTGGATACAAAGCTACTACAGTGTAGACCACTCTTAGGGGAGGCTAAAACATGCTCAGTTGTGTATGTGAAAGGCAGGAGTTTGGTTTTCTTACTTTTAAGGTGAGAGGAGAAACAATGAACTCAAACAAAGAGTCAGACTCTCTTCTTCACTAACAAAGCTGCTGTTGTCACCTTCTCAAGCAAGTCAACTCTCTTACGTGCTGCACGTCACGCACAGCTACATCCATCCCGAGGTCAGCCAAAATGCCTTTGTTTACCTCAGTCACAGAACTGAAGGTCTCTTACGGGTTCCTACAGGTTACTTCTATTTAGGACTCCCAACATTTCCCCCAAGGCCTTGGGATTGGCAGCAGCAATTAGTGTGTGTTCACCAAAGGCCAAAGAACAAAACCTTTGAGGAAGGAGATTAAAGATGGATTAAGGACGGGGAAAAAAATATATACGACACTGCTCTAGATACAAAACATAAAATGCATTTCAGATCCTGATTCCCATGAAAATTCAGACTCTTAGCACTTCAAGGAACTTCATCCTCAGTAGCAATAAGTCATATCCACTAAATAATGCATGTCTATCACCTGCTCAAAGTAATTCCCAGGTCTCAGGCCTTCTTCTCACTTCCCTGCTTGCCAGGAATTTCTGGGCAGACACCTGGTAAGGGGAGATCTCTCACTCTTCAGTGTCCCTAGTCATTCTAGGTGTTGGAACTGGGTGAAAACTGAAGAGGGATCGCTCTAGGAATACCTGGGAAACCCTCCAACTTGAATATGCTTCTAAGACTCAAACGAAATAGCATGCCTCTGCTGAGCATGCCAGTGCTTTAGGAATGAGATTTCCTTTGCATTTGAGGTAAATTCTGAACAAAATCTCACAGGTAACAAGTCAAATCACTATTAAAAATGTACTACAAGGAAAGGAAATGCGAAAGAACACAAACATATGCCTTACAACTATCTTTTTTTCTGTTTAGCTTCAAGGATCTTTCCACAGCACATTCAGCCAGCAGATGCTGAAAACACGCCAGCGCCCACACCAATTCACGCAGATGGTGCTGGTGGGGTTGACTCTTGTACAAAAGTTACTTGTTTTCTCAGCTAAGATAAAGTTTCTGCATGTGTGTCCTTTTCCCGAGTCAAAATTTCATCAAATGTAACTACATTTCTCACAGCCAGGAAAATTTCAAAATTCCTGTTAACTCACTTTTAATTACTATATCAGCCCATAACTTTCTGCCAACCCCATTAACTACTGTTGTGCAAAGCCATTCCTGAAACACCCTCTCTTACTGAACAGAAGACAGAAAAATAACCCCTGCTTACAACTAAATAAATCTGTTCAGACAATGTAAACTTAGTCCTTCCTGAGAATAAACACTTTTGAGTTATTCATATATTCAGCACTGGCAGAGTCTTTCGTAATTTCAAACCCAGGTATTACACAAGCAAATCAGCAAATGCACAGACTCCAGCTCATTGCTAGATGTTAACACAGACTAGACACAAACAACTAGGGTGGTGCATTTGGCCAAAACAGTTTGCTAATGCTTTGATTTGATTTGCCTGCAAAGCAAGGGGTGTACATTTTTGTAGAGATTACAGATCACCACCTAATGCCTTCAGCAGCACTGTATCCCCATACACTTGCTTTGGGTTTATAAAAGAATGCTAAATATTCAAATTGGGGAACTCATACATTATACATCTGCAGAAAACTTGGCCACTGTAATTTTACCAGATTAGACCTAAGTGCAACTGCTCAACTAATAGGAGGAAGAAAGAAAATAGGAAACTATCTAACGCATAAAATGGTCCAAAGAAGCACAATGAGGGAGAGAAAAGAGTTCAGCCGAAGCAGCTTCTCCCAGCATAAGATCAATGCACAAAAAGCTGGAATGTGAATGCTCCCATGTGGGTTGATGTGTGGAGACACAACTATTGGGCACTACAGGAGGAGGAGAGGAGGTGGGTAAGAGGCAGGGCGTATGCAGAAAGCCTGGCAGAGGGAGGAAAGACAAAGGCGGAAAATCCTCTGGGGCTATCCGGAAGTGAAAACAAAGAGAAGGACCAGAAGAACTATTTTCATGGCCTGAAAAAAGACTTGAAAGTACATGACTTTCAAGCTTTCAGAATAAACCTATGAAGAACTGCCATTTATGAAAACTGCATAGGAAAATATAACAAGAAACATGAATTTTGCCCAACTGAATGTCTGATCAGTATCTAAACAGGCAACAGCAGGAGCAGCAAGAGTTCCAACATTAACAGGGAAAACAGGAACATGGACAGGAAGGAGTCATCCACCCCAAGCCCCAAATCACCCCTGCCTTGCATATCTCCATCCTCGAAGGCTGGCTCTGGGAAACTGCTGCATAAGCAGCAAATAAAGCTCCGAGAAAGACCCCAAGACCAAAACTGCACCAGATTTTTTTTTTCCTGCTATTTCAGAAGGTTTTGCATTGTTTTTTGGTGGGTATTTTTTTTATGTATTTCTGTACTATGGGAATCTTTTTTACTGGGGCAGGTGTAAAAATGCATTTACCACTTTGTTCAGCTCAATATAGGCCTCATCCATAAAAACGTGAATTCGCAAATGCAGAACTACCCTGAGGGCAGAATACCAGGTTTTTTCCTTCACTGGATTCTTCCTCAGACACACTAGACATTACTAACAATCTCAGTTAAGGTTTTCAAGGTTGTTTTGGAGGAACGCTATTTTTCCTCCCTTTAACACACTTTCAAAGCCACATCAAGCAACAGGAAAGTCTATACTGCTCTGACAGCATCGCTTACTTTGTCAGGTAAGCACAGAAAATCTCCATTTTCTTCATAGCTGTGAAGAAGTTAACACTGTTTGTCCTAAAAATGTAATCATGATGACTTCATGGTTTGACATCTAACAGATAGAGGAAATTGCCTTTTAAATACAAATATCAACTTTAAGCATTAGGAGCAAACTACCCTGGTATGGACTTACGGCTTTCTTTATCCATTGCACTATGTCCTGTAAATAATAAAAAAGAAATACCTTACTCAAAGGCTTTGCAATTTCAAGTACCCTATTAAGTTACCTAATTTTGCTATCCATAGCACATGATCTCACAAGCAAAGCTGTTTATTTGCCTTAGGGAAAATACAGATGTGATTGCATCATGGGTGTTTCTCAGTTGACAGGGCTTTTCCCTGTGGCTGTTTAGAAGAGCTGGAAAGAAGAACAGGGAGAAAGCATGGAAAGAAGAGGAAGAAATGGCAAAAATACAGGTGCAGCGGCCTAACCTCTCTTAAAGGCCACTCTCTTAAGTGGCCTTTATACAGAAACAAAATAACCACAATTACAATTATTGTCTTTAACATTCCTCTGACAAGGGAAAAGAAAGAAGCGCACTTGAGCCCACCTAATTTTAAATGAGTATTTAGTTTTAAACTCTCCATACCTTTTTAGCTCTGCTGTGGACTGCCTTGCATGGTTACACTCCCATTTTTGTTGCATTTGATACAGAGCTGCTGCACCAACTTTGACAAGGTATTCTATGTAAATACACAATGCTGAAAGCTGAATTTGACAGGCATCTGTATTTGGAAGGAATATATCCAAAACTGGACTCTAATTCTGAAATGGTTCAGATCATTTAAAGACTAAAGTCTAATACAAAATGAAATATGTATTTGTGGAGAGACTCAGTGAATATCAGGAAACCTTACAGAACATGTATCATACTGAAGTTCATATATCATAGTGTCCTTTTTCCTTACACGTCTCTACAAATCAGCCTATGCCTAACTTGGATTTGGGACAGCTTGCTTTGGAAAATCAATATAACCTCATAAAAGCCTGAAGCTAAAACCCACTAGCATTCATTTCAGCTTATTCCATTGAATATCAAACTATTACTCTCAGCTTTATCTGACAGGTATCTGTCCTTGAGATGCTCAACAAAGCAAGGGCTCAGTTTTGATTCCTGAAGACAGCCACCCCTCTCCTTCACCGAGGATGAGTGATCTCAGATTCAATTTCACTTCCCAGTCAAGGTGTTTGGTTTCTCAACATTTCATAAATGTCTTACCCAGAAATGTATATGACTGGAACCTGATCTACAGCAGGACAAAGTATATCCAAAAAGCCTGTCAAGTCACAGGGAGAGTCATTCAGGTCAACCCTTGGCTGAGGGAGTTCCCAGAACTTCAATTCTTATCACACCATCAGGATGCTCAGGAAAAAAAAAAAAACCAAGCATCATCATTAGCACATTGGCCTAATAGCACCTCACAAGAGCATGTTATAAACTTGCAGTAAAATTCTGTGGAACACATTATGTAGTGTGCTACTCTGAATTTCCCACCCGACACCTTTTAAACCCTCTCAGCACATGAGGCGTTACCAAGATTACTGTGTCTTCCAAAAGGTAATTTCCCTGTAGGTCTGACAAGAACTTTAATCTCAGTGTCATGAGCATTAATTAATTCTATAAACAAAATACAGGTAAAACACTATTTTAACTTAGAAATTCAATTAAAATCCTCATTATATTCCTAGGCTTTGTCACGTCTGTGTTAAATATTCATATTTTTATTCCCAACATGTGAGTAACTCCATCCTTATTAAAAGAATTTCTTCAGTCTCCTGGAATTGAAGACATCTTGAATTTCTACATTCTAAGAAAAAGATGGAGATCGTGGTCAAAATCTCCATGTACAACAGGGTTTTTGTGGAGAGTATTTTAAAGGCTACCCATGTTCTTAAGAAGTATATTTATGGAGTTTACATAAAAGAATACAGTCAAAAATCTGCTTGCAACAGCACATTAAAGACCTTTCAATGCTCCAGAGCAGCTGTGACCTGGTAAAATCTAATTATTTTTCACATGCCCTTTGGAATTCTCTAGGAATATGTACTGTAATTTCTAACCAGTGCCATAAGCACTGGGCCAGCCTTGGAATAAAGCTGAGAGATAGCTGGATGAGTACCATATACATCTTTTATGAGCATCCCACAGATCTGTGTTAAGGCTTAGCAACATGGCACAGCAACATAACCCCAGAATCTGTTAATTAATACAGCTAAGTCAGGCATGAGAAACACCAAATATACAATGTTTTTGAAAAATACTACTATAATCTTAAAAGAATCTCAGTTTAAAAAAAAAAATCAACAGAATAGCTGCAGCATTTCAAAATTCTTGGCACTTCCACAGCCCACTATTATGTCCCACGTGATGAGACACAGGCATGCAGTAGTACCAGATGTGTTACTGTTCGTGTAATACATGTACATATGTATCCATATGCCTATAACGTGCTAGATGTGCATTAAGATGTATATGCAATGCAGTTGATTATTCTGAGCTGGTTAGGGCACAGCTCACTGCCAGGACTATCAATACAGACAACTGCACCTTAACCTGATGTCAATTTATTATTAGTTTTTACTCTCTTCAGGGAAAGATTAGAATTGAAGTGACAGCGAAAAAATCCTTTTCCCTCCTATCAAGGAAAATCAATCCAGAATTTTTTTAATTAGTAGAATAAATACAGCGTGTCTCTAACATTTCATTTACCTAAGTATTAAATACATGAAGCAGCATTCAAAAATATACTGAAAATCCTCTTGAGAAAGGATAAGGTTTGACACTTTTTAGTTTGTCTGCTCTTGGTTTTGACAAAAGATAAACAACAGTGATTGAAGTATTCAAACTTTAAACAGAAGGTGCGCCTATGTGGCAGTTTCCATAGGATTTACAGAAGTCAAGCCTTAATTAATGGAGCTTGGTATTGTAGTCTTGTGATTCCAGCAAAAAGTGCAACTGGAGGATAACTAGGATCAGCGGAGAGCATTTTTGGGAGCCTGCCTTCCCCTAGACATCAGTTCTGTACTGGAGAACACGCTGGTCCAAACCCTGCATGAGGTGGCCAGGATCACTTGTGCCTGGCTAATGAAGAGAACAGGATGCTCATGAAGGCAGCAGCTGCCTGCTGGGAAAAAAACCCTGTTTGATCGAAAATTTTTTAAAAACCAAAACAATAGAAACATCATCCACATCTGACTAAACCAACACTATTTGTGTGCTTGCAAGCTATGGGTAAAGGAAACTGGGTTTTATGAAAAAACATCTGGGGAATATGTTTTTTAGTTTACCCTTTAACTAACATTAATTTTTGGTTGTGTTTGAAGAGCAGAAACTTTAGGAAAAATCCCTAAGGACTGCAGCCTGGCCAGGCCACAACACCTAAAAGGAATCACCTCGGGAAAACCCTCAAATCTTGCGAAGCCTGCAATGCCTTACACCAAGTGCCACAGCCAGGGAGATGCCAAGGGAGTGACGGCGCTCACAGCCATGTGGCGACAGGGACTGAGGAAATTCATTAATTTATTTGTGTTTTAGACAGGGTTTTTTAAAGCGCCTTCGTGAAACTCGCGGCCTGTCCCGGTCCTTGGACCCAAAACCAGGGAACCGGGATCACCAGCCCAGCCCAAAACCGGACACTATGGGAAGAACTGGGGGATGAAGGGGGGATGAAGCAGCACCACCGCTCCTCTGCCACGGAAATAAAAGGGTGAAGAAACAATTTAAAAGCCCCCGTGAGGGCAAAGCCGCCACGTCCGCTCCCCACCCCCTGCGCGGCGGGGCCCTAGCGCCGCCTGCTGCGCCCCCTAGCGGCAGCCCCCGCGTCCCGCCCCTGCCCCGGCCCCGCCCNCGCGACTTGAGAGGCGCGCGCCGAGCTCCGTGCGCGGCCGCCCCGCGACAGCGCAGCGCCCGCTCCGCTCCGCTCCGCGCTCCGCTCCCGGCCCCGCCGCCGGCACCGCCCCTCCCCGCGCCTCTCCGCAGGTAAGCGCGGCATAAGCGCTTCTTCTCCGCCGTGGGACTTGCGCGGGTTGGGGTTGCAGAGGAGGAGGAGGATGAGGATGAGGACGTGGAGGGAAGTTTGGGCGCGCTCCCCACACCGCTACCCGCTTCCCAGCGCCGCGGTGCGGGCACGGCGCTGCGGCGGAGAGCGCCTGCCTGCCTGCCCGCCCTCCCGGCGGGGTGCGCGGCGGGGCGCGCAGAGGGCTTAGCCCGCACATTGGGAGAGCACCCGGGGGCTCCCCGAGCTGGGTGTGCGGTGCCTGCGCTGCCCCGGCCCCGGGAGAAGGAGGCAGCGCAAACCCGCCTTGCGCGGGGGCGGAGAGGGCGCTGGGACCCCGGCCGCGCGTTTGAACGCGGATGGTGGCGGGTGCTCCTGCCCGTATCCCCGCATCGCTCCCATGGCTGGGAAACTCCCCCCTCCCTCCATCCCTTCTTGCTGCATCTATTTAAAAAAAAAAAAAAAAAGCCCAGGATGCGTTCGCGCCCCTGCGCAGCGCTGCCCCCCGCACCACAAAGTCTGCGGGCGAGAAGATGGGCAACAAAATGGTTGCACAGAAAGAATGCAACAGGCCCAAATTCCCGCCCTGACGCCCCACTTTCTTTGGGAAGACGAGCTAGCTCATAATCCTCCTGCCATTTTATAGGTCCTCGCCTAGTTCTAATCAACTTTTCAGCTGTTTTCAGTGTATTAAGTGATTGTCTGCCCTCGTACAGGCGCAGCTAATTCATTTATAGATGGCTTGCAAATAAATAGTTCACCACGTACTTCTTTGTACACCTTATCTCTACGTGATTCCGACCCCAAAATCGTTTCACGGCTGCTGGATGTGCCAGATTTTAACCCTTCTCCTCAAATGCAATTAGGAGCTGCAACTTAGTTGATCAGGCAAAGCCCAAGTATTCCTGCATTTCCCAGCACAGCGGTCCTGCTTCCTCCCAGCATCTGCCATAGCTCACAGCACCCAGGCACAGCTTTCTGATTTTGGGGTTGGTTGGTTGCTTCTTTTTTTTTGATTCCTGTTTAGTTTCCAAGCTCATCCCCCTTGGTGCATAAAAGCTCAGCTCTTGCACAGACAACTGCCTTTCTGGCTCAGTCCTGCTCTTTGAGGCCGCCTCAATTTTAATCTCTCTGACCGCAGAGGGGTTTGATCTCAACCCTGGCACATCCAGGCAAAGTTGCGAGGAGTGTTGCAAACGCGAGGACGAGTGTATGTAATTAACTAATACACGGAATGCTGTTACCGACGGGTTATTCATTTGGGCTGAAGGCAATTCGCTTCCCTTCTGCAAGGGATCAATTCTGGTCAGTTAACAGAGTACAGTGGAGTATTTTCTTCACCAGATTAACTCCAAAATGCAGAATTGTTTTACAATTAAATCTTATTCCTGCACGTCAGCTGAATGCATTTTCTCTTTGCCTCTTCGAAACAAGAAGATTCACGTTTTGCATTTCCATGTAAATCATTTATACAAAGAAAAAGTCTGCAGAGAGGCTGAAAATGTTCAGACTTTAAAAAAAACAGTTCATTATCCTGACCCCAATTTCCTTGTCTAAAATATACTGTCCAAAAAGATAGAAACATCAGTTATGCTCACCATCTATTGCCTGGGGATATGGCGTCTTAACGAAGATTTCTTTGAATTAGACTGAAAAATGCATTTGTCAATTCAAGTGTATAAAGAAAGTAATTATTTGCTATAAAACAGAAAGATCAGTCTATGTTTTCCTTGTCAATATATGCCACGCATTAGGTCATACTTAGGAGGTTTCAGTGCCCTTCCCTCCCTCAAAAGAAAACCCACCTTCAAGTTTCCTTTAATTTATTCCAAAACCATACAATACAGCCCTGTTTAAGATAGGGTTTCATGTATTTCATAAACAAAAGGTATACCTGCATTTACAGAAAGCCAATTATCTTAAAATATACTGAGGTTATTCTAATCCTTCTACTTCAGGCTGCTATCAAGCTTTTTTATTTTTCCATCCACATTTAATCCCTTCTAAAAGCTGTATTTTTTCCTGTCTTCTGTGCTCCTCCTGTATACCAGAAACAGTGACAGCCCTTGGCATATATTTAAAATGCTAATTCTCTTTCTTTTTTTTTTTTTTTTTTTTTTTACACTTACACCATTTTAACTGGAGAACAACCAGATAAATACTGAAAGTAATCAGCATGGTAAATTCTGTAAACTATCTGAAAGAATGATATATTTCTTTTTTTTTTAACTCCCTCCTTTGCAGGCTGCCTCTGTTTTTCTCAACAGGAGACTTTGTTGTAATTAAAGCAGAGAAAACTGGACAGCAGCAAAAAACATCTGACTTGTGGCTCTTAAAAGCACAGGTTTTGTAGCATGTACCACCCCCCAGTGGGCAAAAAACTCTGTAGTAAACTCACAGCGAGCTTTGATCTCCAGAAATAAAGTGGATACATTTTAGAACAAGAATGAAATAAAGGTTCTGCGTTGGGGTTTTTGGTGTTTGGTTTGGTTTGGTTTTTTTTCCCGTCACCAGTAGCTAAAAGTTGTCAGATATTGTGTAAGGCAATGGTGACTAATCAAAGCAATTGCTGGAGTTTGCGAACTTTGCAATTGCAGTTATTTGAAGTGGCTTCAGTTGGGAGATGGCCATCTTTGTCTCCTCGTAGCAGGAAGCATGGATGCTAATGGATAGTTAGCTCTCAAGTTTTTTCCTTAGTCACTTCAAAGCACAGGAATGCACAGAAGAATTAATATGTGATTGCTTACATTTATTTTTAATAAGCAGCCAAATACCACTCAGGTCAGGAATCTTGAAAAGTGTTCAGTACACATATTATGGCATCAATAACTCTCTTCTGCCTTTCATGAGCTGTAAGAATCCAAACATTCTTACAGCTTCACATTCTTTGTAATTTTTTGAGGAGCAAATTTAGTAATCAGGAGATGAGCAAACAACTGCTTTAAAAAGGAAAGAAACAAAACTACTGAAACTTTATCTAGTGTTTAAGTAATGTTTTTACATGTCTGGAGTTTTGTGCCAGAAGCTCCCTATCAGGTATAATTCTACCTAAACTTGTCAAGAGGGGAAAAATAGGTATTTTCACATGAAACAATGGCAGCATTTGTTCTCTATTCTTTTATTTAATGCCCAGACAAGTTACCTCAGCAGCAGCTCTCAAAAGAAAACCTAGAAGCCGTAATTGGCTAAACTCAAAGAGCACTAAAACACAAAACAAAAATCCATTGCAAAAGACTCCCCCTCAAAGTGTTTTCTTAACATGCAATCTTTCCTGCAGGAGAGCAGTCAAAACAAGAGAGAGAGAAGGAACAGAGTAATAGTCTGGGTCTTTTCAACCCAGCATCTTCAAAACTAGGAAAGATTTTAGAAGTGAACTTCAGAAGAGAACCAGTGATAGTTCATTTCCATCCTCTACAGCAAATACTGGTTTGGCTGATCTTAGGTGTGGAGTCAAGCTTTTACTCAGAATTCATTTCTAAGTCAGATTCACTTGCATTTGAGGGAAGATCACATAAAAATTTGCATTTTTTAAGACACTTGAGTTAGACTTAATAAGACACAAGCAGTATTATTCCTACTGCACAAGAAGTGGGAGCAAGTTTTCTGCAAGTAAATGAAACCTCCAACAAAAAACAAGAAAAAAAAATTTTCACCAGCACGCAGTGATACAGCCTGACTGAAGGCTCACTCTCACTTTAACAAACTCCTTTGCATTTTTTACCCCTTGGAAAGACAGCTAGAGGACCTTCTGCTTGCCTAGCGCCAAACAAAAGACTGGGGCACCTTCCTGAAATATGATGATCGTGGAAATTGCAGCTCCTAGACAGGGTGCTTAGAAAGCATTTTGCTGTCACTATCAACTAACCCTGACTAATACACTTAAAGAAAACAAAGTGTGGACATTGTTTTAAGTCTAGATTAGCACTGTGGAACTTCTTTAAAAAAAAAAAAACAAGTTGCTGAAGGTATTTAAGCTGCAGCATGACCTTTGTAAGCACAACTGACATTATAAGCAGTAGATGGACTTCACAAGATTTTAAGAAATAAACACATTTTGTGTTTCTGCTATGTTTCAGATTCTAAACAAGTACAGAGCTAATTCTGGAATAGAAGTATCTGGTTAAGCAAATTTGCTTATCAAGTATGTATATTCTAGTGGTAGCTTTGAATGATAGTTTTGTCATTTATAACCTAAAAATACCTAGTAGTTTCCTTTTCCTCTGTTGCTTTGATGGTATGAAAGAAGCCTCTGAGCTACCAGAGTTCCTGCTGGAGAACACAGAGGTAGATTAGAAATTCAAATAAGCATTGTGTGACCTCAAGTGGGGCAGGTCTTGATTTTATTCACATTTTATCACAGCTTGGAAAGAAATCTTTCATGCCGTTTTTAAAAAATCCCAACTTTTCAAATATACCCAAACTATTTATTTTCTTAAGATACTGCCTGCCTACAGTACAGTGAGTGCATCTGGACTCCATACTTTAGAGTAAATACAATATTCTTCTTAGGTACTTTCTTTTTCTATAGCTCAACTTACGTTGCACATTTTAAAATGAGATGTCCCCTTAGCTGTGCCACAGCAATTAGTCCACGTGCAAAGCCCACATATTCCTGCTATCTCTAGTAATTCACTTGCTTACACAGTCCCAGGAAAACAAATTTAACCATGTGATTCAGCAAAGTTCAGGAAAACATTCAATTCGGAATAAAGAGCAAAGAGGCTGCTGTTCAGTTTTTCCAACATTACTTTTGTTACCAAAAAGCAAAGACTGATTTTTGCATTTAAAAATTAATTTTAGCACAGAGTTTCTAAAATCTGGTCTCTTCAAAAATAATGGCTTCTTTCAAAACCATGTGTCCATGAAGCCTCCCAGTCTGATGTTGCCGAAACCTGGACACAGTGTCTGTACCAGTGGGGGTCACTTCTTTTCATCCTGCCGGATCAGCTATAATGACTTGGTGTCAGGGAATATTTAGAGACAGCTCAAGAAGAGGAAAGTTGGAGCATGGCAGCAGGATTCCCTTCTTCTCTGTAGACAGATCACTGGAGCCTTTGATATGCAAAAACATTGTTTTCAGCTATGGGTTGAGATATAAAAGGGAAGTGCGAGATATCAAACAATCAAGACCTGAAGAAAACTATTCTAAGTTTAGAAGAGGGAGTGGGGGGTATAGTCTTAATCCACATTTTTGAAACAGTGTCGTCTTCTCCAAAGAGACCTTTTGTTTTTCTTGCTCTTGTTTTCATGTAATTTTGAGAGAAGGGATAAAAAAAATTCCAGGAACTTAATGAGCTTTAGTGCTTTCATTTTAATCCTACACATTACTGCTATTATAATAGTGGCAATAAATGAAGAGATGACTATCAAATGAAGCACAGAGGAAACAGTTTATGTGCTAGAAAGGTAAAACAAATGAACTTACTTTCTGTGTGTGCACAGATCTATGTAATGTATGCATTCTAGAGCCAATATTTTGCTTAATACTAACAAGTTTTTTACAGCTCAGTGTTCTAAAGAAAATTTATGATTTTAAGTACTTAAAAGTTATTGTAGCCTTCAAAGGCCTATTAAAGGAATTTATATTCCTATTTCACCATACCCTTCCAGAAAATACCCTCTATCACGACTTCACATTAGTTCCTAAGAGATACCTTTTTTTTTTTCTACAGCTGTTAAGCTGCTGTTTATTTCAAAGATTTTAGGAGTAGGGCCTGGGCTTCTTTCCCTAAACACTTGAAAAATACAGAGCAAGAAAACTAGACACTGGAAGAATACACAGCTTTTTTGTTCCCTTTCATAATGATTATATAATTTACCCAAATTACATAAGTTACCAATAAACATGCACTCCCTTCTATTCTAAAATGTGGCCACATAGATTTGAGTTTTCGCCTTAAATAAAGCATATATCAAAAAACATATTTATGCCACAGTGGGGGTCTCTCATTTAGAGTTCTTATTTTCATTGGACAACTGCTGAAAACAAGGTGCTGAAAACAAAGCTCAGAGGAGCACGAAAGCAGCAGCAGGAGAGAAAAGTCTTTCATTCCCTCACTGGACAGTCACACCATCTCTCAAGTGAGGGGGGGCTTTGGGTTTTTTTTTTTTAATGGTCAACTTTTTTCTATAGAAAAGAGCAACAGAATTTGTATTTATTTAAATAACTTTGTATCACTGCATATTCTGTGTTGCTGTAAGGAGTGTGACTGGTCTATTCCTAACAGACCTGCTACAAATTGCAAAAGATAGTTTTAAACCAGAGAGCATTTGTGTTTGAGTATTTTTCGGAGGACCAGAAAGCTGCTTTAGTTTTGCTCCCAGGAAGGCAGCTAAGCAAGCATTACTCAGCACACTGTTCCTGCCAAGCATTTTGGTTCCGAGGATTGTGCTCCATCCGTTGGACAAACGTGAAGTCACGAAGTAAATGTTAAGGATTTGTTTAATTTCAGATTTAACCACTTCTATTTCAGACATGGTACCTACAAGCTCTCAGGGAGCATGGACTTGGTATCTCACTGGATACTTTATGCAGTGATATGAAGTAGCCCAAGTTAAGAATGTTGTTTAAAATATGATTAGAATTCTGTAATGAAAGAAACAGAGTTCTGAAAGTGAAAGAAAGAATATTTTTTTTTCTTTTTTCAAATTTTACAGACTAAACCCCCTATGTATTGCCAAAGAGCTGACAGAGGTGCCTGGCTAGTCCCTAGCTCAGAATCAGCATGCTGCAAATGGGAAATATTCATACAATATTTTGGCAAAAATGCTTCCCCTTTTCCACAGTAACTACTGAACAGCAATTAGGTCCCTTTACACTTAAAACCACGGAGAGGATCTTCATCTATATTTACCAGGAACACAAAGCAAGCAACCATTGTGGCCTCCTCCAAGGAGGTAACACTGGCATTTGACATCAGGTGGAAAACATAATTTAGAAATATTTTGTTACTCTCTGCCTTTATTTTTCTGTTGAAACAAGGGAAAATACAGTTTCAGCAAAACTGCAGTAACATGAAACTATACAGCAAAACATTTTCTGAAAGAGCTCTGTGTATTATGCTGAAATACCAATGCTTTGGGGGAACAAGGTGTGCTGCTCGTGGGGGGGATGCAACTCTTGAACCTAGTATGCACCAGTTGTTATTAATTCCAATTTTTTTGTTTTTACTTTTGCAGGACATTAAGAGTTCGAGGAAAGCTTTCAAAGGGGAATTTTCTGGGAAGGAAATCCTATTTTTCTGAGGGTTTTTTATTATGAAGAAAACCATGTGAATTGCCTGATGTTCCTATGGTAGAGTACCTTGCGTTCTTGCAGCACAGGAGGAATTCTTTCTTGCATTACAAATTTGAAAGAAATGTTAAAAAGTGAGAGTCGGAAAATGGTTCTCTCAAAGAGGTGTGGATGTATCAGGATGTAGCTACTGTACAAAAGTCATACTTGGATAATTCTGCATAGGAAAAAGCATCTCTTTCCTGACCTCCTGAAGAGGCTGCAATCCTTCGAGCCTCAGCATAATGAATGGTTTCTATCACGCGGTACTGAAGTTCCCTCCTCTGACTACTATGCTGCACAGAAGAGTTTGTAAGAGTTACAAAGAAAGTAATTCCTGCTAAAGGCATTTAAACCAAACAAAAGAGGCTCTTCATTCAGAGACTTTACATGAGGACAAAACTAGAGGGAAGCTGAATCTTTTCTACACCGGGGCCTGGTGTGCTTATGTACCATGATAAATCTTGGTTGGAATGCTCATTGAGTATTGTGCCAGGAGCGAGGAAACACACACCCACCACCAAGGACCATCCGAGTAAACACCATCGAGAAAAAACTGCTTCATGGAGTAAACCATAAGAGTGACTGGGCAGAAAGATATTCCTTTACTGGATATCCTCAAGCACAATATTTACTCGTACCTTTAAATACGGTAGGATCAGTATTAATTTATTTTCCTTTTCATGCCTCTGAGAATAAGGTTCAATTAATATATGAACCCATAAGAGAAAAGGTCATGACACCACTTAATGCACAGGTCATCTTGCAGGAGTTCTCACAACCCTAATTACAATGGTAATTGAATTATGTTGTCTTAAAAGCTATAAAAATGCTAATTACCTGAACTCAGCATACAAACACACTACCAATGCAGACTACAATCTCAGTCTCAAGAGTTAATTTATACTATGCTACTAATAAGATGGGAAAATGTGGTTAAACCTGCCAAATAGACTCTTACGGGCATGCTACTTAATAAGATGACTTTTGAGAATGACAAATATTTAAACATGAAATTAAGCATATAATGAAATATTTCATCCAGTGAACTAGAAAGCCATAGCTCTACCAGTTACCTGCCAGTTGTAACATTCACCTTTCTGAGCACTCACTTAAGCGTGAAAAACCGAGCAAAGTAGTCCACAGTGTTTGTAAGTTACACACTGTGAAGTTGACCACTTGCAAAGACTTGGGAAAAAGTCTTTACTGGCCCTCTTTTGTCTGCATTTTATGCTTTGCCTTCAGGGCTTTTTTTGAACTTCCGAAATAGCTACCACTAGACTTGTGGGTTTGGTAAGGGTTTTATAGCTCACTTAAGGGCTCCTGGGGAAGTTAGCTGACTTAGGAATTACTTCTTATCTTTCAGATATAGAATGATTTACTTGAACTCTGGTGTGACTTCATTTCTGTACTTACCTGGTATCTGTGAACAAAGACTGTCAGTATGCAAGAAATGTGAAGGAATCCTTAGAGTCTTGTTGCTTAAGCAAAACAATTCACAGATCAGACATACTTGATTATACTATTTTCAATCACTATGCAGAATAACCTATTAGGTTAATTGAATTAGTTCAAGTAGTAGAATTACTGATGTACAGAAAAGAAAGTAAAATGCATCTATGCACTTGAATTTTGGTTTAATGTATGTTTCAGATGTCTTCTGTAGTGTTAAAGTTGATTTTTTTATTGCTGTTTCTTCACTGATGATCTGGATAATTTTGTTTGTTTGGTTTTTTTAGATTGTTGAAGATCAGAACTGTATACAAATCTCATCATTCCTGACCATGATTAGTGTTACCTGGAGCATCTTCCTAGTTTGGACTAAAATAGGGCTGTTACTTGACATGGCACCTTATTCTGTTAGTGCCAAACCATGCCCTTCAGTTTGTCGCTGTGATGTGGGTTTCATATATTGTAATGATCGCGATTTGACGTCTATTCCTACAGGAATCCCAGAGGATGCAACTACCCTCTTCCTTCAGAACAATCAAATAAATAATGCTGGGATTCCTTCAGAACTGAAGAACTTGCTTAGGGTGGAAAGAATATATTTATACCGCAACAGCTTAGATGAATTCCCCACTAACCTCCCTAAGTACATTAAGGAACTGCATTTGCAGGAAAATAATATAAGGACCATTACTTATGATTCACTTTCAAAAATTCCCTATCTGGAAGAACTGCATTTGGATGATAATTCTGTTTCCGCTGTTAGCATCGAGGATGGAGCTTTCCGGGACAACATCTATCTCAGACTTCTTTTTCTCTCTCGAAATCACCTTAGCACCATTCCCTGGGGTTTGCCTAAAACCATAGAAGAGCTACGCTTGGATGATAATCGTATTTCCACCATTTCTGAGCTGTCCCTTCAAGACCTTACAAATCTAAAACGCCTTGTTTTAGATGGAAATCTTCTAAATAATCATGGATTAGGAGACAAAGTCTTCATGAATCTAGTGAATCTTACGGAATTGTCATTGGTCCGCAATTCACTCACAGCCGCCCCGGTGAATTTGCCGGGAACAAACCTAAGAAAGCTTTATCTCCAAGAAAACCACATCAACCGTGTGCCACCCAATGCATTCTCCTACTTACGGCAGTTGTATCGACTAGATATGTCCAATAACAATCTCAGCAATTTACCTCAGGGTGTCTTTGATGATCTGGACAACATCACTCAACTTTTTCTTCGCAACAACCCTTGGCACTGTGGCTGCAAAATGAAATGGGTACGTGACTGGTTACAGTCATTGCCTTTAAAAGTGAACGTACGTGGACTGATGTGTCAGGCACCAGAAAAAGTACGTGGGATGGCTATCAAAGACCTCAGCGCAGAACTGTTTGACTGTAAGGACGATGGCGTGATAAGCACCATCCAAATCACTACTGCAGTTCCAAACACATTATACCCGGCCCAGGGACACTGGCCCATTTCTGTGACCAAACAACCAGACATCAAGACTCCCAACCTAAATAAAAACTACAGAACCACAGCAAACCCAGTACGCAAAATCATTACAATATTTGTGAAATCCGTAAGCACGGAGACTATTCACATCTCCTGGAAAGTTGCACTACCAATGACTGCTTTGAGACTGAGCTGGCTCAAGATGGGTCACAGCCCTGCCTTTGGATCTATAACTGAAACGATAGTTACAGGCGACAGAAACGACTATTTGCTCACGGCTCTCGAACCAGAGTCACCATACCGTGTGTGCATGGTTCCCATGGAAACCAGCAATACCTATCTCTCCGATGAAACGCCCGAATGCATCGAGACTGAGACGGCACCTCTTAAGATGTACAACCCTACCACCACCCTCAATCGGGAGCAGGAGAAAGAACCTTACAAAAACTCCAGCTTGCCCTTGGCCGCCATCATCGGTGGCGCGGTGGCACTGGTGGCCATAGGGCTGCTGGCCCTCGTTTGCTGGTACGTGCACAGAAACGGGTCCCTCTTCTCCCGGAACTGCACCTACAGCAAGGGACGCCGGAGAAAAGACGACTACGCTGAAGCAGGAACCAAGAAGGATAACTCTATCCTGGAAATCAGGGAGACTTCTTTCCAGATGATACCAATAACCAGTGACCAAGTGTCCAAGGAGGAATTTGTAATACACACCATTTTTCCACCTAACGGCATGAATCTGTACAAGAACAGCCACAGTGAAAGCAGTAGTAACAGGAGCTACAGAGACAGTGGTATTCCAGATTCAGATCATTCACATTCATGATACTGAGGGACATGAAAGACTGGTTTGGGTTTTGTTGGTTTTTTTGGGTTTGCTTTGTTTTTTAAAGAAAACAAGAAAAGACTGACTTAACAGTTGCTGTTCTACTGCAAAACACTGGATTAAAAGACTGACAAAGCAATGTACTGTACATTTGCCATATAATTTATATTTAAGAACTTTTTATTAAAAGTTTCAAATTTCAGGCTACTGCTGCGATTAATGTAGTGGGGATACCTGACCACAATTCTATATTTTAGTATTTTTTAGTAATTTGTACTGTATTTTCCTTGCTAATATTGAAGTTACAGACCATTTAACTTTTGTGTTCTACTGAGTAAGATGACTTGTTGACTGTGAATTTTCTTGCCGTGTTGAGCAGTCAGAACATTCATCTGAGATCCTTGTAAGTGTAAGCACAGGCCATTTTTCACTTTGGTATCAATAAAATAATGTTGAATGTGGCAAATCAGGAAGATCAAAAAAAGTGGTTACAAAAACTCACAGAATTTTAAGTGTTGGGTCTATTAAATCTGTAAACCACAACAATATTCAATAAACAAAAATGTGTGTAGTAATGGGCAATATCAGCTGTCTGGATATATCCATTCAACAGTGGTAAAATCCAATTTAAAAGAGAGTAATCAAATTGATGACATGCATGAGACTGAAGCTTTTGACGAGTGTTTAACAAGGAATTAAAAAAAGAAAAAATTAAAAAGTAGTAGGCTCTACAAACCAAGGGGGTAGATACAGTTTTGGAATAGATTTTTGGTTATCAAAACCAGTGGTCTGTATATTACAGAGAAAATAGTGATAGATGCTCATAGGCATGTGGGAGACAAGGGCAGGAAGACAGAGACAACACTTTGAAACTGCTTTGAAAAGAAAAAAGGGCTGAAAGTGCAGTTTCACAAGAAAAGAGTGCAGGACAAAACCCAAGGCAATAAAAGCAAGGTCTCAAAAGCTCTAGTTGCAAAGACAACCAGGCAAATGGGGAATGCAGCTATCCTGACACATATACAGGTCTGTGTTCAGTATACTGCTGTTACAGTCAGGAATACTGCCCATTACTGTCACAGTTATCCAGAAATTCCTTGGTCAATCTGTAAGGTAACATGTTTCTTTCTGCCTTCCTGCTGAACTATGAGCTATTTCATGTTTAAACCCCAAGCCACTCTTTGTTGCAATAATCATTCTGTTTCTCCAACTAAAAACCAAAGTGCTTTGTACGCCCTTTGGCCAGTTTTGTGTGTGCCTTGATCCAACGCTACATGTATCAAGCTTTTAAAAACTAAGAAAAAAGGAAATAATAAAATACCCACTTTTTCATACATAACTTAACTATGAAAAATACTGGTCTTATTCATTAATGAAGTTGAAAAACTACTTCAAAATTGTGCTGTACCTCTGCAGTGCACTGATAAGAAACCTAGTTGGAAGCTACTACTTTTCAGGACACGAGCTTCACCTCTCTCTGTGTTCAGGTTGACAGTATTACACTTGCAGGTTTTCTTCATTATTAACTACTTGGATAAAAAGTTTTCACAACAGTGAACAGTGTGAACAACGAAAGAGAGGGGAAGCATGGAGTTACAACCCTATGAAATAAAGGTTTTTTTAAAAGAAAGAGCAAATGAAAAATATTTAATATTCCAGACAGTATGTCAGACAAGAAGGAATGTATACCAAATGCAATTCAATTCTATGAGAATTTTAGTGGTGCTTGGCCTGTTTCCCTAAGCGTAGTAAAGAATGGGAGATGGAAAGAAAAAAGGGTGACAAACACTGAGACTGATGGTTTCAGCAGTCAGCCTACAAATGAATCTCCTACCAGGGATCAATCTAACTGTGCAGACCCAAAATTTCCAGTAACACCCATTTTTTTCATCCTCATTTTCCAGATGTGCCCAGGGAAGTTTGTTTCCAAACTCCCTGTGCCATGGAATAGTTGACGCCTCACTTCCAAAAATGTCTCCTGCAGTTTCCTGGGCAGCAGAGGAGGAGCACTGTGCTGCTTCCTTACTCACCTGACACAAACCATACATTCTTGGCATGGAGAATTCATTGGGTCCATGGAAAGGGGAGTGTAACACTAAACAGTGTGCTTGGCTCAGTGTAATGCACCAAACAATACTGTTTTGCTCTGTTGTCCCATCAGGTGCCAGTCTAGGGAAGGGCAAGAAAGCTGAGACTGAGCATGTGGAGCCTTATTATGTTGATGTGCAAAAAGCTTTCCAAGCAGTGAGCAGGAAAGGAAAAGGCCACAGAGGGACTGGAAGGACGTGTTATTTGTCTACACTCGTGCAGGGCATCCCTGATATCTGAGCCCATTTAATGGCTGGCTCGCTGGCAAGAGAGCCTAGTCCTTTGCCAGCAGTTCTCCAGTAACAAGTTTTGTTGGATTTTCAAGCTATTTATATAAAAACCTCTCTCCCAGTTGTCTCCAAATTTATGTTGTGAAAAATGTAAAACAACACTCAGTGAGTACTTCGCCTTCTGAGGCACCAAAGCCAGAAGTGCCTGGTAATGGTATCTACCATCTCCAGTGATGCCATGCAAGGTCGTAAGGGTATAAAAAAAATTGGCATTTGAAGAGGTAATTGTATGACAGTCTTAAGTAAAAGGACTTTTCATTTTTGGAAATGAAACATTTGTTTCATTTGTCCTGTTGGACATTTTTGTCTGTGAGGCAGTAGAGTGCAAATCCAAAGCAACTTCAACAAATCAGTCCAGGTGTTCCTACTTCACCTTCCACCAGCAAGACTGAAAATGTGGACAAGGCTCTGTCCTCCACAGGGAACCAGGTCAGGCTTGCAGGAGAGCTGGAGTCCTCTTACCACACGCGATTTCAATGCAAAAAATAGCACACTGGAATGTACAAGACCTTACTCGGGTTCTACAGCAACTTTTACTCTACACACATAATGTTAAAATTAATTTGGCATGTGAAAGATTGCTCTCAAACTAAACTGGCTGTTTATTCCTTTGGCTGTTTATACAGATTTCTATTCCTCTCCATGTCAGGCCTGTCTCTTCAAGACTCTGCTACTTATCGTAGTGCTGCAGTTGCTGCATGCAGTGCTCCTCCAGCACCATCATAAATCCCTTCTGTTAGACAGGTATATATGCAGGCAAAGCAGATTACTACAGTAGGCAGTTTACTCAACACATTTATCAAAATAACATGACTCCACATTAAATTTATCTCAGTTTTCAAATTCCATGTTATTTCTGTGTACTGTTCAATATTTAATTGTAGAGCAAGGGGTGGAGTTTTTTTGAGTGTTGCCTAAACCTGTGTGCAGAGTTCATTTGATCAGTACCCTCCATATTCTAATGCTATGCTAAGTATCTTTTACATTCTTTATAATTGTCCCTTTTTAAATTTATATAGCTATCCTGAATTGCTCACAGTTCTGTTTTAACCTGAACGCTGTGTCCAAAAATATCCTGGTACTTTGGAAACCATATTAATTTTGTCTGATCTTGGCACCTTCCAGAATTAGGGCAAGGAGCTGGACTCAATGATCCTGATGGGTCTTCGAAGTCAGCATGTTCTGTGATTTTGTGAGAAACTTGCTTCATTTATAAGTTGCTATATCCTAGCCTTCTACCAGAGCCTGATGTGCAACAACTGTTGGGGTTTTTTGTCTGTTTTTTTTCTTCTGGCTTTAACAGTACCAAATTCAAAGTATTATGGTCTTGGAACACAGTTTCCATCTCTCCTGCTAATGCACTAGTGAGCATGCAAGCTATCTTGTGCCAATGCTGTACATATTGAATGTAGAGCAGCAAATGCAATAAAGCAAGAGCAGAAGTAATAAAGGCTTATTTGCTATTAAAATAATTTACTGATGACATAATGCACATAGATAGACTTCCCTACTAAGAGGATGAAATTCTGCACATTCACCTGCAGCTGAAGTTGTTGGATAAGATCTTCAGAAGTGAGCTGGCAGATGCCATCTGCCTGGATTTATCCAAACCACATTTGTTTGAGATAGTTTTGGGCAGAATCTTTATCCACACGAGTACCCTCCACTTTCAAAATACCTCAACCTTACTTGCAAATCCATATATTGTTGCAGTACCACCTTGGGACTGATCTTTGTTTAATTGTTTCTTTACTGGTATCAGAACAGCCAGAGCTTCAAGCCAGCACTTAGCCATCAGTATTTTTTTTTTCAAAGCATAAAGTTACTCCACACCTGAGTTTAGTCTTGCAAACTGGCCCAGAGTGGTTCCATCAGAAAGAAAAAGCTCATTGACTGAATTCAAACATCAGAATTTTACTTTTTTTTTCTTTGCAAATGAATTTAATATTGGGGTGGTGGATGAGAGTCCCACTCTTATGATGAAATTAGAGCCCTTTCAAACACTAAAGGTACAACCATTAAACAGGTATTAAATTCTGGACACAGTTGCTTTAAAAGTTTTTTCTTCTGGTAAACGTGAATGTTTGATTTAATAGTTATTTCATCAAATCATTTCCTGCTCCTCTCAAAAAACACAGATAAAAGCAGAACGTGGATCTCAGTAAAACAGTGGCAACGCAGATGCTCAAAACAAGCATCACCTTGTTTTCTCAGCACTGGACATAAGTAAGATACTCACAGCATGGTAGTCTTGAAATGACGGCTGAGGAACATTTCTCCCTTGGGGGGAAACCAAGACACTTCAAATGGGTATTAAAAGAAATAAACATTCTCTGGATTTTTGATGGTCTAAGACAAAGGCATACAATACACCTTTTGGCAACCAAGCAAATGTCCATCATGCATGGACATCATAAATGCCCTGTGCCTGAAACCTGCAGGTCGAGACTGCAGACATGAATTTCCCAACCTCAGAGCCCCTTTTTGTTTTCTTAGGATGAAAATGTAATGGAGTCACAGTACAGAACCCCTCAAGATTAACAACATGAGCTGAAAACATCTTTTTGATATCTGAAGCTGGACCTTCTAAGCTTAGCAAGAACACTCATAAATAAGTTATAAAAATAGAAGAGTCTTAATAGAGCTAATAAAATAATCTGACTTGTTCAAACTGGTTGATAGTGTTCATATAGGCTGATACTCTGTCCTGAACAGCCCTCTGAAGTCATCAAAAAGAGGGAGCAGATCATAGCCAAGTGCTGGCACACGCTTCCGTCCCCTTGCTGAGCTTGAGGAATATCTGTCTATAGACAGAGCTGGGGAAGGTCTAATTGTTCCAACTCAAGGGCCTGCACCATGTTCTTTAATCACTAACTGTGAGAACATCATTTACAAAAGAATTAAATTATGCACAGTATGCATAATTTAATTTCTTTAATTTATGCAAAATATTTAAAAATTTATTTAGCTCAGAACTGCACATCTGATTTATGCAATACCACTTTCCTCCAGTGGCCTTAGTCCCTGATAAATGCCTGCTGAGGAAACTGGCTTTCCCCATGAAAAGAGATGTTATTTGTAGGCATGGGGATTGGTTTTGTTTATTTTAGTATTTTTTCTTGTCTTTTTTTTTAATTAAGAAAAATAAATAATTTTACTTCAAATCTTCCTGTTTTTTTGTGGGATAGAAAAGTCAACTGGTTGATAATTTTAAATTAATGCCCTCAGACACAGCAGGTGCTAGTGGGATAAAAGATGTCCCCATAAACTCTGTTTTCTCCTCTCACCTCACAATAATGCTTTCCAGGGTTTTAACTTGAAGCCTTGATTTTATTGCAAGGATTACAAAAGGGTAATGAAATCCATTTTCACTACTGTAAGATCAAAACTGGGGACTTTTTGAGATGCACACAAGCAGCTGTATTTACATAGGCAGGCATGGCTTAGAAGCAGAGTCTTTCAGGCTAGGTTACACACAGGAGGCCACAGCAAATCTAAGCCTTTGTCCACCTCTGGGCCTGCTGTATTAACAAAATTTCCTAAATTACTAGACCAAGCATCAGCAGCTTGAACAGGCAGTAAGAGAAAGCCTCCTTACCTTACATATCATCTTCAGCTGCCGGTTTGTGTGTGGAGTAAGTTTAGCTTCCTTAAGTGTTGTTTTTCTATGGGTTCAACAAGGAAGTACAGAAGTAACAGTTTTAAAAAAGGTAAACCCTTCTACCAAGGAATGCTGACAAAGCAGAGGATTTAAGAAATTATGTTCTAACCTTTATTCCAGAATTACATCCCAAATACAAGCTGTGAACCCTGCACACTTCACCCCCTGTTTAAGCTACATTCAATGGAAACAAGTTATTTGCATTGCAGTGCTCTAATAGGAAATAAATTAGAAACTCTTTTCATTTTCTACACAATATGAGCAACAACGCAAGAATGTGGATAGGTACAGAATCTGTGGTATTTTGTTTGTTTACCTGGTTTCAATAAAAAGGTAAGAAACATTCTCAAGAAACATTAAAACATTTCCAAAGCCTGATGGAATAAATTGCTGCCCACAAGGAACATGAGCTCATTAACAGAAAGAAAGCCATATACAGGGAAATGCTAACCCAATGAGTAAATACAATTTTAGGGCATTAGCTGATAACACAGAACTTCTGCCTAATATCTTTAAAGCAATTATTTTACCTTAAGAACTCCTTAATGGCTTGTAACCTACTTCATCCACTAAAAACCTTTTCATTTCTCCCTGATACAGAAATTACATACAGCACACTAAAATAAAAATAAGGAAAAAACGCCACAGTACTTCCAGGTCTTGGGAGTTTTTCTGGTTGCTGAAATTCAGCACTTTGCAGCCAAATGAAGTAGGCAGTCAGGAGACTATGACTGGGGGAGCTAAATTGCTGACCTCGTACAATTTCCCTGTATGAGGGAAAAAAGGCAGCAAGGAACAGTATGTAGGACCTCACCAGCTCAACCACAGCTGTCTCAGACAGACCCTCACCTCTCCCAGTTATGCACCTTGGTGCTTTTGACTACAGGAAAATTTATAAGTACCTTGAAGGGTCAAAAAGGTTGAGCACCAGCAGGACAACCACCATCTCTAAGCTTTTCTTTCTATTCTTTCTTCTTTTTATTTTTTTTTCCTTTGTTAAATAAATGAAGCTCATTGAGAGTTTGTTTGGTAAACAGGACTGCTATGCATGTAAAAACTTCTTTATTGTTAATGACTCTTGTTGATACATAGTGGAATTGTGCTAA
The DNA here is from genome assembly GCA_013396875.1 of Vireo altiloquus. NCBI lineage: Eukaryota > Metazoa > Chordata > Aves > Passeriformes > Vireonidae > Vireo > Vireo altiloquus. Next base: position 783,373 of record VZRF01015768.1, read on the forward strand.
ACCCTCCTTACAAAATTTGCACTTAAATTCAGGGTAGGCACATCACAAAATATTTTCTCTGAAGTCTCCACTATTCCTAGAACTTACCAATACGTGATGTTAAGGGTAGGGGGAACAAGATAATAAGATAATCCTAAGAAATTGTTCTTACCACTGTTGCTTTCCCCTGTTCCTTATACAAATTTAAGAAGTCCAAATAAACAAGGTCAATAAAGAGAATTTTGGAGAGGAGGTGCAACACCACAAAATCACATTTCTACTTTTCTACTACTGAGAATTGAATTATGCTGAAAAAAATAATAACTACTTGGTTTGTCATAACTTATCTGTCTCAGGAAATGCTCAGGTTTTTCATTATCTGCTGGCCTAGGGACAGAGCTGAACTGATCAGAGCGTTCCTTGGGTACAGACAGAAGCATTACAAGGAGCCAAATACACCTGAACAAAACTGAGAGGGGACTGGTTTTGTCCAAAGAAAAATTTTGTCCTAAATTTCTATGTTTTGTCTAAAACATTTTGTCCCAAACTCTGAAATCTATTGCTATCCTACCCTATTCTTTTAAAATAACAAAATTTTTTAAAAAACCCCAACCAAATAGCTTATCTTGAAGCATGGAAGATCTGATGTAATGCCCAGCTTTACCTGTAAAATAAATTTTAAAGGTTTTGTTTATATGAATTCATACCCAATGCTATTATGAGCACATATTTATTAAGGCTCTCCCCAGTGTTTTTCAATACAAGTTCTGCACAGAAGTAGATGGCAGCTTGTGCAGTACAGGTAATCAACACCTTCCCGTTTTTCTTGTGTTACCAACTGACTTCTTTAACATTTGTATCATTTTAGTCACTAAATAGTAAAAGTGCAAAAAGTGGCTTGTCAAAATTTTTTGAGAGTCTTAGAGACGGGAGAGGGAAAGGACAGAGACATTCGACTAGGGTGCTAATTAAGGAAAAAAAGGTGCTATTGTATGCTGCAGGGAGATTTTCCTTGTTTTACTGCAAGGGAAAAAAAACCCCAAACTTTCACAGACTCAGTTATTTTAACAAAAGGACCTATGGAGCTGCTCATGCAAGAAACATGTCTTGTTCCCAAAGCAACCACACCACTTTGGGAAGGGAGGGGAAGAGAGTATCTGTCTTTGATATGGATTTGAAGGTGACATCCTGTGTCCCATGAAGGAGCACCCCACTGGTACAGTCAGTATAAACTGGTTTGTCTTAATACCCATTTTAAACTCAATGCTGGTGTTGCTGCAAAACTAGGGAGCAAAGCAACCCAGTCTCAGGAACTTCAAATAAACCCCCAAATAAATCAAAAAACAACCAACCCTGCAAAATCCTCAAAAAGCACCTATCAAAGTGATTTCAATCCAGTGATCCGGTACACAGTCAAAGGATGTAAGCTCTTCTAATCCCACTCTTTGAGCTCCTCCAGGCTCCAGCCCCTGTTGCCATGGCCCGACTGACACCTCCTGCAAAGGACAGCAGCCCTGCAGCTGCTGGCTGTGGTTTACACACTGCAAAAACAACTCGGGAGGTGAGGAGCCTGAACGGCACCGGTTCCAGTCCGGGAGGTTTTGTTACAATGAGTTCAGCTCTGGGCAGGCTGCCGTCATCAGCGTGTTTCTGACAGGTATTTTATTTTTCCTCCACAGAATACCTAACGCTACTGAAAGCACTCACTGCTACATTAGATACTGCTGGTTTATTTAAATAAAATAAAAAATTTTAAATTGCCTACTGTTCTCCTTCGTGCTAATAAAGACTAACTTTATCCTTCAGTATAATCCTGCCAAATCAATTAAAACGCATTCAGCAGGTTGAAAGGACACTAGTGAAGTATTAACAAAAGCCTGGTTTGGATTATGCAAAATTTTCACAGCAACTGACTGATGCAAAGATTTATGTGGCAATACTTTCAGGAAAAGAAAATAAATCTAGTTCTTCAAAATGTTTCTTACTCTCTTTTGCTCAGTAGCTCCAGGAAGTTATTAGGTCAAATCCCCACACCATTGACCTCTTTTTAAGATTTTCAAGTCAATCTATGAGTGACAAGTGAAGTCTCCCATAGTCATTCGTGGAAATCTCAATAGTGCTGCCATAAACTGGTACTTAAGGACATTAAATAGGAAAATGTCTTAAAACAGAAGCAGCTCATGCGTGGGTATGCTTGGGTGCACCACCATCAGCTGATGAAACCATCTAGGACATACTTGAGCCTTCCCAGGAATGAAGCAGAATTCGTAAGAATAGGGAAATAAACCATGCTAGGTGTCAATGGGTGCTGGAGACCTGCCAAGGCATCTGTTCACATGTCTCACAACCAGCTAAAATGCTGCTGTGGAGGGGAAAAAACAATTTTTTCCCTGCTGAGAAGGGGCTCCAGCAGGTGCTGTTACCTGTGCTGGGTCTGGTCAACAGACAGTCAATACTGCTTCCTTTGCAAAAAACAAACACTGGGATAAACTTTTATCTGTCAAACAAGCCAGGGATCATGTTTTCTAGTGCTTTTGCATTTGTAGGAAGCTGTCTCTGACATCTCCCCCCAGGGCTTGATCGTACAACGAAGGAGAAATAGAGAATTTTAAAGACACTGGCAAGCGTTTGGTCTTTCAAAATGTCATCACTAATCTCCACATCATCCAGCCTGCTCGGTAATCAAGATAGAGGAACTGTGCAAGTGCAAATTAGTGTCACTTATGTCCTGAAAACAAGTAAGGAAGAGGATATGGAATAAGTATGCCCAAAAGCAACATCAAATTTATTCTCCATGATCAGATGAGGGATTTACTGAAGTTTACTTCACCTCACACAGAAAAAGAAACCCAAACAAACACGAAGATATCTCTATGACATTTACCATTTGGCTGAGCAGGTTAGCGCTTTATTAAAAGGATGCTGTACAGGCTCAGTGGAGGCAAGGAGTGGTCCTGAGCTCCCAAAGCCATTTTCAAACACTTCCTAGATAGAAAACCCACCTTCTGCAAAACCTGATTTATTTTTTTCTTTTGGGTCCATTAACAGAAAAATTAACAGGAACACTAGAGTTACTTTAGGACATTATGCATCCCAATGACCTGATATGAGAAAACAGAATAAATTTATGGGGGGGTCACCTGTTCAGGTGCAGGACACACATCTGAAAGCAGTTCTGTCATCAATCCCAAGATGCCACATGCCAGCCTGAAGCATGTGTCTTTCAAAGGAGGGCAGCAGCACTGAGAGCCGACGGATGAGCAACCTCAGCACAGGACTCAGAGAGCACATGAAAAACTGCCAATGTTTCCCTGAACCACTGAAGCACAACAGGGAAGCAGCCAATTCATACGTGGGCACTAGGAAGTTGTCCAAGACCTTTAAACTCATTCTTCTGGGAGCTGACCCAGATCTGACTATTTTTCTAATGGTAAAAAAAAACTACTCACTACTTAATACCTGCGGTATATGATTATATGCTGATGATGCAGGTTCCTTGAACACTGCAAAGTGCTGGGGGTATTTGTTGTTAAATCGACACTTTTGCAGGAGTAATCACTGTACCTGCCTAGAAAAAAACCCTGTATTTCCTATATGGGAAAAGGCAGTGATAATTGCAGGTATTTCATATTAGAAAAAAAGTACCAGGAAAATAAACACCACTCCTGCCCACTCCTCCAACCACAGTGATCAACTTCCACGTTCCAACTCTATTTTAAAAAACTGAAAATATTCCGTGTCCAGAACAGTCTTTTTAAAAAATGTGCTTTATAAGGCCTCTTTTGTAATATTCTCCCTTTACTGATGATTTTTAAATGTTCTTCTAATCAGCTTAAAAGGGACCAGTAATTTTTGGCTCAGCTGTAGGAGCAATAGACAAAATCAGCACAATATGCCAGAGGAATGTAAAATTTACTAACCAGATATTAAGTCAGCTATACAATACTGAAATCCATGCAAGTCCACATCAGATTGTCTGTTTAACACAGAACTTCTGGTATTTACTCTGCCATTCAAGAATACTCTTTACATGACACTTACCCTGATCTCTCAAAAGCATATATTATATACATAACCATAGTAAAAATAGGAACATTAGTGCTCTAGATCCATCTATTCTCCATTTTCTTTGAAAGCATAATGTATAATAATAAATGATTTTTCCCTTGAAATTACATTTCATTAATCTTTGTCCTTTAAAATAAAGATACAAGCATATGGCCAGATATTTTTCTGTATACAGCATCATCATTCTTATGATAAAATTAATAGGTCTTCCAAGTAATTTTTGCAAAGCAGCCAAAAGTAAAGAGTGAGCAAATTACAATACTAACACTAATTCATTAAGCTACTTTCAAATGCCTTCAGCTTCCCTTTTCTTTGTTTGTAGCATTATAGGACCATTTGATAAAGCAGAACTGCAGATGCTCAGCCCTTTGTTTACCAAGGTAACTGTGGCTGAAAACAAAATGGAAGTGACAGCAGCAGGGCTACCTCGCCTTGCCAGCAGCAACGCTGTGCTGGAATGGTTACTGCTGGAGGAAATGAAACAGGAGAAACTCTGAAGGATGACATTACTGGGGAGCTGTGCCATTCAGACTGGCAAGGAGGCAGGAGTGGGAGCCTTGGACAGCTGCCACCCCCTCCCTTCTATGAACCACCATGTCCCTCTCCCACTATGCTGTCTTCTGGGCTGTGCAATATGTTTTCTTAGACCTGCCACCCATATGGAGACTTGGACACGTTACACCAAGTCAATCATAGTGGCCACTCCTGGTATAAGCCAAGCCTGCCACATTTATACCTCTGTCAGCACTAATTCTGCTGCCTTTTGAGGAGGTGACAAAACTCTGCTGTGCTGCAAGCAGAGGTTCATGGCAGCCAAGTGAACATACTGTGGGTTCATAAGACAAAAAAAAACCTCTTAACTTTTACTTGCAAGTTGTCCTGCGAAATTCTCTCGTTACAGATACACCTATTTCACAGCAAATTCATATTTTTTTAACTTTACTAAAACAGATGCTTATGAAGGCAGGCACCACAATGCTTGGTCCTTGGGATTGCTTTTTAAATAACAAAAGATGAAAGTCTGATCAAAAGCCCTTTTTTTAAATCAGAAGATCAACTGTTTCACACTGTGGGGAAAAAAGAGAACAAATCCAGGCAATATCTTCTATTTCCCACCCCTACTCTCAGAAACAGGTGTGACATTTATAACCACAGTGTAAAAGCTTATTAATACTCTATGCTGACCTATTAAAAAGGGGTTATTGGCTTAACACAATAGGAGAAATGCTTGTGGAAAACAGGCAAGGAAAGGAGAGAATGGCTCAAGATAAGCCATCTCTCCACAAACGGGTTCAAAGGATGAGATCCTTAAATGACAGTGTTAAAAGCAACCAACATTTTTCACCTCCCCTCTGCTCATTTCAAAACTAGCTTAAAACCACAGAATAAAAGACCAGCGAACACCCCAGCACATTTTAAAAGGCAATTCTCTCTCAAAGGGGTGATAGCAGGCAGGGAGTGGGAGAAAGGTTTATTTTAGTTGAGCCAATCTGACAGACTGGCACCTACTCAGAGGTGTTGGAAGACGTCTGGCGCATCCACACACCCACCAAGAGCAGCAGTAAATCCTTAAAGACGACAGGGCTGCCTATGCATTCAGTTCCCTTTTTAAGTACTTCTCTCCAGAAGCTTTGTTCTTCCTTGTCAAAGAAATCTTTTAAAGCAAGCTCCCAATAAATGTGCTCGGGGGGGAGACACTTCCAACACTTGACCTTGGGGTTGCCAAAACTAGCAAATGCTCAAGGCACCATGTCCATCGAAGCACCAAATAGGATGAGAAATTACCCACCTGCCATATTCATGCCCCATACTGCCTTCTGAAACCATCCTTTAGCTTAAATCACTGTGGTTTGCTTGGGGTTTTTTTCTACCATATACTTATGAAAAACAATCCTAGTTCCTCTCAGTTTATGTTTTTCTAGGCTGAAGCCAAGCTTTTCCAGGCTACTGGTAAAATGGTGGCCGATCCTTCCACCATTATCCTAATTACCCTTTCTTGACCTGTGGCTGTTTAAACTCATCTTCCTAAGCATACCTCCATTCTTCGCTGCTCCCAAATGGTGATGTCGAGCTTATAGAAGAAATTAATATCATCCATCCTTAAGCACATGACATTCTCCTGAAACCAATTAACAGCAGAGGAAAGCAGTGTTCAGATAATAATCCAGTCCTCCTCCGCTTTGCCAATGTCTCTCAGCTTTGGAGTTGGCAAATTTATTTAGCACACTTTTAATTCTTCTGTAAAGGCTGCTAATGAAAATATTAAGTGCGATTTGATCTTTGAGGAACTCCAGCAGTACCTTCGCACAAACTTGCAGCGATAAAAAGGTTATCAAGGAAGACAGCATTGAACGACTCCAGTCTTTAAAGGTATCTTAACCACCTCAAAAGCCCTTCTTGCAGGAGACAGGATTATCATGATGCAATCAAATTATGTCCAATTACTCAAGTATTTTAAGCATTTGTGCCAGCCACCCACCCCAAAGAAAAACAAAAACTGAAATAACACCGTTTGACATGCAGAGATGCAGCAAGCCCAGTGACCATTTTCACTCAAACTAACCCAGAAAGGTCATTGCCATCGTCTCCTGGTTCCCCCAAGATGTCCTTCTCACCCACATGAAGATGCTTTCTTAGCATCACAAAACAGCTTGCAAAGCACAGATCCCCTATGATACTGCTGTTAGCTAATTTCCTATACTGATATGTCTTATACAGCTAACAGCATTTTAATTAATTCTTTAAATATATATTCCTCCAATAGGTTGAACCTCAATTAAAATTAGAAGGGCCTGATAGCATCTTCTTCTCTGGTTACAGACACATTTTTTTTAAATTTGTGGTGATGATAAAGCAACCACATTAAAAGGAATACATATTGCATTTTATGATTTTTCAGTTCACTATAACACTAAGAAAATTAATTCAGTCTGCATTTACACTCACTGAATCTGTCTCCTGTTTCAGTAATAAATATTTTTGCTTTGTTTCAAACACAAGTTTTACAAAACTGTTTTAAACTTTGCCCTGGGCACATCTCTGACCACCAGAAATCTGCTGATGCTTAATCTCATATTTCATTAGTTATTGCTTAATTAGAACCCCATTTGAAAGAAGTTGTATAAAAATGGACCGTTTAATTATCATGAGACATGAAAGAGGCAGAAAGTTCTTTGTAATCCAAGCTGCTCCTCAGCAAGTTTTTATCGTGCTTATCACAGACATCATACGTGACTTTTCTGTCTATCTCTCTTTCAGCTCTGCATCTCCTGATGCAGCTCTTCAGTCAGCACATCTGCCACTACTCCTACATTCATCTTCACACAGCTCCCCTGGCATCAAGGAACACCACAATCCCGTGGCTGGGAGATGCATTCTCACAGCCCAGAAGCAGCACCACCAAACACTTCCCAGGCCCCACCCTGTGCTTTATCATACTTTAAACCAAAAAACCAGCACAGCAACCAGGGGAAAAACTCCAGCAGTAATCTTGCAGCTGCAACAAGTGCACAACTAAACAGGAGGCCTTTTCAAACCTACCATGGTTTATTACAGCTCTAAAGCAAGCAGGCCTTCTTCGGTACTAGCACTATACTTAAATATTGATTAAAAAACTAGAAGAGTTTATCTTAAGTCCCTCTGAACTGTAGCCTTTTCTCTTTATAGCCAACCAATTAACAAAACCATCAAGTTTGCCATTGTCAGGAAAATCCACAAATGCCAGAGGTTTATGTCAAAAAAGGAGACGGAGGAGTCCTTCAGCTTTATTCGAATAAAGGGAGAGAGTCCACTGGGGCAGGATTTTCTCTCTCGAGGTTTCAGAGGATGCAGCCTCCTTTCATCCTGAACTCTTCGGCTGCATGTTGCCCTCTTCCTTTCTCCATTGGCTGAGGTACTAGGAAGGTGCCTTCCCGAACTGCCTACCCTATATCCCCCCTTGAACCTACTGTTTTACCCCAAAGTTCAGGCTTGTGCAGACCCATGATTATTTCACAAACTGACAGAAAAACTGTCTGGGCCCGGAAAGGAACCTGCTGCCCAAAGCCAGTAGAGGGATTAAGACCCATTTTAAAGACGTTAACACCCATCAAATTGTTTGTAAAGACATTGGCACACATCTTTCCTCTCAAAGATGCAAGCACAGAATGACCAAGTTAGTATCTATTACATGCACAACTAAACACCAAATTGTATCAGTGTTCCTCCACTGCCCTTGTTCAGGAACCATTTACACACGAACGCCAAATTACATTCTGCTTTCAGGCTTGGGCATCCGAGTAAAATTTCAGCCTCCCTATATAAACAAAATGTGCTCAAAACCTTCAATTTATTTGAGAAGCATTCACAAACTTCAGTCGTGTCTGAAATACCTGCCCGAAAGGCTTATTCATGAACCGTAAATTGGTGTTACTGCTCTATATTATGCAAATAGCCAAATTCTAGCATTGTAACAGAAGCAATAAGCTTGTTATCCTGTCAGTCCTGCAAGCAGACACCTTCTTAGCATATCATTTCCAAAACTGCTTGTGTGCTCCCTTAACTGTACTAGTTTTGATACTAATGAAGGATTTACCACCAACTTAAATGAGATGAGTGCTCACCCAACAATGAGCACTTCTGAAAAGCTGACCATTTGTCTGTAACTTGGAATGCAAATAATATTGTCTAAATTACTAAAACTTCCCGTAAGAGCATTTTGGTTAACAAACACAAAGTTATCCAGTGGAACTGAGAAACAGAAAAGCAAAATAGCAGATATCAGGACCCTTGTTAAATAAGCATCACACAATGCATTCAGTCAATGCAACAATTAGCTTTGCTTGGCTGTTCAACAACTAGTTTTAGTTACGTAAATTATACAGCTAAACAGTTGTATGTGAAAAATAAGAGTATGTGCAACTGTCTTAAAACTGAGATCATGTATATGCTGACAGTCATCCTTTATGGAAAAATTATGCATATGGTGCGTGTGGGTGGAGTGAAACCACAACAGGATGAGAGTTACCTCACTGCATCTCCGTAATGCAGGCCAGGGTGGAGGGCTCAGAGGAGACTGGGCGCTTGTCAGATCCATCAGCACATAAATCAGTGTATTGGTATCACATGGATCCCATTAAATCCTGCAATGTTACCTCATCCCTGCAGCGCTCAAGAAAGCCTTGTCAGACAGACGCTGCCTCCCACCCACTCCAACTCAGGTAACACCTTGCACAGGTGGGCAGTGACACCCTGGCTCTGCCAGAGCACACTGACCAGCACACCACACTGACCAGCACACCATGCCATGCCAGGAAGCATCCTAGGACACAGGATCCCAATCTCCTGCAGGCCTGAGAGCACCCGACAGCGAGTCAGGGATTTGCTCCATAGAAGATGCAGCCCCAGGGACAGGAAAGATGTACCTCCTACAACAGACAATGTGATGACAGACATCTCACACCACCAGGGAAAAGGGCTCAGTCCTAATCACTCTGCTACTACAGCATGGAGCCTCCTGGCCTGGTTGGAGTACAAGGCAGGAATCAATCCAAGAATAGTGCTGGAAGCAAACAGGATTCTGAAAGCAGGAACACATCGGAGCCCCCAGTCCATGCTATTTCATTCCAGAGCAGTTAGCATCATGTTTGCTTATACTCAATCCTTTTCTATGGCTCATTTAAACTGACTTCACTTTTACAAAGAAAAGCTCAATTTCAATGTATTTCTTTAATCTTTCCCACAGCATTACACAACTTTCTTTACAACTTGAGTTAGAGAGCAGCATCCTATATATGTGCATTTTTTTTTCAGGACAGAGGTTTCAAACACATCTGTCAAGCTGAACGGAAATAGGGAAGAGCTAAGCTCTATTGTCTTGGGATAGTAAAACTGACAGGGTTTGCATGCTGCAGCTGAAAACAATACACTGATGAAGCATCAAGGGGTGTTTCTATCAGGAGACGGGAGCAGGGAGCAGAAATAAGGCTAATATACAAGGAAAGGAATTGATTTGGAACTTGATAAGCCACCTCTGTTTCCTCTCATTTTTCACAGCTATAAATTAGATATTCATCTCTGTAACTGAATCAGGGGGCTGTTTTAAAAGCTGCTAACAGGGTCTGCACAGCTTGCAGGCTTATGCATGTTATGCATGAATAAAGAGTTGCTACCATCATTAAACCCACGGCGTCATCAGAGGTACCATCAGAAATCATGCTGGAAAAAATGGGTATTTGAATATATTTTGTCTTCTGAAGCATCAACACATGCAGAGCTGGCCTGCAATCTAAATGAAACCAGGGGAATGCTTCTTCTTAAAATGCATTGATACTGCTTGAGTGAAAAGTTTGCTGCTGATGTGTTTTATGTGTATCTAAGCTGAGCCGAGTGAGCTCAAGACAATCTAGCAATTCTAACATTTACCACACTGCAGTAAAATAGGGCTTTTTGCTTCTTCCTAATTATATTCTCAGACTGCACAACAGACTTATCTATTCCCACTACCCTATAATTGACAATGCTGTTGTAATATTTAGTAATGTATTATCGAATGTTTAAAAACAAAACAAAACAATGAAAAGGAACAGCAAACGCAGAAAAGAGGGTTACTGTTTGTGCTTCCACAAACACTTGAGCCAAGTGTACTTACACACTAGCATAAATCAAACAGGCACAATCCAATTTAAATACAAGTCCTGCGAGGCTTTTTCATTAATGCATGGTTTATGCTTTTGTCATCTTTTGACTAATTTTATTACATAACACTGAGAGATTTACTATATTACATTACAGCTCGGCTAGTCATAACCGAATTGAAAAAGTTAATTTTATTTCTCTGTTTCAGAAGCTAGAGAGAGTATATTATGTCTTGCTGGTTTTCAGTCAGTACATTTTTCTGAAATTCCTCTTTTGTTCCCTCTTCCCATTTCACATTAAGAAATACATGTCCTATGTACTATTGCTGTTTTAAAAAGCATACCAAATATTGCTTTTATCCTTGTACATGCTGCCTCTCCAAAAAATCAGATCTTTAAATTTTTCAGTTTCTTCTCTATTTTGCCTCATCCTATTTTTTCAGGGCTTCTGGTCAAGCAGTAATAGCTCAGCAATTCAGCACTGACCTCACAGAAGAAAAAATATAGGGCCACATTGCCTTCATATTTCCCTTGCTTGAAACAGCACAAGTAATTCCCCTTAAATTGGGGAGATACATTTACAGCCCATTTTTGAAGATGGGAACATAATTCTAGTGAGCTGTTACTACTTCTTTGTCTTTTTTTACTGTCTTCCTTAAACAGCTGCCACGGAACACCACCAGAGGCAGGATGATGCTCTGCCCTGAGATGGCTGCACTTGGGAATGAATCACTACAGAGCAGCTCCACAAGGGAAAAAACCACTGTTGAACATCATGTGTGCACTTATCTCCATTTCTCTCTTTAACTGCGTTTCTTCTTGATTTTATTCTTAAGTATTTTATTCAAATTAATTCCTTAGCAGCAATACGCAATAGTACAGAAAATTATCCACAGCAAAGGCTCCTGTGCCTACATCACCAAACTAGTATGGCTTAGAAACTCCAATCTAGTGTCCCAAATGTTAATGAAAAAGGAAATCGAATGATAGGAAGACAATCATTATTGCACTGTGCTGCACATACAGCGTGATGCGGGTCAAAAACATATTAAAAAAACTAGAAGTCATGTTACTGATAAAAACACCTTCCACAACACACAGGATAATATACCTATTATTAGGAATTTTCTAGCCTTTTTATTTGCAACTCATTTGAAAAGGACTGCTCAGGGAGTGCTGCTGGTTCCAGACTAATTACTTCCAGATTGTGTCGGATTTTCCCACACACACAGAAACAAGTGGCATGCTGAATTTGGTCATGTCAAGGCGTTTCCAGCAGCTGCTTCATAACCACTTCGGGAAACTCATCTGGATGCAATTATGACTTTACTGCAAAGTTTTTGTTGTTTTTTTTTAAACACCGCACCACAAAAATCATGTTCCTCATTCAATTTCCATTGAAGTAAATAGGATGGTTTCCATAGACTTTGATGAATACTGGATAAGGTCCCAAAAAAAAAAAAGAAAAATAAGAACTCTTTGTCTTTGAGGGAGAGAGGTTAATCTCTTATTCTTAAAGCCTGCACATCAAAGGACTCCAGCATTGCACAGGATTGCTGCACACTAAGTCCAGTATATGGCTATATTATAGTCATAGTTTGAAATGAAGAATACTTACATAAAATACACCTCCAAAACTAAGGACTTGGATTCAAAAAGATTAGGCTCTTCTCTGTGAAGTAGCACATTATCAATTCAAAGAGATTAATCTTTATGTTAGAAAAAAATACAAGGCCACTCATTTCACTCATAGATTTTCTTCTCATTTCCCTACAACTAACATATAGCAAACCTCACCTGAGTAGGATGTACTTTTATACCTTCAATTTGCCACAGAGCATAGCAAGACATTCTTATACATATTTTCCCTCCAGATGACATAGTTGAAGGTAAAAACCATTTAAACACCACTAGGAAGGAGGGAATACTTTAAACCCTTTCCCAAGATGAGAGTTGCAGTCATTACATGGAAGGTTTTCAGCACAGTCCTCCTCAGGAGATACTACTCCCAAAAACCACTTGGAAAGAAAATGCTTGTTTGCCTGAAAGCCCTTTAGCTCAGTTCCAAACTCAGACTCAGGTTGTGCCACACGTGGCAGAGGTTCCTTTGCAGCAGCCAGCCTCAGGAAGCTCGTGAACAGAGACCACAGTGCATGCAACAACCACAGGTGCATACTAAATAATAATTTCTTCTTTACTCAAGCATCTACAACCAACAAAGTTGTAGTTGTACTCAAGCATCTACAACCAACAAAGAAAGTAGTGGTGGGTCGCTAACTAAGGGTCTCAGTAGTCTGCAGAATTCACAGCTTTGCTTTAGCCCTGAAACATTTGAAGCTGCTTCTGTTTTTCTGTACAGCCATGCTTACAGGAAAGCAGCTGCCTTAATGAACCATAGGAAATGTGCTGGAAAAAAGAGGCTGGGGATGAGACCTTGTTCTGCCTTCTAAGAAGTTTCTTGGCCACTATTTTTCCTCCTTCTAAATCTCTTAAGTAAACACACATTTCACCTATAATATAACTAATCACTTATAATGAAATATATAATGACACTGCATTCTACCTTTTGTTAGAACTGTGCTGGCAGTGTTGATTTTAACTTTATGTTAAAAATAAAGACTGAGTAAGTTCAAACAAATATTCTTAGCAAACAAGTTTTTCTTTGAAGTTTAAAGAAACCAACAAGTGAGAGAAGGTCCTTAGAGGAGTCTTTTATTAAAACTAGAATTCTGCCGACTTCTTTCATTAGCAATGGACAATTCCCAGCATATTCTCATGATGAAATACAAACTGCTGGCATTCTTCTCTGGCATGCGAGCAATGATCCAGTTGTTTCATTCCAAATATGACAATTAATGTTTAGCATATACTTAATAATCCTATACATAATTGCTCACTATTATGTGGCTTGGTCAAATCAGTCAGTAGTTAGTAGTGACTGAAAGTTATCAGATTATGGAAAATTAGACTATGGTTTCATTCCTTGGTAATAATTATCTTTCTTTGCACTCTGAAAACTTGGATATTGGTATCAGAGATTTTTCCTCTCTACCTGTTCTTCCAACTCTGTGACAAATAAAAAGCACTTTTGCATGCTGTAAACTCCAGCTAGAGCCTAAAATCAGACATGTAACAGCAGAAGAAAGACCAGTTGGACTTGCATGGACTGCTCTGCAGGCTGGGAGGACAGCTGGGAAGGAAGAGTTTTATTTATAAATTCGTATAAGCTGCTGTAAGATTAACCTAGAGGAAAAGTCCACCCTTCACCACCAGCAATTATTCAACCATCTTCAATAGCCATTTACTGGGTATGCTTTAATTTGTGGAACCCAAGGCAATTATTTATCATGTCATAATCTGGAAATAATTGTATAGATTACAATGTATTGAAAAGGATTTTTTCTGATGGTTGGCAAGATTAATTATGTATTTACAGCATTAAGTAATTTTCTACATATTTTTCCAAAAACTGTTTGAGTTGTTGGGTGGGGTTTCTTTCAGTGGACAAAAGAGTTACCCAAGTACAATAATACTGGATGTGCAAACACCACAGGCAAATTTGTCACAAACCATATGTTTTAAAAGTATCAACTCAATAAAACATCATTAAAACAACAGATTTTAAGATATGGAAATGAGAAAATGCAAAATTGTTCAATAACCAAGGAAAGCATCCGTGTAAGGAAAACATGCAGCCACAGTAGGCTTTATTTGCTGGCTTCTCTGCTGGCAGCATTGTAATAACACTGATGATGTTCAATATTATATCATTTTTTTCCCACCTATGTACTATATGTGAATGAAAACACAAGAAACTGCAGAGGAGGAAAACACATTCCACTGAAATCAAGAGAAGTTTGTGTCTGAATTAATGAAAACAGTATTTCACTCCAAGTTGAAGTGATTTGCCCCAAGTGGCACAAGTTAGAAGCAGAGCTGCTGGTTGTAATCCACTCCCTCAACTCCTCTTTTAAGTCACTCCACTACATTGCTCACCTGCCTGTCACTGTACAGAACAAGACACATGTTACAGTACAGACCAGCTCTGCTCCACTGTCAGTCATCTGTCCCCCTCTGGATTTAGTCCAATATTCCATGTAACTAGGAAATTACCTCACATTTTGTATTTCAGGTGCAGAGCAGGAAATCAGTACACACTGCAAAACATGCAGAAAATCCTTCAACCTATGTTTCTCAAACTGAGAATCCTTTCACAGATTTCTGAAGAATTCAAGTTTTTGCTTTGCTCCCAAGCACTGCCATAACCAACCAGAGCATTGCTACAGCTTCAGTAGAGTAAGAATCAACTCTCCCCAAATGCCACGTAGGAAATGCGTTGACAACACCATGCAAATACTGTCCCTTTCCCACCCAAATGTGCCCCCAACAGTTTTCACTGCATCTGTCCACGGAGCACACATGTTTTGCTATGACTCAGTTATTTTACTTTTTAGTGCTTATCCATAACAGATCAAATTCTGGTAGTATTTCTCTCCAGAAAAGCAGCTCCAGTTAACACAAGGAATTACTGATGGCAGAACACAAGCAGAACTTGTCCTGGTTTCCTTAACTGGCTAGATTGAAAATCTGTCCAATTAATCCCCTTTAAAAAAAAAAAAAAAAAAAAGGCCTACTAATGCACTCAAAGTTATAGCTCCAGCACTGAAAGCCTTTTGGCCAAATTCTACCAAAGATCCTTTAAGAAACAGGGCTGGGTTTTACTACTTACTTTTGGTCGCTGTGAGGAGGTCATTTACTAATAGGTGGTGGTGGGGTTTTGGTGTTCCTTTTTTTAAGAACAGCTGTGAATATTAACAGCTATATACCTTCAAGATAAATAAAAAAAATTGTTGGGAAAACTCACACCAAAGGATTAAACTTACTGTTAAAGAGTGCAACCTTACTGCTAAACATCAAATTATCTTCTAAGTAAATTAAACATCAGACGAAAATTGTGCAGGACAGAAATTATGCAAAACCAAATCATCTCAAACAATTCATTCCCTGCATGGGATGGGGCCAGGTGTCCAAAAATCCTCACTGACTTGTCTTACATAGAGAAGATTTTGTTTTCTGTCAGCAAGCAGAAGCTCCATAATGATTATCCACCGTTCCCTATATCATCTGTTATCCAAATTCTCTGATGTCGGGTTGCTTTACACTTGATTCCAAAAGTGTTTAGTCTTGGCCTTTTACAAAAAGACAAAGTGGTAAATTAATAGGAAAATCTTAACTAGAGAATGCCAGAAATCCTGCACATTTATGAAGGACATCAGCTGAGCTGAGAAAAAACAACTAGAAGAGACAGTCGAGGAAATAATAAAAGCTGGCAAGCTGCTCCTCGACTTCTGCTGCCCCTTGGTGACTTGAGAGTGTTTTCATCTTTTCTCAAGACAGCACCAGTTACACATGAATGCATTTGAGTGCCAGCCTCATTAAAGTCTCCGTTGGTACCAGCTCCTATAGCCAATGCAAAATTAATATTCAAACTTCAGCTGGGGAGACTGTCACAGTTGCTCCACCAGAGTTTGCATACAAGGAAAACAAGTGTTACAGAACAGGAAAATCACATTAACTGTGTTCTCAAATTGCTGCTCTGAGCATTGCATACTAATATATTAATGTTTGTTTTTAAAATAAGCATCTCCTGCTGGAAGACTGGAGAGAACATAAAAGCAGATGTTACTCCAAGCACCACGACAGTTTGGGGAAAGGAAGGCTGCAGGTCACTGGCATCTGCCTGTCCACTGTCAGGAACAGGGACATTAGAGCTGAACCTAGTTTGGGCAAAACCAATGGAGGGGCTGGACAGAAACAAAGCTTGGAAACTGTTTCAGAGACAAACTTTTGTCTAAGTATTTAAAATACAGATTAAAGACAACTTTAGATTTCATAGAGCCAACTGATTCTGAGTGTAAAGGGGAAAAAGAGATTTTTCTTCTTGCCACTAGTAAAACGATACTTGGCCACCTGAAGTCAGGAAGCATCTGATACTGGATTGGAGACAATTGGGAGTTAATTGATATTTTAGGGGCCTCCCATTCTCCCTCCTCCCTTGCCTCCTTGGGCTTACTTTTCCTCTAGCCCAGTAGAGAAAGCAGCAAACACATGCATAGAGGCTACATGACTCTAAGCTGGTAAAAAGCTGCTAAGCTAACTGATGGCAAATCTGACCTTCCTAAAACGCTTGACAAGAATTTAAGAAGATAAGTATCATCATTTCAAGGAGCAGGATTCTCATGGATATCCCATTAAACTTCAGGAAAAGCAAACCACAACAGGGTGCAGCCTGCACATGAACAGCAGGAGAGGGATGTGCATCTGTAAGATCAATGACAGAGTTATTCAGAGGGAATAGGTACATACAAAATATAAACCAACTTCATTTTTTAATAATATGCTGAATGTTCTCAGGTTCTCCAAGTAAAAAACACTTGAAGATGATTGCAATTCATTCCTCCTAATGTTTCCTTTGACTGCATTATTACTTTTTGTGCCAAGACCCGTCTCAGTACCGCTTCCATACCTGACACCACCTCCATCATGAAACAAAGTTCAGAGCCAATATAAGGAGATAAAAGCAATCTTATTTCCACTCGAGTTGATTCTGTTCCACATCGTATTTATTTTAGAAACCTCATTTTTTAAATATGTGAAATTATATAAAAGCAATACAATAGCTTGCACAGAGCAGTGCTAAATTCGTCAACACCACCTGTCGTAACTTCAGGACAGGACTATAAGTCAATTGTGGTCCAAGTAAAAATGACCTGATTCAGTTGTACTACAATACAAAGTCTTAAAACTTCTTTTATTTAATAAGTCATGTATGACTAAGTGGAACAAGAGATGGCTAATTTTAATGATTCACATATACTAATGTGCATTATTCAAAACAGTAATATTTTATCTAAAAATAGATTGAAAACTACATTCCGGAATTCTAAGCTAAATATTAAAATTTGCTCAATTTCCCCCTTGGAAGAAATATGATTCCATTGCTATTTCAATTTTATGTAAAAGATATAATTAATCTTTAGCAAGCCCAAAAGCAATTTATCACTTAAAGTAGCAGAATTTACCTGTCACCCCTAAAAAAAAAATTGTTCCAACGTAATAAATTCTATTATTGATAAAGCTTTTTTTAATGACAAGCCACGAGGTCAGTAACCTACTACCACAGATTCCACTATTCTCCCCAAATACCACTGCAGACATGGAGAACAGCAATGGAAATTATTGGCCTCAGACCAAGGAATATATAGTAGCACAAGTAAGTTTCACCTTATTCTGGATCAATTTTATTTTTCTTAGGGAAAATTTGGTACAAAAATCCAGCAACAGAAAAGCCAGAGCCGTAATTATGCTCTCCAAGGGAAGGAATGCTCTGTAACAGAGACAGATGGCTTCGGCTCATATGCTGCACTCCCCCCTTTCCAAAGTTCTGCTGCAATCTTATTGTAAGGGCTTTGTAACTTGCTTGTTTGCATCTGTCATCATATTTCGTGAGCTGTGTGCCTTCTGAAAAGAAAAAAAAAGTTTTGTCTTTGAGATGGGAGCAGATTTTGCCCATTTATCATAATAATTCCCTCAACTGGGATACAGTTATTTCCTCACTAAGAAAAATTCAAAGTGTAACATTATTCTATTCCTCTGCTGTCAAGAAAAACAAAATGGAGCATTTTTAAAAAACGGAATAATGCTTTTGGATCAATAAAGACTACAGCCACACAGGTTAACTATCTCCAAAATGTGTTAGGTGGCCTTTTGTCCCTGAATATGCTTGTCCATATCCACAGCTAATTGGAATAACTTGGTCTTATCCAAATAGAACAACCTTTTACTACTGTATAAGAGCTGCAAGACCCAAGGTGAACATCAGATTAGTATTTCCATAATGGTCCTGTCATGTATCTCACCTTTATTTGCTTTAAAACAATCACAGTTTATTTTGCACATGCGCTCCATTTACACCATTTGCCTCCCTGTGCCCCTAAGCCAGTTTTAGTTTGTATTAACAACCAAAGGACTGTCATCTCCTTTTATCCAAATTTATGTGCTACTTTTTATGATGCTAAAACACAGACTACTTTGAAATATGAAATACTTTGTTGGAATGAGTCCAAAGGAGGTCACAAATATGATCAGAGGGTTGGAGCACCTGTCCTGAGGACAGACCAAGACAGCTGGGGTTGGGTACCAGGTAGACTTCAGAGCCCCTTCCTGCTATCTTAAAGGGGCTACAAGAGACCTAGAGAGGGACTTTTGACAAGGGCATGGAGTGTGATAGGATAAGAGGAAATGGCTTAAACTGCCACAGGGAAGGGTTAGATTAGACATAGGGAAGGAATTTTTCCCTATCAGGGTGGTGAGGCACTGGCATTGGCTGCCCAGAGAAGTTGTGCATGTCCCATCNATCAGTCTGGAGAAGAGGAGGTACCAGGTAGACTTCAGAGCCCCTTCCTGCTATCTTAAAGGGGCTACAAGAGACCTAGAGAGGGACTTTTGACAAGGGCATGGAGTGTGATAGGATAAGAGGAAATGGCTTAAACTGCCACAGGGAAGGGTTAGATTAGACATAGGGAAGGAATTTTTCCCTATCAGGGTGGTGAGGCACTGGCATTGGCTGCCCAGAGAAGTTGTGCATGTCCCATCCCTGCAGGTGTTCAAGGTCAGGCTGATGGGGCTCTGAGCAACCTGCTCTAGTGGGAGGTGTCCCTGCTCACTGCAGGTGACCTTTAATGTCCCTTCCAGCCCAAACCATTCTACTGTTCTGTGACTCTAAACACTACTGTCACNCAGTTAGAAAACTTTATGTATCTTGTTTTGTTCCCAAAACCAGTGAATATCAACCTTATTGACATGTCTCCTCTACACTAAAGTCTATCTACCAATTAACAAACCACAGGAACTCATGTCAGAGAAGAAAGGAAGAGAAGGAGAAGAAAGAAGATGAAGAAGGAGCCAACACCCTAGAATCTCCATGTTGGCTCTATATAATATATATAGCAAAACCTAAAAACTACAACTACACACTCTGTGGTACACTAAACAACCATCTCCTCATTTCTTTGGTGTTCTCAGCTCATCCAGAAGTGTGGGTAAATGCTCCCACGAGCTTGGTTCACAGGCCAAGCCTTTTTTGAGGAGCTCTGAGGGTAAAACAAACACCCAGAGGAGCAGGAAAAGTTCCCAAGCTTTTCCTGACTCCAACAACTACCACATCTCAGAGTGTCCACCTCCCATCATGTCTCAAAATAAGCCCCTTTAATAGTTCCAGCTTTAACATAAACATTTTGTGGCCAGGAGAGGTGTACTAAACCCACTGGGTGTAACAGCAGGCAAGAACTAGCATGGTGCAACAGGAGTAACTCACACAAGTTGCAGCAGGACTTCACCTCTCCAACTAAGTAGACCAAACAGGAGAGTGACAACAGTGAAGTTTGTAAATGAAAATGTTACTCATATACATTAAAAATGTAAAAGACAGGATGATATGCAATGGAAATATAACCTTAAGAACTGTTAAAGTAAAAACTTAATTTATTGCATAGAAAGAAGAAAATTGTGATTTTATGGCAAGTCCCTCAACAGCTGGGTTTTAAGGTTGCCCAGAGTACACAGCATTAGTTATGTTTTGTGGTCAGAATTTCAGCTAGCAGGACGAAAATCAACTGAAGGTTGCTAAATCACATGTGTATCTTTCCTGCCTCTACATATCTATCCATCTGTATAAAAATTCGCTGCATCACATAAAGTTGCCAGTAATGCCAAAGTCCCACTTTGATAATTTTATTTTTAATCTCTTTCCACCTTACTCTCTCAAATTGAATAGAGGACATGTCAACTACCAGGCTTAATTTCTGTTCTCATTAGCTTCTACATTATGCAGATGTCAGGTCAGGAAGAACTGTATCAGATAACCAAAAATTAGTAATAATTAACCAATAGCAGTGCAGTTTGCCTGAAGAGACCTATTCTTTCCAAGTGGTAAATTATTTTTTAATTATCCCATTGAGATGGAGACTTCTAATTGCAAATACTCTAAGCAAGGAAAAAATATACACTGGGGAAATCCCAGATTATTAGCAACTGTGCAACTTTCTACATAGGTTTTGCAAGTAATAATACTTTTTCCAGTTAAAAAAAAAATTATTCCTAGAAGACTTTTATTGATGCAGATAAACCTGAAATTTAAGTAGATGAGGATAATGGAATTGTTAATTCAATTTTTGATGTCCAAACACAATTTTTAAAAGTCAAGAAAAGAGACTGAAGCCAGACCTATTTTGAATGCGCAGATATAAGAAAATGAAAGGGGTTTTGAGCAGCAAACATATTAGATGACATCAATATATATGTATTTATTTGGCACTTGAGGGGCATTTCATTTGTTCCAATACAATTCTATAGATCCAGAATTACTCCTGAGCCCTCTACCCCATCTTTCCATTATAGGGAGAAAAGGAGAGACGTTATTTAACACCTGGGAACTGCGAAATTTTTCCACTATCCATAACTACCAGCTTGAATAGCTTCTCGCACAACAAAAGAACTAAAGAAGTCCTAAAATTACCACCAGATGTCCACCAGGACCAGAGTAACCAGGATTTTGGAAACCACATGTTTGTGGCTGCTGTTGAGCACAGCAGCTTTAAATATCCACATTGTTCTGCATTCAGTGGTCAGCAGAGCACAGTTTAGCTGCCTACTGCTGTCCCTGGCCCTGCTCAGCCCAAAGTGACAACTCTGGTTCAACAGAACTGGTGCTCAGCATCCTCCTCCCAGTCCTAACAGTCCCTCATCTTCACCTTCCTCTTCCCCACTTTTGTCTCCTTAAATAAACCCAGCTGCTCTCTCAGGGATCAGGCTGATAACTGCCCCTCAAACTGAGCAAAATTAGAAGTCTATATCAATGTTCTGAGCATCCTTTTAAGATGCTGCATGTAATTAGATGATCTTTAATTTTCTTGCCCTCCTGGGAATAACATTCTTGGGTGGCCCAAGGCAGCAGTAACATTACACCCTTAGAACATCGATTTCTGAGGCCCAAACACCCTGCAACAAGCATTTAATAAAAATGTTGGTTATAAAATCCTAATGGCTAATTTGTCACTTCCAGATTTCATAACAAGCATTATCATCCTCTCCCAGGATCGCAACAAGCGAGGTTCGTACTAATGTGGTTCAGCCACAAACATTTCTATTAATATGGCTCAGGCACACATTTTCTACCTAATCAGCCATCTGTCACTCACTGGAGACTTCCCTCGAAGTTTGAAGGGTAGAGGAGAATATTATGCACTAAAGGTAGAGAAACACGAAATCCTCTTTCATGGCTGCATTTTGGTTTTTTTAAACCAATGTCTTTGCTGCTGAAAGCTGGCAGCAGTACCTAGGTGCAGAAGGTGCACAGATTTCTGCTCTGTGGGTGCAAAATATAGTTTATAGGCCAAGTGAAATCCATAGTCAGCATCTAGTGAACTGCTGGCCTTGCAAACAGCCGTACTGCAGTAAGGAAAAGTCAAGTGTGTCTCCTGAGAGAGAGCCTTTGGGTAAGGCAGGTTGTACAATAAACGTGTACAGATTAACAGCCTTAATTTTGGTTTCCAGAGAGTTTGGGAGAACAAGAGTTTGTCAAAGAATGCCAGTGAGATGTAGTAAGCTTTTGAGCCTACGTTCTTACCACCCTCATTCGTGTTATTTTAAATTTTCCACACAAACTCAAGCTGAAATAGCTGTCAGTAAATCCTTTGTCTCAAAGAATTTTGGGTTGCATACCTAAATCTGTAGTCAACAGTATCAAAGCTCAGCTACTTCTGTGGTTGCAAATAAGCAGGGCAGTACAACTGCTACACCCATTTGGCAACTCTTCCACCCAAACGCTGTTATAACAAAAACAACTCAAAAAAGACAAAGTTTTCAACGAAGGGAAATAATCAGCAATTACCCTTTGCAGGCTTTCTTAAAAACCACTGGAATATGCAGGTTTACACTTATCCTATTTCGCTCAGTGCTACCCTTGCTTTTCAAACCTTAGTGCAGAAGAGAAGCAAGGTCCCTGCAAAGAAGCCACCACAGAGCAGAACACCTCCCACACCAACAGTCCTGTCTTGGTCCAACACTGTGACTTGTAGATCCAGCTCACCTCACCAACTAACCCCTCTATCCCTGGATTGCTTATTCTCACTGGGTTACAGGAGAAGGGGAAAAGAATTATCTCTCAAGAGGCATGAGCCACATCTCTGATTTGACCTAAAACCACACAAGCTGAAACATCTGTAATTAATTGGCTATTCAGTGTATTGTCCAACAAGGGAGCAGAAGATGACATGTTAATTGCTAAGGTCCTTTAAACTCCAATTTGTCCAGTTCCTGTGGTTTGAAAAGATCCCTGAAGTCAGAGATTTTTTTTTGTAATTGTCATTACAGTTATTTCAGTTCAAATGTTGCCCCCAGAAAGCCTATAAATGAAATTTGATTTTATCTGCATCTGATTTTTCCTCTTTAATGTAAGCTTTCATGCAGCTCTTAATTAAGAACTGCTACCTAAGGGAAAATTAACGAAATAAGAACAGTCCTCCAGATGAAGGTTTTAAAGCATGTCAGTGACACAAAGTTTTTTTGCCATGTTGGCATATTTAATTGAGAGAAGAGTGGCAGAAACTGGCTAGAAACACAGATGACCTCTTGTTCTGTGTCAATGCACTTATATCTTGTAATCAGACACTGATATACTGAATATGTCGCTGTGCTTTTTTCTCCCCTTTCCCAAATACAAGTCAGAGAGGAAAAATTGCCTATAGAGTGGAGGTTTGTTGCTGTTATTTCTTTTAAAGAAAACGAAGATGTTATCTGTTGTCCTTTCAAAATGTATAATTTTACTTGAAAACACAAACTCTTCTGTCCAGGTAAATAGAAGTTTAAAAAATGCAGTTAAAATGCCAAAGTCAACAAGACCATTTCAGAATAGCTGTATTTGTATTTATAAAGAATTTGAGGTATTTGCCATATAAAAAACAGTTATTCCCTCCAAATTAAAAAAAAAAAAAAAATAGAAATTCAATAAGAAAAAGACATTTCTTTTCCCTAGCATTTTAAGATCCAAATATACACCAAAACCCTTTTGACAGAGTTTAAAATTATGTTAACTTAATGAACTCTTTAGTCGGCACTACAGTTATCCTTTGAATTCACCAATTCTATGATGAAGCACTTCTCAGACTGCTTTCAACAAAAAGATACATTACAGTATTGTTGCTCCAGTAAATGCAACAAAATAGATTATTTTTTCTGAACACAGTCACTACTGATCTGCAATTGCAAAGCTGCCTTTAAGGCTGTCACTTCACCAGAGAGAAAATGGCTAAACACACAATTATTTTAATAAGAATAAAACACTCCTATGCAAACACATGCAGCAGCCTGAATGTGACAGAGAAGCGATCAAGTCTCAGACAAGTTTTGTAATTTCCTATTAGGTTTATGTCACTTTTATTGCTGCTGTGACACCAGATGCCTTTCCAATTTGGAACTGTGATTTGAAAGAGTTATTTACAAAAATAATTATAATTTTGTCAATTAGTTTTCATATTTTCTAGTGCTGTCACACTACTTTGTTTTCTCAGTTTACTACTGAAATAGAAAGCTGAGTCAAGGAAGACAAGAAATAGTTTCCATTCTCATTTCTTCCTGTCTCAATATATTAAGTTTTCTCAATGTTCAGTCCTTTAACGTGGCTGTTTCCCAATCAAGTCATGTTAACTACACACTGAAAGCAAACCACCTTTCAAAAGCTTAAGAGCTGAGCAAAGAAAGATTTCTCAGAAGAAAATAAACCAACCCCCGAAGGAATCCAGTTAGATATGTCTACTAACATTTGCTCTTTTCTCAGAATATTGAAGTGGCTACAAGGATGGGCTGGAGATGGAAATACAGAGCATGTGGAGAGTTACAAGGCCAAAGAAGTAGCACTGGTGAAACCCCAGGTATAAGACCATAGAGTTCATCACCATGACCTGGGGAGGGGATAGAACTGGGATGTGCTGAAGTTCCCTGTTGCCAGCACATAGCACTACAGACCTTTCTACTGCAAAGGTCAAGGATGTACAGTTGAGACCCTATAGGTTAAGCCCCTGTATTCAAGCAGTCTCTGAGCTATCCATCAGAGAAGGCTGAAAGCACTCTAAGAAAATTTATTGCTGCATGTTGACTGCTCAGATCCCACTGCAGCCAATCCTAGACAGGCTCAGAAAATCCTTCTCACATCCTTATTAAAAACTAAAACACTAAACAAGGGAAACACCATATCTCAAGGTAAGGACTTGGCACCAGGGTCAGTGGACAATTGAAATCAAGGCTGGGAGAATGAATCCACTCACCAGGACACAACCATCAAGGAACAACTTCTATGGGAACCTCTTAATTTCTTTTACAACTTCCCATATCGTTTGACTTCTGCCTAAACAGTCAATTATTCTAGTTTATAGTATAATAAAACCTGCCCTTTTTTCCTCCCATTTCAAAGCTTTCTAACATTCATTGGAGTCATTGCAGTCTCACCTTTAAGCAGAGGACCCTAAAATCTACTTCTAAAAACAACCACGCCTGCAGCTTGTTTAAAAAACAAAACAAGAAACAAACAAAATATCCACAAACAATAAAACTGGGCATTAATTGTAAGTTCTAGATGTATCTCAACTTCCCTTAAATAGGTTTTTCAGAAAAATGTTAATATAGTTTCTTGCCTTGTGCAACCTTGCCTGTCCCTCATGTCACTGTCTCCAGAAATGAGAGGCTGATTTTCAGGAATGAAAATTCATGATGGAACACCGAAAGGAAGGTAAGAAAGTGAGAAAAATAACTTTAAAACCTGATTACTCAGTGATGAATACATACAATTTATCTGCGTCTGTGAGTAATTCCTATCTTAGAACAAGGGATTAAAAAAAAGTAGGAGGTTTCTTCCCCTCAAGTTTTGGTTATACTTTCATGCAAATCATCTAGATCCTATCTACATACCCCATTATGTAAAATAAGTCTTTGTGGAAAAGTGTATCACATTTTCCTATGACAAACATGTTTGGAAAAAGCTTCACCTGAAGACAGTGAGGTACAGTGCAAGGTTCTCTATTTGGGGCATAAGCGACACCTTCTTAAAAAGCTCACAATTGCAGAGGTTCCTGGAGAGGTTGGATTCAGTTTCTGCTCTTCCTTAGTCTTCTTGGGAAGAAATTAGAGAAAGATTGGCTTTCTTTGTGAGCTCCTAACTTAGCTCCTGAGTAAGACTGAAGTGGAGTGGAGCAGCAGGGAACCAGAGCAAAACAAGAGTATTTGGAACTAGAAAATCGAAAGCACAATCGATATACATGAGAGGATGTAAGAGCATCCAAGATTAGTGAACAGTAAAAGGAGCACAGGCCATGGAAAGAGGTTTAGCAAACACATATTCTGGGAAAGTTGCAGAATGTGAAATATAAATTGCCAGATTATAAAGAAACAGAGATGAAAGTTTGATTACAACAACTTGGAAGGCTGGAGAATTGAAGAATTTTCTCACTGACTGAGAAAAAGACCATGAAGGGGAAAAAAGCACACACCAAGACGAGAGTGGAAGTAGAGACAAATAGAAGATGGCTTGAGATAGAAAAAGAGCACAAAAACAAGTATTGGATACAAAATTTAGAAGTATGCTTCTTAATCTGCTTAGATAAAACTTTATTGTAAAAACTACTGTGCTACAATGGTAACAGCTAAGGCCAGTCACGGCTCCAAAACACTGCTACGAGTTGAGAAGATGTGACTTGGGTGACACATGAGCCTCACTCAGAACAACCAAAACCCCTGTCCCAGTGACCTGCCAACTCTCCTCATGCAGTCTACCCAGACATAGCCACCAGCCATCTGGGTATTGGGATATAATGGACATAAAATTAAAAAAAAACCCAAACTGGAGTCATACAAGGACAAAACCACACAATTCTCAATAAAATCTTGTTGTGAGATGGATGTAAACCTGTCCAAAACACAGGAATGCTTCACACTGAAACAGAACTAATCACTTCAGCTCCAGCTTGGCAACTGGTGTGAATCAGAGACACACTCACACAGGTTGTCTGCCTTCAGCAGATGGTGGAAAAATGTGCATAAAAGCTTCCTAGCTTTTCCTGTGCACATAGTAACCCAATGTCCAATCTCTGAGGAATGCAATCCTTGTGCGGCAAAGTTGGGCTGCAGAAAAGAAAAGAGATGCCGGATGGTTTAACGTCAAACTCAACCACTTCCCTTAATTTTAGGGTTTGGTTTCTTCTTTTTCAAGAACTCTAGTGCCACAGAAGAGTTTTTTGAGAATAACTCAAGAAACACACACACACACAGTGGTTTAGCCTCACATTGTGTTTTCATAATCCGAAATGTCTTGAGAACTTTCATTAAAAGCATTTTTTAATTCTTTAAATTCCCAAAAGTACAGCTCTACAAGGACATTTATTCTCTTAGATGAAAAGGTTTGGTCTGAGTCCTGCTTATCTCTCAGCAAACCCTCACTGCAAATGCTCCTCAAGTACTGTACCTGACACAGCAAGGTACAATTTAAAAACTATACAGCTGAAAACATACATTCATGCCTTCATGTTAGCAGGAGACTGGAAAGGCTGGGACTCTCCAGATCAGAAAGGGAAAGGAAGAGGTGAGCTGAAATCCAGGTTTACAAAGCAGCACCCTCCGTGGAGAGGCTGAAAAATCCATGTGAAAGGTATTTAAAACTAGGACAAAGTCCATTTAAAACAGTCGAAATCATTTTTCACCCAGTGGGCAGAGGACCCTGCGAGCTTCCTGGCAGTAGAGGCAGCCTGCAGCGTCAGGTCAGAGATGGTCTCAGATGCCTTTGTGCAATCTTCTCTCTTCACTTCCCAAAAAGCAGAGCAACTGATGAATTCAAGGTAAGAGGCACTCCCTGGGATGGTGGAGGAAAAGACAAAGCCATCAGAGGTGCAGTTTGCATCCCACCTCACACATCCAGAGCTCATCACCTATCCCCAGCCCAGGCACGCAGTCCTGCCAGAGCCATATGTCCCACCATATGTCCAGAGAAGCACTGGCTTGAGGGACAAATGGACTCACCTTCCTGCTGCTACATCACCTTCCTGCTGCTGCACTCGAGGCTTCTGGATCAATGCTCTTGCACTGATCAATCAGGAATACCAGGATTTATGCTTGAATTCCCTGAGCAGCAATTGAATCAGATTACTTTTGATTCGATGCAGACTTAGATTCCTACCAGCTTTCTGGCTTCTTGCATTTGTATTTCCTAGATGCAGCCTGGTGAACAAAGAAGCCAGGTTAACAGATGGGAAGGAATAAAATTGAAGATCTTGGATCCATTTCCGCTAAATTGACAAGCACATTTCTATAAACTAGGTATTATAAACATCACACACAGCCAACAAATGAAGTGATTGGCTCCCTGAGATACCTGACAAAGCTACCCAGAGAAATTAGACATGGCATCTTTGAATGCCCCAGAAGGGGAAATAAAGAGAGGTAAATTCATAAGCTTATTCATAACCACCAATCTTATTCATAACCACCTATTTCACAGCATTACAGACACAAAACCTCGGATTTTTACAATCTCAGTCAGTACTTCTCATAGGTAATGTCAGCTTCAGCAGTTTGCTAAAGCAGTTAATTCAAAAAGCCACAAGTTCCCCTAACACATGAAGGCATTGCAGCTGTTTTACATTCAGGGGTTTGTGTAATGCTATCAATTCTCCTCCATTTTGTTTCTTCTCCTTGTTCCCCCAGAAGAATAAAAATAACTCTGAAGTGAAAAAGAAAGAAATCATTCCTTAACTACCTTGAGAAGTATGTTGGTGTGACTGCAAAAGCCAAGTAAAACTGAGAGATACAGGGTCTTGAGATATAAAAACTGCCACAGTTACTGAAAAATCTCTGAGATTTTCCTCAGAAGCATCTGAGAAGATTCCATGAAATTTCATGGTATCAGAGGACATAATCTGCTATAGTAAGCATCAGAAATTTTCCTAAATGAAAACAGAAAATATCTGATAAACAAATGACGAACACTTGTAGGGAAATGAAAATTCTTATGCATGAACAGGAGTGTGATGCAGGGCAGTACCCCCCTTTTCCCTTAAGAATTACAGAACACTTGAAAGAAATGAGAAATTCTGATGAATGACAAATTGTATGAATGAAAGAACCTGGAAACCAAGAAGACAGATCATGAACTTCACAATATGAAGATTTTTTAAAAACTCATCTTTCTGCAAAACACATATACACAATAAAATATTCAGCAGATTTTTAATAATACTCATTTTGTTACACATTTGCAACCATGCTGATTTTTCTCCCAGAAATCGCTTGCACAAGCAGCAACTACGTTCTTAAATGCAGAATTAACAACTGTTAGCAATAACATCATTTTGCTCTTAGGAAGTACAGTATGAAATCCATATTATTTTTTCATTTTCTAGAACTCAAACTACTGGCAGTCTTTGAGCCTCATCCTCCAAAGTTACTCCAAGGTAAGAAAGGGAAGATAATGACCAAGGGCCACTCAGGAGCCGAAAACATCTAGTTTTCATCATGGTCTTGAGAATGGTTGTATTAAGAGATTAGTCAGGCCTAAGAAACAATCTTCTTTATTTTACTCAGTTTGAAAACAGATACACCTTACAAGAGCAGTAGAAATCAGTATCAGTCTGAACCGCAATGAGACTTCACATTCAGAAGTGCAACTGGGGTCACAAAGAGCAGAAAAGGAGAATTTGACTAGTACAGTGATCCATGAACTCAATTCAAGGCAGTAAATAACATCTCTGCTGAGTGAGTTATAATATTTTATAAAACAATAACGAATTACTACACTTTTGATTGATAGAAAAGTGTTTATCATACCACAAGCAAAACTGTTGCCAATGTAATCTTTTTTCCTAGGGAAAGGGACTTCTGTGATCATTCCTTCCTGTATTAACTTTCAGCTTGCTAACTTCAGAGGCAGAGATTAAAGGTATCAAATGTTTGTATTGTATGTAAGTTGTATATTTTGCAACAAATCATTGAGTTGGTGTGGTGTGGTTAACACTTCGCCAGTCTTACAAAGCAGGAATCTGCCAGGGCACAGAGACCTCTGTCCCAGCCAGCAGCTAGGTGGGAAAATAAAAAAATACAAAAATTTTAAAAGCATACAAACAAAAAGAAGAAAGCACGTAAAGATGGCATTTGAAGACATGGAGGGAAAGATAGACTCTGACATCTGGGTATGAGAACATATTTACATCAATACACATCTGCACAGACACTCCAGAGAAAAATTCATGGGCCTTTTAGACCAAGAAGAATAAGAGAATTGTTTTCACTCTTGCAGCAATCCATGGACATGGTACTGAGTTTATACTGAAGATAAATGTTCAGTTTATTACTCTTGGTCATTGCCCACTGAAGGAGATGAAAAGCAGTCAGTAAAAAAAAAATCTGGTGACCCTTTATGCTATATAAAGCACAAAATATCCTCTTGTTTCCTCTTGTTTTGTGGCACAATGAAACTGGGAAATATACTATTCTTCATGCTTGAGGGATTGTACTATTCCTTCAAGTGAATAGTACAACAGGTTTAAACAATTTAGCCAAGATTATTATTGAAAGTTTTGCCATCTAATCAAGATCGAGATTTTACAAAAGTTTTACTATGTTTTCATCATATAGAGAATGAATCCATTTCAAGTCTAACTATCTAAAGCTCAACCCAAGCTTAGTGACTTAGAAGCAAAAGGAAAAACCCCAAATAATCTCTACTATTTCTTCTCCTTCCTTCCTCTCAGAAAAGAAGCATTTTATATTTCCCATTACACCTTGATTTTACCACTCTCTTGCACACCAAAACTGTTGACTGGCCAGCTTTAAATGTTTATAGAACAAGCTGACTGTATATATAAAAGCCCTGAAACATTTGAAAACTAAAAGCATACACAAAAACAACATCCCTGTCACACATCAAATGAGAATAAACTCCAGGTGCTACTATGCAGGAAGGTGTAAGAGATAAAACAGTAATTCAGATAAAATTGCTGAGAAACTGAAAATATCACAGGCTTCTATGATGGTTTTTATAAAAATAATGTTTTAGCTCATAAGATAACTGATTTTTCTTCAACTTTTGGTAGTACTAGGGGTAGTATTTCCCGTGTAAAGATGCAAAAGCAGTCGTGCAGGAGCAGCATCATATGTGACTACTGTGCACCACTGGAAGGTAAGAAACTTACTTCAGAAAATGTATTAATTTAGAGTAGTAACAGACACCACAGTACAAATTAGCTGCTGCATTTGACAGCACCTAAGTGTTATCAAAATGCCTCATTTGAGATTGTCAGTGCATGCTCCCACAGGGGCAATGAGCTGCTGGTGATCCTGGTACCCTACAGAGACCACAAGCAACAGGTCTGACTGAGCACCATTTACCCAATTAATAAACTCTAAAACAAACTAGCACTGTCTCTCATTATGAAGTCTAAGAAATACTTCACATTTCTATCAGAGGAAATTATTCTCATTTATTTTAAAAGATTCTGTCACATTTGTAAAAAATGCTGATACACAACTATTGTTACTGAGAATCAGGTGAGCAACTCAAGCTACACATGGTAGAAACAGCTACTCCTCCTCAAATGATCCAAACCCTTGTAGTAACAGTAATTAACAGAAAAATAGAAATTACAGATTTATGTGCTACCTTAAACATGAATACTGGCAGCGTATAAACAATTCTCTGCAAGTTGCTGTTTTAATTAGTCCTTGTGCACTTTGTGTGAAAATGCACATTCCAGCAACTTACTGTTTAAACATTAAATTTAGAAATTTATATTGCAGAAGCGATAAAAATCAAACAATTAGCTGAGACTCATACCCAGCCTGTAATTTCTGGCTATTATCACTACTGGAGTACGTATTTTTTTATATACACATGCATATATATGAAAAACTAATTCTGAGATAAACATTCCATAAGCTGTCACTTGTGTCTTTCAGATTTACTTTTCCTCTAAGAGTTTGATTTCACTCTACTCATCTGTTTTATATAACTATTTAATGCTAAACTTTTAAACTATTTAAGCACTTGTACTGCAAGTGTAACATCACCTATTGCACAATGCATTCAAAATTTTTTTTCTGAATCCATTTCTTTCAGAAACCAACTTTCCCTGATGTATTTTTCAATTCTAGGAAGGTAATAATTCCATTATTTTCAAAGCACTCATTATCGACTGATGTGTTGTGTTAGGCTGCACTTGAACAGCTGCATCCTGGCTGGTTTCATAACACAGAGGAGTTACAACCTGATACTGCACGTCCTGGCTTGTTTGCTCCAGCCTTGTAATTTCTTTCCTTGTTTTGAAATCGAGTATCCTAAATTTCAATATACTTTTGAAGCAGCTTGTTGCTTTTAATGATCACCACCATTTTGAAGCTAAGCTGAATGGTGCCTTCAGGGCATCATTATTAAGGGAGAAATTCACTGATGCAGACACCAGCACATGCTGCCTCTCAGGCTCTATTTTTATAGACCATTAGAAATCTGCCACGTTTTGTCACATTCCCACATTGTGGCACTTCAGGGCTTTGCCAGCACCTACCCTATGTGGGATTATTCTGTCAAATCTTCTGAATACCTTGCTGAGTCTTCAGGGGTTTTGACAAAATTCAATTCCAACTGCAGTACCTTCCCCACCCACCCCCAGAAAAACACCCACTACCTTCAACCTGCCTTGTACCTGTCTGTAAAAACTCCTAAGAAACTGAGTCAAAGCAACATGTTTCTTCACAGAGAAGAGCAAGTCACAGATACCTGTAATAAGTGCTTGGCATTGTGTCCATAAAGCTCAAGCAGCTGGGCAAGGAATTTTTATTGCTGCATAGTCTTACCTCCTTCAGAGACCAATACTGCACTCACCTGTGCATGGGCATTGCATGGATTCCCTTAGGGCTCCCAGTAAAAGCTGAACACCATAAGATATTTCACTGCATCCTGTGGAACATTCCTGCCTCAACCAATTTTGGGAGAGTTACCTTTCCTTTTTCTTGGTATTGTAGTTTCTTCACTGCTATGAATTACCCTTTCTCTCTCCCACTGTTTTTGTTCCATAGGATTTGCTGGTACTTCTCTTTGGCACCAAGCAGTACCAGCTGCTTTCATGCACAAACAATGACTACTTTTCCATTTCTATTAATATAAAAACCAAACATTTTCATAACAAATATGATCCAGTCACCAATACTTTTTCTTCACTCCCCCTATTTTTTTTTTCTTTAAAGAAGTAAAAACACTTACTAGTATTCCATAAACAAAGTTTAAACATCAGATATCTGGGATATTCCTCCTCCTTCCTCATGTGAACTCTATCTGAAAAAAGCTCAGCAAAGGGAACTATCACCATGATTCCCTGGTTGGTAGCAGCACCACTGAGGGTATAAAAATGTGCAAAAAAGGGGGGTTTTGCCAAAAAAATACACCATATGAGGACATTTTATAAGTGCCACAATCACCACTGACAGACCCCAGCAGATCCTGAGATCAGCTTCTGCCTGTGCCCACCCAGGGGAATACTTTACTAACTTTTACAGCATCACAAGATACTTAAAAAGAGAACTTGGTTTCATTACATCTAAGAAACAAAATATACTAACAAACTGGAGTTCAACCTGTGAAAATTACCACTACTAAGTGAAATGTCATTTAAAGCACCAAAATGCAAACTAAGAGCTTAACAAATTCCTATTTCACATCCAATACCAAATCCCATGTAAACTGATGAGGGGCACACATGCAACAAAGTACTTCCAATAATAATGCTCCAGATCTGACTTCCTGTGCCTGAGTTTTGTCTTTTGCTTTGTTACACTGTGTTTGGCACCTGCTGCAAACAAGCAAAAGTAGGTTAGGGAGAAGGAGCAGGGAAAAAACCTATTCAAATGTACTTTGAATAATTAGAACAATTGCCTAATTGTGGATGAATTATTTAAATACTGCACAAACTTTCTTTATCAGATTTTATTACATGGTCAAAAATTTAGCTATGACAAGGTATAGGAAGGGTTACAATGTCAGGCCTGTCGATGCACACACACCACTGGCAGAAAAAATCCAGTAACTGAAGCAGAGGAAGCAGAGACAAGGACACCTGTCCACCTCCTGCAACATCCTCAATTTCTGACCACCACCATCCCCACTCCAAAGCCCTGAGCAAGTGAAAGAGTGCAGCCATCCAGTACTGAAGAGCTATGTTTAGAAAAAAAGAAAAAAGTACTTCATGAAGTTTCTCATTCATTTGGATAATCTTTTCCAGTTCTAGGATTTGGAGGTTTTCAGTTCTTTAAACAAGTGTTGCTTACACTTAATGCAATATGCAGTGAGCACACGGTAGGAGTGAAAAATAAAAACCACACCAAATCCTCAGTTCTTTTGCAATATTGAAAGAAAATTTAAGTTATAAGGAGATTTTATTCATCTTATTTGAGTTTGCAAGCCCACACATTTGTTTAACATAGGTAACTGAAAACTTAGAGATGATTTTTTTTCCTGCCTTATAACTGACAGCTGCAATTTAATCCTACCCATTGTAGTTGAGATTTACAGGTGGATTTTAGCTCTTAATAAACTGGAAATAGCAATCAAGGTTTGGCTGTCAATTACCATCCTATATACATCTGGGTAAACCACTATATGCAGAGCAAACAAACTCAATTGGTGCCAGCTGAAGGTGAAGGATGGAAGTAAATCTGTAGAAGAAACACAAGGTCCCATTTTCTCTATGTTGTAACCTTTCCAGAAAAAGTATTTCCATTTTAACTGCACAAAAAAAGTGTTTTCGTTTCTTATATAGAAAAAAAAAGGTAAATATTACTTAAATTGCTCTAAGTGCTTCCCTGCTCTGAACACTTACTTTCCCAAGTTTTGGGTTATAAAAGCAAAGATACAAGTTTTTTGTTGCCTTTCAGGAAGTCATTGCAACCTGATCTTTCATTCTCTAAACACATTAGAGACTCACAGTACTGCTCTACTGCTTTTATCCCTTTTAAAAATTTACATGCAAAAAACTGTCTTGAATTATTTCATTTGCATGGTAGCACTAAGCATGAAGCATTTTAATGGGAAGAATTTTTACACAGCCATTCACAGCACCAATATACATGAACTAAGTTAAGCCAATGGCAAAAAGATGTGTTAAAAGCACCCACCAGAAATTATTACTATTGAGGGTTTCTGAGTGAAACTACCATCCTTTGCAAAAGAGTGACTCAGTAGCAACTTCCATTTAAGAGGGAAGATAAGTTAAAATATCAGAACATATTTCTGACCAGGAAAAAAGAAAGGGATATGCCTGATAAAAGATGTGTCATAAATTCAAGTTACTGGAAGCTAAATGAAAAAATAAAGTCATTTTAACTACCTCTATGTGATGTTTATAAGCCAAAACTTTTAAAATTCAATGCATGACATTACAGAAATAAAATTCACTGACATGCAAATCTTCCAAAAGTGAAGTCAGCTACTTCTTAAAAAGTATATAGCACAGGTCTTGATACCAAGTAAAAATCACAGCAGACTGCCCAGGTACTCTCCTGTCAGCACTGAGCATCCTCAGCTGCTGCTTTACAGCTTTAAGGAACTCTTGGAATGCAAGGGTGACAAATTACAGGGAAGACTTGCCCACAAGCTAAATTAAAAGAGTTTTGACTACTCCCATTACTTGTGCATTTGCACTGCCTTGCTCATGTGTGTCTGCTGAACCTGACCCCAGGCCAGGACTGGATGGGCTCTGAGCACCTGCTCTAGTGGAAGGTGTCCTTCTCCATGGCAGGGGATGGGAACGAGATGGTCTTTAAGGTCCCTCACAACACAAACCATTCCATGATTCTATGATTTATCACTTTTGGAGCAAAATGTACTCCTGCAGTGTCCCCAGGGCAAAAACAACAGCACAGAAGTATCAATTATCCCCTTTCTTCACTACCTTTTTATCTGATCATGAAAAAAAAAAACCCAAACCAACAAAAAAAGACAAAATCTGGTGGAAAAAAACCAACTATCAACTTAAGTCTGAAAACAGATTAATTGTAGTTATCTTTTGAAGTGTTAGATAATGATTGGAACTATAATGAGTTTCCAAGTAAGGCTGAATGTCACAAATTCCACATTAATTCAAACACAGATTCTTAGAAAAAAAAAGAAATCATACTGACTTGTTAGGACACACTGTTCAGCCAGGGTTCAAAGTAAGAGACTGGAATTTAGTTTTTGCTGTTACAGAGATGTAGTTTATAATTCCACAGTTAATAGCTGAAAGTATTTTCACCTAGCAATAAACCCAACATTTACTACAATCCTAAGACTGAGATCACAACATTTACTACCACTGTAGAATAGAAATTACAAACAGCTTTTGATCACTGTGGAAAGGAGGAGTTCCAACGCTTGTGCAGGATGAGAAGTCTCTGTCTGCTTCCCTCCATTGCCATACCTGCTCCACAGGCTCAGAAAGCAGCAAATGTGGAGAGGCACAGCCTGGCACTTCTGCACACCAGAAACCAAGGAGCACACGAGAAGAGCCACATACAATTACAGCAGATCCAAGCTGTGTGAGGCTGCAATTACAGCCAAGCATTCAGCGTAAGATTTGAGAGCTGCAAATGCTGCCATTCTCCTCACAGCAAACAAGTTGTAATTTTGACCTGCAACTTGACACAGCCACCAAAACCAAGCAGATGGCAGACTGTAAATTTCCATCTGGAATTCAGTCCCAAGAAAACAGATCCATTGGAGACATTTTTGTAACATTATGGCAACAGCAGCATTAGTTCTAATGATGTGAAATACCAGGTACCTATCTGAAGAGTATCTGTCATTTATATTCTTCTGACTCTTGAAGAAAGTGGGGGAAAAAAAAACCCAAACAAATTATACTGTTAGTAAAAGCAAACCTTCTTCAGCTATTACAAAGACAAGTAAAATGGTCAACTTGACCTACAGCTTAACAGTTTTACCTCATTCAAGAAATAATACAGCAAGCTGAAAAACTTAAACCTAAAACACTTCACACAAGATATGAAAAAGGAAGCCATTTTTGCTTTGTTTTACAATTAACACTGGTATCAATTGGTCAACATTTGAAAGGAACCCACTGCTGGTTAAGGTATGATTCTAAATCCACTAATTTGGTGGCTCTTCCTCCTGCACAACAGATTCTACAATATTTTAAACAGAATTAGCAACTCCATGAATTCTTTTCTTTAGAAGGCGATAAAGATGTTATTTTACAGCATATTCGGGTTTTTTTACTTCCTGCATAAAGACAGGTAACAGAAAATATGACAAAATCATTAAGCCTAATCCAAGGTACAAAATTAAGAAGACTTATGTCAGTTTATGTGGCTGAGCCCTACTCTGACCCTTCCATTTGTGCTTATGGAAGTCAAGTCTTCTCTGCTTACCTTGGAACACCATCTGGCTACTTGGAGAACATGTTGGGAAGAACCTTGCTAAGGTGTCTCAGTTCAAAGGCTCCCCATGTTTCTGAACAAGAAGCCACTTAGCTTGACATAAACTGGTAGTGATATCCACTAAAATCCAGTCCAACTGCCTGGAAGTAGCAGTCTGAAACAGTTATTGCAAGCAAAGAAGTGAAAGATGCTACTTTTAATGTGTTATGACCAAGACAAAGGTCTAAATTAGACATTTTTCTTGGGTTAAATACTTCCCATCTTTGTCTATAGGGAATGGAGAGATATCAGTTACTCCAAAAGAATCTACCTCAGCTGTGGGATGCCTCTTTAAGGAAAGGCTGGATTGCCTTCAGAGATGCACTCTTGCTCCACTGCCTATGGAAGAAGCAGAGGATGAAAATGGACAGTGGAAAGGGAGACAAACTCATCCACAGATGGAAAAAAAATACAGAAGATATACATTACTACCAAAACAGCATGCCTTTGGCTCACCTGAATAAAAGAGAAAATATAAATGTGAAGTTGAGAAAGGTCTTCTTCCCACACAGAGACAACTGAAATTCAGCTAGTCTGTGTTTAAGATAACAAGGCTTTTCCTCAAGAAAAGTCAAGAGTCAAGCCCTGCCCATGGCTGGTGGTCAGAACTAAATGATCTTCAGGGTCCCTTTCAACCCAAATCATTCTGTGATTCTCTAGGGCAGGCTTGTAAATGGACAAAGTGGACAAGAAGCTACAAGCTCTCCTGCTGCTACTAACAATCCAAATACTCCCTGCTGACTTGCTGAACTGCAACATTATGCCATTACATGGGTATATTAAATCTGAGAGCTATGAGCCCAGAGCATCTTGTAGAAGAAAAAAATCAATTTGGTTGTTACTTGGTTAGTTATGGCATGGTATAATTAGCCCAGCTCGTTAAACCTAAGACAATGAATACAGAACATCTTGTATAAACTTTATTGACAATACTACATATATAATTTGCATCTTGCTGAAATGAGCAATTACTGCATCAATTTTCTTTTTGAAAGGATAAGCTTCATATTACTTAATGCTAAAAGAAACTGAGATTTCCACACAAATTTAAGCTTCTAGTCATTATTCCCTGAAACAGAAGTCATACTAAAAATGAGTTTTTACAGCTTTGCCTGGAATAAACCTGAAGAGTCAAGTAAACATTGTCAACTTCTTTTCTTCTCAAAACCTCCACATCAACATTCACACTTTATCTGCCCCCTGCAATTCTGCTCATTTCCCCCTTAGTCATTTCACCTCATCATAGCCACCACTACCCCAACACTGTCTGTGGAGGCTTTTCCCCCCCCTCATTCACTTATATCTTCTCAAAACCAGCTAGTCTTTACAAAGAGAAAAAGCAGTAAAAAATTACTCTCTGCTGTCATCACGCTACACCCCTACTACTACAAAGTTTTTCTACAGAAGTTCCTCCTCTCTGCTATTTAAAATATAATTTTGAGAAAAGAGCTGACTACCAGGGCAGCTGTGTGAGGAGCAGATTTCTAAGCACCTCCCTCTCAACTACAATTTCTATTTTTAAATATATTTTTCCTCTGACACTGAAAAAAAGGAGCATTAAAAGAATGGTAACTAACTGCCTTAAGTCCCATGCCACTTACATGTAAGAGAGAAAGCCTTGGTTTACAATTACTACCAAGATGTTTTGGATGGAAGAAGCCTCCCTTTGCTGTAGATGATTTACTGAATGATGGCCATGATTTTTTTTTACCAGGAATTGCAGCAAAAAAGGTCTTGGTTATTGAGGGAGAATGTCAGTCTCAGATTTCCAGGGTGGGGAGTTCAACCAGGGATATAAAGTGTCCCCAAAAGAACTGTGAGGTAACTAATATGACTTCTGAAAAACAAATAGAACAAGCAGCCTTCAGAAAAGTGGTTAGAGCTGCAAATGGGAATTGTTACTTTATTACAAATAAATTGCATCTTAGACATTAACAGTTTGTGTGTCCTATCAGGCATAAAATTTCAATCCTGTTTCATTTGTCTCCCAGTTATATGAATTGTTTACAATATTCACTGATTACAGTTATATTAGAAAATAATAACCAAGGAGTAAGAAAAGCAAGTCCGTTATTTAAATCTAATGTTTAATTTTGCTTTGCATCGATATTCAGCAATATCAATTGGGTGCAAATAGGTTCTGTGCATGCTATTTAAACAGCAAGAACAAAGAAACTTGATCAACAAGAGGAAATGCATAGAAGAACAGAAGAACGAAGGGACTACATTAAAAGTCATAAAGCATTTTTAAAAGCTTCATTAGATTTAGAAACGTATCAAAAACCTACATCTTCTGGAAAAATCTATAAAATTACACAACTGAAATTAGAAAGCATGAGATTTCCTGTAACAAGGGAGAAGAATGGAATCTGAAACTTCCCTCTACAGTTCAAAACCCAGCCCTTATGGAAGCACACAGCTGCGTCCAAGTGAAAGAGATAGGCAGCTCAACATCATGTATCAGTAACATATGGCTTAAGGCAGGTACAAAGAGATTTACTTCCCATGTGATCCATTAAAATCTCCAGATACGTTTAAAGCTCACGCTGTGGAATTACAGTAATGGAACTGTCCTGGGACCTCAGAGCTCCAACCACAAGTGTCTTTTGTTAAGAGAGCTGCCAAGGCTTGAATTTCCATTTAATATCAGTTTTCTACAAAAATATAGATAACTTATCTAAAACAGATGGACAAACATGTGTTTTAACATAAAGCTTTTGGGGTTTTTTGGTTTTAGGTTTTTTTATTAACCCTTTAAACATATCTTCAAGTCTCACTGGGATCAGGCTTCAGGAAAGCATTTCCTCCTACCCTCTGGGTTTGGGCACTACCATTTAGAAGTCCTAATACATATTCTCCTAAAACATGAAACATTCGGAAATAAAATCACTTTGGCACACAAACTAAAGAAATAGCAACTAGATCATCAAAGACTGATAATACTGCTTTTTTAATAACACTGATTTTTTAAGTATTTGCATAAGGATAGAAAATGCAGATAACTTGCCCTATAATTCCTATAGTGTACTATAAAAGCAAAAGCTTGCTAAGATATTGAAAAGCAGTCTTTATCTCAATCTTTCCTCTGAACAGAGTCAACACAAGGATTGAAAAGTTGAACAGGGGAGCAAGGTTAGCTCTATCTAGGCCAAGCTGACCAAGAGTATGTGTATACATATAAAAGTACAAATACGTAAAACCTCTCCAAATCTCAGGATTGTCTTGTGTTGACATGCAAGGTAACATCTAAGGGAATATTGTTTTACTTCCATGCAAGTTTGCCCTAAATGCTCTCCCCAGATGTTACTTTCCTCATGAGTCTCTGAATAGACTTTCATTAAAAGTTAACATCTGGAAAAAATTAAATTGGAGACAAGTAGTTAAGATGCTACATTAATTAAACTATCAGTTGATTATAAACCTATCCCATAAATTCCTTCAGCACTGCCCTGTTTCAAGACTCATTTAAGAACCTGGCGACTCACGAGAAGCTTGGCAAGTTCCCTGAAAAGGGACACTGTTCCTGTTTACAATGCACAAAACTTCTCCTGCCATTAAGCTTTATGAAGACCTGGCTCGTGAGCATCTCATCTGCTGAACCCAGAGAGAGCTCAATTCTGCAACACATTATTTGATGAATGAATACAAGTCTTGCACTTGAATTGCCTTCCTTAGCAGCACTTCCTTGCGAATTTCATTACATGAAGCAGTTTTGACTCCATTACTATTACACACTTCAAAATTATAAATGTGTGTTGAAAAAACTTGTGTTCAAGGCAGAAAATGCAAATACTCTCAGGCTTCCTGGCTGCTTTTAGAGGCACAAGCTGTGCAAAGCCAGGCCATCCCTCATCTTGGAGCTGGTGCAGGCAGCATGTTGCATTTGCTTTCCCATTAGAGAGTTCAGCTGCTGTGACTATTTTCCACAGGAGAAAGCTCCAAAGACTTCTCTATCATCCAGCTGAAATTTTTCAGTTCTCTCAAATTTATTCCAATTTCCAAACCAAAATATGCCCTTGCAGGCACACTCCTTGGGAATGAGTGGATGTGTACTCTGCCTTCATTACCCCCACGCCTTCACCCTCCTCCTCTCATCCAGGGGATGCCTCTCCAGGCTGTCACCCAGACAACTGCATATTTTAGGAATATATATATATCACAATGATTTCCAAACACTTGGAATTCAAAACACAGGGATTTCTAAAGAATTTGGTTACTTGTATGAAACAGCTAAGAAACAAAGAGGTAAATAGAACCTGACAGAGGGAAATTTGTCACTGCCAAGGCAACAGGGAACCTCACCCCGAGGCTTACTACTGCTGCAGCCCACCAGGCGTGAGCCTCAGCCTCCAGCTTGCTGACACACACCTGAAAGCCACAGTTTTGTTGTTATCAGCCAAGCAAACGTTAGTTAACAAAAGCTTTCCAGGAGCCCAGTAGGAAATTTCAAGGAGAATAAAGGAGTGCCTTTAGCTTCGTTTTAATCAAGCGAAAATGTTTAAGCACAAAGCAGCTGCAAGAAAAATTACTGTCATTAAAAAAGACCAAGCTCTACCTCTACTCCCATCTCTCTTCATTACACTGCAATCTCAAACCTAAATTCTTAGAGGAATTTTATCCTTTGTATTTACATTCCAAAACAATATTGGCTGTTTAAAAACTTACCATTTGTGCAGCAAGGAAAAGAGACTAAGGAAAAAACTCTAGATATATAAATGAGAAAAAACTTGGTCTGTATAGAGCCATCAAACAAGCTCAATAAAATGCCACTATATCAAAGTATTTATGTTTGAAATGCCAGCAGATACTTTTCTTAGTGTTAAGATAAAATCATAGAATGACTTGGGTTGGAAGAGATCATTCCAACCCAGTGCCATAGGCAGGGACACCTTCTCCTAGACCAGGTTGCTCCAAGCCCTATCCAACCTGTCCCTGAACAGTGCCAGGGATGGAGCATCCACAGCCTCTCTGGGCAACCTGTGCCAATACGTCAGCACCCTCACAGGAAAGGACTTCCCCCTAATATGTAATCTAAACTTGCCCTCTGGCAGTTTGGGTCCATTCCCCCTTGCCATGCCATGCCCTGGTAAAGTCTCCCCTCATTATTCTTGTAGGGTCCCTTCAGGTACTGGAAGGCTGCAATCAGATAACCTCAAAGCCTTCTCTCTTCCACGCTGAACAATCCCAACTCTCTCAGCCTTTCCTCACAGCAGAGGAGCTCCATCCCTCTCATCAGCTTGGTGGCCCTACTCTTTGGCTCATGTCCAGCCTCTCCTCCACGAGCATCCCTAAATTCTTCTCAGCAGGGCTGCTCCCAATCCCTTCATCCCCCATCCTGGATTGATACCGGGAGCTGCCCTAACCCAGGTGCCAGTAACAACACCCATGTTTCACATGAACAACCCTTGTTTTGCTTCCCTTGCCTGGATTATAATATCTTTATAAAAGCAGAAAAAATAAAAATGAAGGAAAAAGCAAGTGTTTCTGTTAACTGTAAGCTATAAGGCTTTTAAGGAGGCTCACAAAAGAAAAACAAAGATGCCCATATGGCCAAAAGCAGAGAACACCAGAACAGATTCAGCGTAACTCAAATCCCGTCTGGATTCAGATCATGTGCAACGCTTAAAAAGGCTGGGGATAAAAAAAAAAAGCTACAGGGAATTAAAAGCAATTAAGAAGAATCTGATATAAAGATAAGATTCAAAAAGTATGTTTTCAATAATTCTTCAATTTAATAGTGAATTTAATGAATAAAAATGCATACTGTTTGATTTCTTGCCTGTCAACATCATTAGCAATCCAAGGGAAATTACTATGAATATTCAAATTTCTTATTTGTACATATGGCAAAATCAAATATACACTTGAATTTGCTGATATTAAGTAACTAACACAATACCCAGTGCTACCTTTCTGTTACCATACACTGTAGATGCATCTTGATATCCTACTAAACTCCTGCATTACAGTTCTAAGAGAATGATCTTGCCTTGCCACAGAAATTTTCAAAAGTAAATTGTTGTTACATATTGCTTTAAAGATGGCTTTAAATTATTCAGACATTTCTGTTGTTTTCTCCCAAAAGCACCAAGAAGGCTGAATTTGAAAATATATGACTAAGAGAAGCCCAAGCACATATACTCGCAAATCTTGTTCACATTTGGAAATATAAATTTCTAATTAAGTCACATGAAACTTTTAAGAAAAAAAAAAGTCTTCAATATTATCATTCCGCCAAAATAGCTCTGATTTCACGAAACTGCATTGATCAGACAGAAAATAAATTTTGGGAAGCCCCTCTCCCGAACAAGTAACCAAACTCAGCCCCTGCTTTTCCTAAAAATAGGTACAAAGGGAAGCTGAGGTTTAAATCATATTTTTCCTTTTTTTTAGTGCAGCAGACTGCAGTGGAAGGGAAGCAGAAAGCTGCCCCAGCACAAGAAAAATTTTGAAGAACTTCAGTGGATGCTTTTATGACTACATTTCTCCTTGTCTCATTAACTTCTTCCCTACAAAGGACTTCTGCTTCCAAAGCCCTGGCTAGCTGTCGTATTTCCAGAAAAATCCCATTAATTATGACATTCAACAACACCAAGGAATCATTCCAAGGAATTCTGCTGAGCTAAAGCTACCACCACCACCAAAAGAAAGGTTATTAGGGACTTCATGAAAACCTGCAATACTACTTTAGATTTTTATTTTTTTTAATGGAGTCAGTGACAGAAAAAAAAGAAAGGTGAAAAAGTTAAAGCACACAAATTAACACCTGGATAGATACAATCTTCTCCTTTACTCTTGCTCTTCTTTCCCCTCATGATGAAAGTTAGATACATAAAAATGAGTTTGACATCTGTCCTGAAGATTGGCACAGGATTGATCAAAACCTCAATGCAGCCTGACATGGATACCCAAAGAAGTCTGCAAGGCTGGAAAGACAGGGGACTTGAGGAGGCAGGGGACACACTGAGCAAACTTGTTTTCCCATGGGGTATGTCAAGCTGCAGAGGTGAGAAAGAAATAATGTTCAATCAAAACATGTCTCTTAAAAATTTAGATTAGGCTTGCAATTTCTCAGGTGTCATTATTACCATAACTATATATATATACAGTTAATGGTTCTAATACCATTCAAATATTTATTCCATAGTTTAACTGAAGAATTAGCAACAAAGCCTATTTCTCGTACTGCAAGTAGGTACATCCCAATTCTGTTTGCATGTCCATCACCAGGGAGAAGTTGTGATCCTGTGCTGTCACAGCAAGCGATTCATCCATCAGAAACCATCTGACTGATCTTAGCAAAAACAGAAACATGAAGGACATCTTTGAGCAGGTAATGCTGCCCAAAACCAAAATAAGCCCTAAAATAACACCTGCTAGCAGCTGAAACTAAATTAATCTCGTGGCTTCTCATGGCAAAACCAGAAAACGTTCCATTTACAAATCCATCAGAATGCAGGTACTGTAACCAGATGGATATAAAGGCAGAAAAACCTCACTCAAAACTCTCCTTAGAGCTCACTCTGCCAATCCCCCGAGTCCAAATTTCACCAGCTAACAGAAAGCAAATGTTGGGGATGATGTTAAAGTAAAGTCCATCAAAAACCTGTAAGAAGCACTTTCTCAGCTACACTCACATCAAAGCCTCCTAAATAACACTTCTTCCCTTTGCAAAGCAACAAACATGATTTGAGCC
Organism: Vireo altiloquus; assembly: GCA_013396875.1. Classification (NCBI taxonomy): domain Eukaryota; kingdom Metazoa; phylum Chordata; class Aves; order Passeriformes; family Vireonidae; genus Vireo; species Vireo altiloquus. The sequence continues at coordinate 828,289 of VZRF01015768.1, forward strand.
TTGACCATATTTACTGAAACTCATGTGTTAAACCTACTTTTATTTTAATTTCTTAAATACAAGAAAGTGATAGGTACCGACTCCATCCTTAAGCCCACATAAGAGTTTGCAGAACAGCAGTCTGAGGAACAAAATCCATGTAAACAGGGGAGGGAGGATGAGATCAAACATAAAACCCACCAAGCTTTTTTTTTTAAATGTAGTCTCTAAAATTATATTTCAGCTCTTCCCATCATTTAAACAATGCTGGTAGGAATTGTAGTACAGCCTCCACGTCAGTACATTAGCTGCTAAGGTTATGTATTTAAAGAGTTATTGGTTTAATTCAACCACTCTTTGCTATGCGCTTCTTACTGGTGGTTTATGTATTTTAATTATTTTTGAGACTTCCAAGAGCTGTACTTTTTAATAAATTTCTGTCACAGTCATCAAAACACTCAGAAAACAGTTTAGGTTTTGGGCAAATATAACATAAAACACAGATAAAGGTAATGCAGGAGGTTACTGTCCAGCACAAAGACACTACTGGCAACAGCCAAAAAACCATCGCTTATGTGGTTGAAACCATTCCCTGTTTTCTCCCTTCCAATCATTTTTACTTTCTTAAATCAGTATTAAAGATATTGCCATACTTCTGCCCTTATGTTCAGATTTTTCCTGAAGCACCTAAGACCAGTTTCTTCAGACTTGTGCTTTCATAATCTGTTTTTAACAATGACAAAAGCTTATATAATGAAAAGATTAAACCAAAAATAAAGTTGCATAACTATAAAGATGCAGACAGAACAGCTGAAGGGTGTAATATTAATAGCCAAAATCAGAGACCTCAACTTAGTGTTCCAGTAGTAACTGTCCAGGTTATAAAAATATATTCTAACCTTTAAGAAAAACAAGCACTGATGTAGATTACTTCAAAAAAGTTACTGAAAGTATGTTAGTTCTTGTGGTATTGAGTTTTCTGACATGGAATGGTAAAGTAAAATCCATGTACAACACCAATGGAAGTAAGCCCATGAATTTGCAAGAACTAATTTCCTGCCGACAGCCCATATGGAAGAGCAGCTTTGGCAAGTACCAAGTCAGGCAAGAGCAGGTATTTGTGAAACCCAGCTCAAGACAAATGGTGAGCCTACGTTGCTTTCAATGCTTCCCAACACTGTATTGGTGAAGTTTTATAAAGCAATCATTCATCATTTCATATATGAATAATAAAGAAGATTATTGAACTGTGTGGAGGAAAGCCACAAGCAGAAAAGGTGGACACCAGGCGAGTCACCACAAGGAGTATAGATTGTACATTCATATAGAGCGTGACTAGGCAAGATAAACTTTTTAAAAAGCACTTTGTCTCTAGCTTCATCCATAATGCATCCAAAGACCTTTTTCAAAAGAAGTGAGGGTTGCATATAGATCCTTCTGAACTCCTAACACAAGGCAGAAATATAGAGGGACTTGCTGCAGATTCCTCATATTTAAACTAGATTCATGTTTTAAAACCAAATGCTACACTTACAATAAGCACACAAAATATAAAGATCTTCAAGCACAAAAGGAGGAATCAAGAATTCTACCAAAAATAACTACAAATCAAATCCTAAATTCCCAGAGATTATGGCACACAATACACAATGCATTCACAGATGCAGAGAGAGGGGAATGAGCTGGCAATTAGCAGAGCACAAACAAGACTTAAACCTAGGTTTATTCCATGCTGTATTCAGAAACACTTCAAGTCTCAAAGAAATAAGTCTGCATTTCACATATACTTCCCAAAACAACTCTCCTCCCTCCTTCACTCATGGAGGCCATGACCCTACTCCGTGAGCACCAGAGCCACAGTCAGAAAGCTGCGTGGGCACTTTGCGGAGCATTTTGCAAGTGTGGGTGTGCCAACCAATCCTCATCACGGGAGCAGCTTCTTGTCAGCATGAGAAAAGCATACCTGGAGAGGAAGATCTAAATGTCTTTTAAAAATTTAAAAACCAAAAAAGTATCCTAGCAGCATTTTTTCCAAGGTCGTGACTGGCACTACTGTAAATTATATCAGGTATTACAGTAGCTTCATATATTATCAAAGAAAAATTAGGGAGGTGACTTTTTCAAGCATTGAAATATTTTAATCATTAAACTCACTTTCCTGTAAGCACAGCCACATGTAGGTACATGGAAGGCACTTCCAACACTGCTTGATAGAGACCTTTGCAGATAAAGTTTCTCTCACACAACAGAAAAACTTAACTTTGGGAAAACCTTTATTCTGTTTTCTGAAGATACCCAATGCCGCAGCACAGAGTAACCAAGCAGTAAGGTCTCAGTGCTTTTATCTCTCAAGAGGCTCTGCAGCACACAGAGGAAAAGAACAGAGCTGGGGGTGTGATTACTGACCGTTCCTCATGGAAGCAAGTAAAGGGGATCTGTGTTCAGCTCGGGCCACACAGCAAACATAACTCAAGGTAACTTTTGTTCCCATAGGAGTCCAAAAGGTGGCACAGGCAGGTCTCATCCACCATCAGCAACTTGGACAATTGAGAAAGAGGAAGTTTCTGAGGCACAACAAAAGCATCTGCCCCTAACCTTCATTAAAAGTCAATGGGATTTCAGCTCCTGATTCTCATTACTGCTTTTGAAAGTCTCCCCTTTTGTCCTTCCACTACAGACCACAGATGAAAGCAAAAGCTTTTCTGTTTGAGGGAGGCAGCAGCCCCTTCAGTTACGGCTGACCGGGAAAAACAAGAGTTTCACTCCTGCCTGGACTTGGGGTTTTTTATTTGCATGGTATTGATCAGGCAATGGGTAATAACCAAATTATAGGCGAGCCAGCAGGTCTGATCTATCTCTTCTCAGCTATCAGTGTGACCTCTCTCACCAGCTGCAACCTGGAAGCTTTGGGGGCCCTCCATGGTAAAGCAGCAGATACTTATTTGCTCAAGCACTGGTATGAAACATGAAGAGTGTATTTACTCTTTACCAGTAGTGAGCAAAAAAAATTCCACTGTATTTCTCCATTAAATACAGAATATCAGAAATACTTAATACTTAAAGCAAAGGACTCTGTGATAATATCCACTACAGATGCGTACATAGCATCACTCAAATTATCTTCTGATGTACAAGTACTCAAAGTTCATGAATTTTACTGATTAAACAAGATATGTAACTGAAATACTACAGTTACGGTTCTGGCGCTTTTTGAAGACCTGTCTCCTTTATTATCATAATTTAATCCTAAAATTCAAACGAAAAAAAAATACAAAATCATGCAGTTTCTCCTTCAAAAGTCCTTTATTTCCTACCTGGCACTGGTAGCTCTCAAAAAAACTTTTTAAATAAACCCAAAACAAACAAGAAAGGTATTACAAGCTTTAGTGCCTTCATAAACAGACAGTCACATTAATTTTAATTGTTCCATGATAAACAATAAAGACCTGTTTTAGAAAAGGAGATTTAGTAGCTTTTCCCACCAAATTTCTGTGTTAAAACAGGATTAAATAACTGGCGGGCAGCAGAAAGCAATCCCCATAAGCATACTGAAAAACAAGTCATCCAGGACAGTATAACAAGCTAATCCATGACTTCTTTGATTTGTTTGCTTGTTCAGGGGCTTGTGGATTTTAGTGATTAACATAAGGTTTCTAGGTATCATTAGCAACTCAAGCGACAAGTGCAGTTTGCCATGGTGTAGTTTTGAAAGCAAATTCGAAAAATCTGGTAATCCACTGTGAACTTGAGAAGAAAATACTCCAGACTTCTGTGTGAACAGAAACAACAAAATACTTCCCTCTACATATTCTGTGTGTATACAGCTGCATGTCTCCATTTTAGTGGTTATTGTTTATTAATGCAGCCAACAGCAAATCTCAACAGGTATCACATTCCAGTAATTCAGTTATAGCCACTTGGCTATTCCTGTTTCTAGGAGTACAGTGCACCACTTCACATTGCTGCCTCAGTCAGCTTTAACTACTAAAGTGCATATATATAAATATATATAAATATATGTGCCACTCCATGGCACCCCAAATAGCTTCATGGTGCTGAAATAATTAACTGTCACTCACTGCAAGGCAAAAGAAGAAGTATTTAGAGAAGGTGGACTTGGCTTACAGCACTTGTTCCTACAAGGGAAAAATGGCTCCAGATATCAGTGCTAATGGAAAAAATAAATGCAGAAGCATTTCCTCCATATTTTATGAAAATTTAAACTTACTCCTGCTGACAAGGGTAGTTAGTGGAAATGAGCCTGAGAAACCTGAGCAGCTTGGTTTTTAAGACTGAGAAACATCTACTCCATAATACTGTTAAGAAGAAGAAATGCCTTATCACACAAGACTAATAGTCTATCTAACCGAGAATGATGTTCAGGGAGAGCATGTCAGCCTGGCAACTGCACAATCCCTTCCCCCTGCATCCACAACTGCTCCATTAAGGATGTTGGAGCATACATTTATGTCCAGTCCCTTTGCTGTCCATTTATGACTGGTTGACTATGAATCTGCCTAATTACTTTTACCCTTGGAAGATTCAGAGGTTGGTTCCATAGCATTGAAGCTATGTGTGTTCTGAAAAGCTACTCTCAAGCCAAGTGAGATGGTCAAAACAGAGGAGTTAGGGAAAGAAATTTGTCAAGGAAATTTACAGCAACAGCAGCAAACAACTTAAGATAGTTTTTGCATTAAGAAAGTTGGCATTTAGAGGTTGCTGCTCAATGTAGAACACAAGTTCCCTGCATCCATGAACAAAGAACAGCACAATATGATCGAACAGTGCCTTCCTCATCCAACAGACATGCAGGAACTGCCATGACTGAGAAACTCTCAGGAGAATAACACCTAAAGACAGCATCCAGTCTAACATGTTTATTATGTACCCTTTTTTTGTTGTTGTTAATAAATAGTTTTAAGATTCTTTCACCCAAAAATGAAGCCCAGCAATTGCACTTCCTCGATCTTCTAAAAGAACAAAGCATAAGTATTTTTCCGTTCTAAATAGAGAGGGTTCATTAAGTTTTTAACATTACATGTTGATCACTCGAGTCATCTCCATGAAGCTTCATAAACTGACGTGCTGGTCAGACAGGTTGCCTTCCTCACAGTTTGAGGCAACAAATTGCTAAAGCCCAGCTTATAGAGCACCTGCTCTAAGTACGAATTATCCCAATCCCACAGGGTTCGTTAGCATCACTTCAGACTGCCACTCCTTTTGGGTTAAATAAGCCTCCTCTGTGTAGTTGCTTTTGACAGCTTGTTGAGAACAGCTACAGACACAAGAATTTGCTGTAAGGGTAAAGTCTACAACGTCAAGAATTCACAGGAAAGGAAACAGTATAATTTCGTAATTGCACTTAAACATGACTGCTGACATTACACATAGATGCTATAAAGACCCAAAGCAAGTCTTACACAACCAGTTTGATCTCATATGTTTAGAGTTTTCATATATGAAAAATACCTTGGCAACATAGTTACTATAAAAGTGCCTCTTTGCAGCCTGCAATATTCACTAAGCTTTTTTACTTCCTAAGACTAACACTCTAGGTCAATTTAACTCAATACCTTGAATGAAATATCAGGGTTGAGACACCCAAAACCACAGAAAATCAACAGACATCCAATCCCAACTCATACTTTCAAGTTCATCTCCGCAATTCTCCTAATTATATTCACACAAAAATGATATCAGTAGTAAAATACATATATACACACATGGTAGTATACCTAGAAGTACCACTTCAAAGCTGTTCTGATAAAATAAAACAAGAGGAATAAAAAAAGATAAAATTAAAAAAAAAAAATTTGCAAGATCAAATTATTCATTATCCCAGTTGGAATTTAGCCAGTCAAGTCTGACATAAATTTCATGGTAAAGCTACAGTATATAAAAGTTTATTTATTAGTAGTAGTATATAAAACTGGCATCAGCTTTTTTACTACATGTCTTCTCAGATCTACAAACAGATCTAACTAAATTTAATAATAAAACTTAAAATTAGTTTTGAAAGTTATCAACATTTTGTTGTTGTTGTTGTTTTTGGAGGTGAAACAGTTGGACCAGTAAGCGATGCAAAGAAATTTATTTCTAGACAGGCAAAACTATCACTTCCACCCAGCACTCTGGCCCAGCACCACTCCTGAGCCCTACTCTGATTAAAAAAGGCAAACAGTGCCTAAGTTTTACAACTCATCCATAAGAAAAGCATGAAGGAATGGCCTGCTTGGCTATGTTTTTTAACACATGTGTGCTTGCACATATGCGCAGGTGTGTAAGTGAAACAGTTTCCAAATTTGTGTCAGGCAGTCGGAACTGAGTATGTAAAATATCAAAACACATTTGCAAACTTTCCACCTACAAACTGCAAAATGCAAGATTGCAGAAATTCAGTTTTAACATGCCAAGATCAAACCTTGAGTAATATACCTAAGACCACATCACAAAAACAAAAGAACAACAATCTCCAACTCCATTCTTTTAAATAATTTCTGATTTTTAGGAAAATATGGATAATGCAACCTTGTTATATATAGTGTTATTCTCTATACAGATTCTCACAAAAACCTACCACTGACCAGAAGTATAAACTCTCCCTTCTTCAAAATGCCATGAGAATATTTTGTTTTGATTTGAACATTTTGATGTCAGTGTTTATTTGAAACATGCTTATCTTCATGATCAACAATTCCCCATTTAACAGAATTCGAGATCAATTGTATCTGGCACAAGACATTTGAAAAATTTAGAGTTATAGAATCATACAATGGTTTGCATTTGAAAGACCTTAATGATTATTTATTTCCAGCTCCTTGCTGTGGGCAGGGACACCTTCCACCAGACCAGGCTGCTCAGAGCCCCATCCAGCCTGGCCTTGAACACTTCCAGGGATCCAGGGGCATCCACTACTTCTCTGGGCACCCTCACAGCAAAGAACTTTCTCCTAATATCTAATCTAAATCTACTCTCTTCCACTTTCAATCCATTCCACCTTGTTCTGTCACTACATGCTGTTGAAAAAGTAGGCTCCCTGTGGGTACTGGAATATATTAGGAAATCTAATATTCTATCAGACTTTACATTTTAAAGGACGCATATTTGTTCTCATGAGTCTTGTATGGCTATTTTAAATATACAGAATATACAGACACAAAGCAGCTTTTCTGGATCAGAATGAGTTAAAGTAGCTTCCTGAGGAATTCTTCCAAAAGAATTCCTCCTCACAAGTGAAATTAAATCACAAAGGAGAAGGCAGACAGACAAAAAGACTCAAAACTCCATATCGTGGCCAGGATATACTATTTGACATGCTAAAATAGACATGCACAAAGGAAAACAAGAACTGGAAGGTTCTTGGAGCTTTTTTTGTTATGAGGCAGCTGCAAACACGTAGTTGTTAGCATTACTAACTGAGGAAAAGATTCATTTATTTCAAGTAGCAGCTAAGCAACCTTTGACCACTGTAAGGCCTGACAACTTTAATTAGTTTTAGCTTAAAACGGAACCAAACTTGGCTTTGGCGTCTCTCCAAATAATTTTATCCCAGACTGCTCTCTGTTCCTAGTGGAGCATTGCAGTATAATTACTTTAATCTCTTCATAGGCATGTTCCATTTGCTAGCTTTCCAAGGAATTTTACAGCCTTAACATATAGCTCAAAAATAATAATAAAAAAAATACTTCTATTAGTGAAGGAAAAATTAAAATGAAGTCTCCATGTCTCACTAGCCTGTAAAGAGAATTTTTATTTTTCAAAAGTTGCTATGCCAAACCTATATTCATCACATTCAATTAAAGACACTGGACACAACAGCTCTGTGCAGTGTATGCACAGTGAAGCTGCTAGACCTGTTTGTATGGTTGGGGTTTGGTTTTTTTCAGGTTTAGCTTGTATCATTCTAGACAAGAAAATGACCATCTGGCACAAATTCCAGACATATTAGCAGCTGTAACCATTTCCAGATTAAATATTGTTATCATGTTGCTATAAAACACTAACAGCACTTAAAGATTCAGCCACTCTCATCTGGCCACCTCACCCACATGCTCAACAGAGAAAATAGCTGGATAACCTATTTTTGCATAAAGTCAAAGTTATCAGAGAGAACAGGAAAGAGAACCCTTCGGCAGAATATTTTTCCTTAACTATCCTAATCCACACTCATATTTCCCAGAGTTTTCTGTTGAATTGCACAAGGTGGTCTGTCTGCTTCACAGAATGAGCCATGAGATGAATCCTGGAGCATGGAACAGCACACAGAGCTGTGAGGGAAATGAAGGAGGAGGCTTTGACAGGAGCCTGATGCCCATAACTGTGGGTAATCCTGCTGTGTATCAGGGGTGCTCAGGTGGGCTCTGCCCTTGCATTCATTTGCCTTCCAGCAGAGCTCTAAGTAACAAGTTCACCATTTGTTTGACTCCTTGCAGAATGCACAGGTATAGAAATGTACACATAATGAGGCTTTTTCTTAACAAGTTTTGGTTTTGGAAAATCACAACTTGAAAAATACATATTTACATCGTACACAGGTTAATCACATACTTCAGGTGGAAGACAACAACCCCTTGCTTCTGAATGAAGCCTCACAACTTCAGCCCTGTCCCTATGAAAACTGCTCCCTGTGTGGCTGAGCTTCTCTTCTCACGGCAGAAAATCACAGTGTGCCCGCAGAGGAGAATTGTCAACCATGATCTTCATCCAAGAAGTAGAGACAACATTATGGATTTCCCACTATAATTCAGAGTGCAATTTTCATCAGAGGATGAACTTAATTAAAATAAGACAGGACAGCAGAAGTAATAAAAAACCTTTTAATTACATTTCTACAGTTTTGGATTTGTCCTCAAGCTAGACATCCAGACTGCCTCAGCCTTCACCAAAAATATGAAAGGAATTCAACTGTACAAAGTTTTCCTGAGCAAGCAAAAAAGCACTGAATGTCAAAAAAAATTACTACTTTCAATTTGTGCCTCTCTATCAAAGAATAACTTGCAGGAACATAGAAAGCAGACCACATTTCTTCTTAAAAGACCAAACTAAGACTTTTTGGTAAAGAAAACTAATACATTTCCAAACTCAGTATACACCATGAGCTTTCTTCCATACACAGCCCTGTGCAGGAGGTCTGCATTTTCTCCCTCACATTCACCACTACAAAGCTCCAAAGCTGAACTCCATAAACATTACTACCCAGCACCTATAAATGGTTTAATTAAATGCTGTTGATACCAACTCTTTATAAGCCATCAGTGTAGCAACCTCTCATGGGCTCCTCAGTCAGCAAAATAAAGGCAGCCATAGGGACAATACAATGCTTAACAACAGGATGCTCTCCCGGGGCACACAGGTACCAAGCTAATGAGCCACCAGGTCATTCACTGCCAGGGAAGCAGGGTGCAACACAAAGAAAATAGCAGGGAAATTCACTGAAGTTGCCCAGGCAACAGCAAAGAAACGTGATGAAAAATTCCCACTCGCCCAGTGGCAGGGAAAGCACAGGGGTGAGCTCACACCAGCCCAGGGCTGGGACTGCAGCACACTCTAGTGACCCAAAGTCTCCACAGTAAAAACAAAATAAACTCAATTCTAAGCTTTCCAAAAAAGCCAAAGAACAGTGATTTGAACTCTGCCTCCATTTATAAAATATTTGATGCTTGTTAAGAGGCAAAGGATAGACCAGTGTTGGTCTGGGACCACCAACCTTTTACTCCTCTTGCCCTGTGAAGACAACTGATTATTATGCAGTTTGCTATTTATTTGAGGCAGATTTAAGTACTGATAATTATTGATGAGCTTCTGTACTTTGTCTTACTGGTTGAGAACTTATGTGCAGCAAGCAACAGTGTGGGACCTGTGTGCAGATGCCACAGCAGCACCCCAGCTCCAGCAGGACTGCACCAGGACACTCCTCCCCACAAACCACCAGATTCCATGGATCTTTGCACACCATGGCTTATTCTTGCAGTTTCTAGGCTACACATACAGCCTGTACTGTAAAAGGTAACTGAAAATCAGCAGCTTTACAACAGGTGGTTCAGCTACTGCAACAAACAGTCCATTTGCAAGATGAAAAAAACCAAAAAACATAGACTTCTCTCCCTCCCCATCCCTTGTAAGCATTTTACATGCTTGCATGACACTATCAAGAAAAATTATTTATACACAGTCCCAAAGCAAATTGCTTCACCAAGGTTGGAAAAGCGAAAGAAATTACAAAAGAAATTCGGCATGGCTGACTTTCACATTTTCATGCACTTGCCAAGGACATCTCTGGCTTGGCACGTCCTGGAGGAAGTGTTCAAGCACACAGACAGACCCCTCTCCTCCAGGGTAAAGTACTACTCATTTCAATTGTTGAGAAGCTTCCAAATTGCCATAAAACTACAGCTTCAACTCACAACACCTTGGTCAAGTGGTCCTTTCCCACTCACACCTTTAGTCCATCATTCCTTCATCTTCTCAAATTAAAAGCATACTTTTTTTTCACATCATATGGTTTTATTGATCAATCTTCTCAATCTAGAAGTGCTGTCTTAGTGACTCCATGGACTCAGTGACAAAATAAGCCTCAGTAATTCAAACCCATCAAACCACTACATTTTTTCCCCATGTGCCCTCCTGCATTTCAGTGCAAACTTCCTTCTCCCATTCATGTGCAGCACTTCAGGTCTAATTTTTCCCTTTCTCTGTTTTTCCCAGTGTTTCTCTGTGTCTCCCAGTGTGCCTTTGTTTCACCTTCTCTTGCATCAATTTGTTCAAAACTGCTTAAAGAAGCTTTTCCAATCCTTTTTCCATGTCTACAGTTGTTGTTCTTGTTCTTAGTGCAAGCATGAGTTATTGGTTAACCCAAAGCCACGTACACATGCACACACACTACACCAACACATGTCTGACAGTCTTCTCATAATGACTTTGAAGAACAATTACCTTCACACAAGATACATTTGGTACCCATGGTAGCACCACTTCAGTCAAGAATATATATTAAAAAAAAAAAAAAATCATTCTGGAAAGTTTAATTTCACATTGTTAAGAATATCATGACTACAGCAAGTACTTACAATGGATCATTGTACCTACTAATGAACAAAGCCTGTTGAAACACTAAACTACATGATTATTGCTTAATTTCTAGATGTGGATACACCTCATTGCCTCTCTGTACAGACTACACTTTGAAGCTCAAATAATGAACTACATGATTAGAGAGCAGCTTTTAAAGAGAAGAAAACTTAGTGCCTTTTTATTAAATACTGCGGGGAAAAAAAACTTCAATGAGAAATAGTCTGTTAATACATCATTTTTCAAGACTTTTATATGTCCTTAAATGATGTATGAACAATCCTTCCCAAGTGAACGTGACTACGCCTGCACTAAATTTGAGAACTTGTGCAGCTTTTTCCAGATTCAGTGCTTAAACTCAAATCTTTTGAGTGACACAAGTGCCTTATTTAAAATCAGCATTTTCATTAAACTTGCAAGCTATTATATGTGATGTAGGTATTAAGCTTCAGAAGCATAAGGTGTTGGTACCAAAGAGAGTCATCTGTGCACTCTGAAAAGGAAATATTTTGGACAAAGTAGGAAGAAAGATGCTTTGAAAGTAACAGATGCAGATTTCCCATCCTTAAGATGAAATAGTTTATATAAGTTGAGAATAGAAATCCTACATCCATTAACAAATAGCATTTAACACCTTCTCTCAGCAAGGTGTTAAAAAGAAAAAAGTGAGCCACCAGTTGCACTGGTGTGTAAAAGGACAGAAATAACAATCCATAAAGAACCTCTTCAAACAGCTTTCTTGCCATTCCCTTCTCCCATCAGCTATCTTCACACAAGTATGAATGTTACATGACAGGCAATTCAATTATGACACTCTACAGAAAAACAAGGAAGCATTTAAAAGAAGATATAATTGAAAGAAACTTCTGGAATATAAAAACAGTCCTTTCACCTATGCACCACTGAAGTTGTATTCATACCTTTACCTCAATATTGCTAAGAACCAGCCCCCTGGGTTATCTGGACCAGTTTGTACCAAAGTTGAATTAAAAGCCTAAGGCTGTTCAGCAACTGATTTTATTTCCAGTTCATATGCACATTTTCTTTCTAATTCATAGATTCATTATATGCACTGACAAGGGATCAAAATTCAGGATCGTAATTTAAAACTCTTCAGTCTCACTAACTGTATAGAATTGATCTTCTGTATTTGCACAATGCCATGCTGACTGCTGATGGTTCAGCCTATTTCCTTACCCAGTCTGGAAGAAACACCTAAAACTGCAGCTAATTTTTTTTTTTAAAAAAAAGCAAAATACAAAGAGTGCAAATATACACACACATTATATGCTGCAGTACAGATATTGAAAATTAAATACTATGCCTGAAGTGTATAAACATTATCTAGACAGAGCCCATGTCTAAACAGCATAACAACCCCAAGCAAAAAAGTTAAGCCAATCCATTAACTGATTTCACAACCAGAAAGCACCCAAAATTCCACTTCTGACATTAAATCATTCTCTGTCTCACCAAACTAAGTCCACATTTGCAGCACTGTGTTCATGCCAGGACTGGAGAAAAATTAGACCCAAGGTAAACCAACTATAATTGCTAAATTATATATTTAGCAAGACTATGTAAGATAATGTTGTTTAACAGCGGTAAAAAAAGAATTTAAAAAAAAATTAAAAATCAAAGCAATATTTCTAGCAGGAGGAATGTTGCATCTGGCCAAGGAATTTAAAGAAAAATCCCTTGAATCAAGAGACCACACCGGGGAAGAGAGAGTTTGCACAGATCCAAAGTGCCTGTGCTCTTTTCCTAAAGCCCTGGATCATGAAACTGTGCTCTTCCCCCACTGCCAAAAACAAGTCCAAGCCCACTGGAGCTCCAGGGGTGCCAGCTCACAGCTGCATCTTTTCTTACTGAGGAGTGATGCTTTACCACCTTCAGCACCAAATATCAAGGAATGCCTGCCTTGAGTCTTCCTCTCATTAAACAACAACAAAAAAAAAATTATGAACAAGAAGTCCAGAAAGGATGAGAATACCACTGATAAAGCAGATTCATGTTCCAAGCCAGGGAGAGGTAACAATATACTTCAGTTTTCAATTTAATCAAAGCAAAAGAGTGAGCTTTTCATTCCATATCTCGGCTAAAAAAGAAACGTGTCCTAGCTTAGCTCCATCATGCCTGCACCAGCAAATTGACTTAATTGTCAGCAAGGAATTATGAAATATGAAGTGACTCCAGCAGTGCTCCAGGGAGACTCCTGAGGCACGGTGTCTATAGTGGAGACACCAAAGTGCCATCCATCTCACTCTGACCCTCAGGCAAAGCACACTAGCCTTGGCTCTCTAAAAGAGGCTGCCAAGAAGAACAAAACCTGGCTTTCCTGAATGATTAGCAGTGGCCCAAATAAGAAATTTTAAATACATGAGCACAGCTTCCCTGGCTGCTGAAAGCACAGGCGGGAGGTGATTTGAGACACCAATTTGTAGTCACAAGGCTACATGGAGTTACAGCTCACAGAGGTCTAAGGAGAGCAGCAACACAGTGCATGCTTCCCCTCTCACTGCATGCTTCCCCTCTCACATCCTTCTCCCCAAGGATAAGGGTAGAAAGGGCAGAAAGGGAGGCTGCAGTCAACACAAGCTGCTCTGCTGGGTGCTAGCACTAGAGGACAGGACAGGAGAGGAAGGCAGCAGAGATATTGCTAAGCTGTACTTTTTGACTCAAATCCTGGTTTCAGTCTGACAATGCCAGCATGACAGAAGAGAAGCCACGTGTAACTCAGCCCCTGGGACATGGGCACTAAGAAAGAAGTAGGGAGCCCAAAACCCTTTGTTGGGTCTTTGATAAGTGCTATAGAGGTAAGTAAGCTCGCCTGAAAACACCCCTTTAGCCTGTCTGTCATGGAATTCACTTCAAATTTAAGAAACAGCTTCTGTTTTAATCTCATCTATCACTAGTGGTGGGGACTAGTCTGAACCAGAGTTGCAGCCTCTGAAGCTGTAAACTCCTGACCTGAAGAGCCTTTGGGCTGTAAGCCCTGCCAAAACTCCAAGTCTGGGCCTCCTAAGCAGGTTCTTTTTTATCAGAAGGGAGGGAGAAAATAGAGAAATCACACTTTGTGGTGAAACAGCCCTAATACTGAACACTCAGCTCCCTGAAATGCTGCGTTTGTTATCTAGTGGTGGGGGGGAGCTATAATTAGTTGAACCATGGCCAAGGCTAGAACTGCTGGTTGGCAAAACTCCACTGTGACATCTCAAAAATTGTCTGGCCTCCAGCACTCAGAGATGCCTTTACCAAGGAATCAAAGAAAATCGAGAAGTAAGTATTTGCCCTTGTCTACACCCTTCCCCCAAGGCTGATTTAGTTGTTTTATTTTTTAAGGTAATGGACAACCTAAAATGGAAATTGTTTCTAAACCTTAGAAATAAGTTGCCATTAATAAATTCTCTCAGCTCATTCTCTCTCTCAGCTTCCCTGGTTTGGTGAAATCTGCAGGTAAAATGCACCATTCTTCACTGACTGACTATTCCAAAAATCATTCTAAAATTTGATTTTAATTTCAGAAAGAGTAATATCATGACTCAGGTTTGTAGAAATTCAAAACTAGTCAAGTGACCTGGACCATACTGCTCAACATAATCCCTTTAAAGCAGACTGAAACTGGCAGAATGAGAAAAGAGAGTTCCTCTGAAAGCCTGTACACCACAAATTCGTAGAAATGTAAAGGCAATGGGTTGCCACTTACTATTATCTGGCATGTCAAGTCACAGGGAAGACCTGCATTCTTTTATAACCTGGTTTGATAGAGTTGAAAGCAATACCACCTCTTTCTTACATAAAAAGTTATTTCACATGACACAAGAGTACAGTTCCCTTGAAAAAGCAATATGGTTCACACTTTAAATTTAAAAAAGCATTTCTAACATGGTTTTGCAATGCAAAACATTCTAAATACAAATCAAATATAGTTGACAGAACCATCTTTTTGAGGCAGCCCACAACTAGTCATGCCAGATATTAACTATTTCTATTTATTACTCAACAGAAACCAGCTTTCAAGCATAAAATGAAGGTACTACAGAGACATATTTAAATGATTCATGTTGCACACCAGATTAAAGATACTGCGGCATAAACATGCAAGTGATAAAAGAGAGAAGAAGAAATAACCCTAAAAAGTTCTTCAGTGTTTTTTCCCCCAAGTTTCAACTACTCAGACACAATAGACAATGAAAGCCCCAGGCTTGAAGGCCTCACTGGTGAAACCATCTGAGAACAAGGACCATTACAACATCGTTCCTACAAAAGCCAAGTCATCTTTTCTTCATGAGACTGGCGGCCCTGAGGCACAGCTCAGGTGAGAAGCTGCAGAGCTCCAGAGAGATCCTCTGCAGCCAGGAGGAATGTGTTAGGGACAGGGAACCCAGGGGTGGTAGGAACAGGAGCATCCACATCCCCTCTTGGCCATTCAAACAAGTTGTGCAAGCGATAATCCAGGCAGGAGATACTAAAACAAAGCTTGAATGTTCCTGTCACCTCAGAGTAAAGGGAAGAAGTCTGGGAGCTGCAGTAGCTCATCACTGCTGTGAGGAAAGCACAGGGCCTTGCAGCACCTTCAATACTGTAATTAAAACAATTCCCAAACACATCCAAACAACTCTGAGCAATGGTATATTAACATGCAAGTGACTACTCCTTGCACACGATACAAACACACTTGCCTTTGTGCTTGGATTAACAAGCTTTCACAAGCTTCCACCGACCTTTGATGTATATCCACCTGCCATTACTAATTTTTATGGCTGTGACATCAGGTCACACAAAGGAGTTTGGTGCCCAGATTTTTAAAGTCCAGTTGTACTCTTAATACTAATTTCTAAGTGAGAGGTATTCTGAATTCCTAAAGAAAGTAACTTGTGGTTTTGCAAACAGAAATGTTTTTCTTTTCTCAGAAAAGTCAGTGGCTAACAGTCATAGGTCAAAACAAAACCTAAACTGCATTTCACAGTCCATAATTACTTATTTAACAAGTAATGGAAACTATATTTCAAGGGACTTACATTTCCAAGACCTGCAGCAAATGGCAAAGCACTAGGCAAACCCAAAATCCTAGAAAAGGGTGGAAGACTCAGCATTGGTCTTCTGCTCAGCAGCTAAGAGAATTAAGCAAAAGCAATTCCTCCTGCCTTAGAAGGCAGGGGAGACAGACAGAGTCAGCCAGCTGGACATCAGCAGTTTTGGACATCAACTCTGACTGCTGCTTTTTTACCCCATTTTCTGCATCTAGCAAATTAGGTAAGATAAACCTAAAGCTTATTTGTTCAAATCAAAGTAGACCTTCCCCCATTCAGTACTTAACTTCATATATTAATGAGAATACATTACACATAGAAATGCTAAATCCTATGCTGACCTTACTGTACTACTTACAGGGACTGAGATAGTGTTGAGACAATATCTGTGCAACCCAATGTGTTCATGCTTAGAAACAGAAAGGGAGGAAAGAGCAAATGTACATCTGGACAGAGGAGTCGGGGGGAGATATTAACACCACAGGGATAATCTCAGCCTACCAGCTAACCTCTCACTGCCAATATTTTGTAAGTAGAGACAGGAGGCCTCAAAGAAGTCTTCTCTTTTGTGTCCAAACATTTGGAAATGACTTGACTGGTTTGGGTTTTTTAAAATGCAAAAGCTTGAAAAAAAACACAACGTTGCATGCCTTTCTTGACTGAGAACACACTGTTGCAGCTATCGGCTTAAAAAACCCACAATCCTTTAGATAATCCCCCACAAGTCCTGATTAAAAGTGGATTTAATATTATGAAACGAAGCATAATTGTTCAAGACGACCTTGAGTAGTTTCTTACACCACTCTGCTCCATCAGTGCACTCAAGATGACAGCTGCACTGTCAAATGTATGACAAGACAGGCTGATAGCAAGGTCCCTCCAAAATATTTTCCTCTATGAAGTAAAACAGATGCTTACAGTTCTTCCAAACCACGCCTGTCTCCTGTTCTATTTCAAACACACACTGAACACACGTAATGAAATGGAGTCGGCATTTAATAAGCACGAGCTGTATCAATGGCTTATCCAACAAGCACGCCTCGAATACATGCATTTGGTTTCCTCTGCTTAAGTCATTAACGATTTTCTGTCCAGGAAAATTAAGGGACGCAAGCCAAAAAGTGGTTTCACAATAAAAGGGGCACTATTGCCACCTGCTGTCAGAAAGCATTCACGGCATCCCACACCACCTCATGCTTCCCAAATGAGGGAAGTCACAGACTTTTGAAGAAATCCCAACTTTGTAGGTGTTTTGCTTGTATACTGCTAGTTTTCTCTAGAAAGAGCACAGACAAAAAAGTTCCAGGGTGACCATGGCATGACGGATCAGTAATTGCATTGGGCTCAGAGATAATAAATGGGTTCAACAAGTGATGCACAAAGAAGTAAGGAGAATACACTAGTCTAGGCAAAACACATACTGTCCTGAAAGTATCAACACTGAAAACGGAGTTGCAAATATATCCAGCTATCATAGACCATCAGGTTAGATTAGGCTACTAAAACATCTACCTTGCCCATTTTATAATAGATTTTCAGAAGACAAACAGAGTATGTTGCATCCTGTCAGAGGACAGAGTTGGCCATTAACTTTGTGTCTGGGTATTTCCTAATTAATCATAAAATTGCATGTTTTGGAAGAAACCACCAAAGATCATCTAGTTAAACCCCTCCTTGCCATGGCAGGGCCATCTTTCACTAATCCAGGTTGCTCAACTTCCTCCAACCTGACCTTGAACATTTTCAGGGATGGGGCATCCACAACTTTCTGGGCAAACCATTTTAGACAAGTATCAGATACTTAAGGATCATGTGCGCTCATCTCATTCCACTCAGACCTCTAGGGGAGCACAGAAGAACATGGAAAGTCAAAAAGCATAGCTCTGAACCTCGACATCTATGTCCAGTGCTTCAGCCCACAATCTGTTAGTTTAAGGAGCCTTTTGAGTGCATTGTTCCAGTGGAAAGTACATTTCCTTCTCTACTGTTTTTTTTAATGGCTTCTCAGCAAGTCACTGAACACTCACATCCCACTGCTTGAAATCATCACTTGATCATCATTAACATGAAGTGCCTGTCTGTTTGCAGTGCCTGGCCATATGGAGGTTAAGTGGCAAAGCTCTCCTTGAGGCATGCAAGGTTCAGGCCTCCATTCCACCACCCAAGACTCTCAGCTTGCAGGCACTACACACAATGTGGCAGGATAACATCCAGGTGGCTGAGGCACATTTCCCCCCAGAAGCCATCTCCAATAGCTACATGAGATGGCTGTGAGCACACTGGTGGAATACTGGAATGAAAACACTTCACCACAATTCATTTCACCTTCCCAAAGCACCCCAGAACAAGGAACAAAGTTCACCCCTGAGATGTGTCTGCAGCATTGCCAAACCTTTCTTTTTTTAATGCTTAAGTTTTGACTTATACTAATTACACCTTAAACATTTTCTAAGTGCATTGCAACCACTCTTTCTTCAGTGCAATTCTGAGCAAGCCTCCTCAGTTATAAGCCTTGGCCACACAGTTACAGCAAATGGTGTTTGACTGAGGCAACAGCTACAGTTCTCCACCAAAATTAAAACCACACCTCCAGCAGTACTCATCTTCCATTTCATTCTCTTGATCACTGTCACTATACACAGACTTTTCATCCAAATGAGTATTACACTACAGGGAAGAACAGCATTGAAATGAAATTAGACCAAAAGCAGAGGGCAGGTTTAACCACATCTACTGCTCACCAGCCAGGCTTAAAGCATTTTCCACCAGAAGAGCTACTAAACTCACTCCCAGATGTCACAATTGAGAATGACCGATTCCCTCAACTATTAACATTGACTTTACTGGTGAATAAGTGAGGACTATATATAAATTAGTCTGGGGTTTTTCACTCAAGTGTAATTGTACCAACTGTAAATTAACTTGAGAAACCTTTGATTAACACCACAGTCTGCTCACAGTAAAGATGAAAACCAAATTAACAACAATTTGTTAGCAATATTGGTTCTATTCCTAGAGGAAATTACGACAGTGTAAGTTACATAGGCAGATGCCAGATGACTCCATACAAGAGATTTCAATACAAGTCTTTCATTTCCCTATCTGTACACTGGAGATAAAACAGTAAAGTATGTTTACAAAACATTCTAAAGGACAGCAAACTCACTAAGAAACTCCCAGTATAATCAACCATTTATGTTAAGCTCAACTGAAAAAAAAAAAAAAAAGAACAAAAACCCCACAAAAATCAATACTAATAAATGCAAAAATCCCATGTCAAAATGCTAGAAGCAACTTAGGGGCCGATTTGACATTTTGTTGTTTCCATATTCAGTAGCAGGAACATCTGAGTTGAGGGACTTCTTTTCATAGCAAATTATTGAAGAACAATTTCAAATGAACTCCAGAGTAAGAATTACTGGTCACTCTAAAATAAAAAGGAGGAGAATAAGTATATACACAATACCAACTCAGGCTCAATGACTGACTCAAATACCTTCATAATATTCAGACAGGCCACTTCTGAAGTAATTTCTACTTCAGAAGTTACAAGATGAAAATTCTGTGTGATAAATTAAGTTGCCAACTGAAATGGATTAGCAATCAGTGAAATTGCCTGATGTCAGATCTGTTCCAGATTAGAATCCATCCTTTTTCCCCACCTGTTCATTAAGCACCAAGTTCAAGGCAACTGCGGTGACTGATTGCACATTAACGAGCTGTTTGTGTGGGAAGGCAGAGTTCAGTCCCTATCTATACTTACACACTTGTATAAGCGTAATTCACTGATAATATATTCAGCTCCCAGTACCAACACATAGCTCTTCTACCTTGATGTGTAATTTTGAACTTGAGGAAAAAAAGGGACACCTCATTAAGTTAAGCAAGCATATTCAAGGTCAAGGCCAGGAAATGATGAATCTGGAAAAATATATGTTGCTATCTCCAGATAAAAAAGCTGGATAAAGATATTGCTGTGACACAAAAATACTGAAACACAGTTGTGATGTCAGAAGCCTGAGGGAAGAAAAGCGTATTTCACTAGGAAAGGTGAGATTCAATATGAAAACATCTATTTCATCCTATAAATTGAGTCATGCAGAGGCTCCAACGAAAACCAGTCCTGCAACAAGCAAAGCAAACATAGAGTATTTAAAACTGAATATTTTTCAGTTCCACACACATTCAGTACCAGGACAGGGAGGTACAGCAGGACAAGCATTGCAAACTCTTACAAATTTGTTAAAAAACTCAGCTGTAATTCACTCCCTGAAAACACCTCTGCCTCTTAGAGCAACCAGGAGACTTTCACCTCCATGCACCTTCCCTCAGCAGGCCTGCACACTGTGCCAAGGAAGCTGAGGAACCTGTGCCTGCCAAACCAGCATTCCCAGCTGAGGCAACTCATTACACACAAGCAGATGGTTTCCTGCAGAGGAAGCCTCTTCTTGAGCAATGTGAGGCTCAGAAATGGAATTCCAGCATCAGGAGTTAGTAGAAAAGGGACATAAAGAGTTAATGTTTACTTATGTTAGTTACCAACTCTTTTCTCTCTTTACCAGAGGAAGATTTTAATTCACATTTGTTTTTTCATATGGGAAAGATATTCTCTTTAAAAATTGAGTTTCTTCCCCAAATTTGTGAGTATTAGAAATGATTCCAGCACTCAAATACAGTTTAAAGGGAGACATCTAGTTGCTATAACCGTAGCAACTCTCTAATTGCAAACTTAGATGCAATAGTATAGACCTATTACCAGAAATATCTAATTGAATAGAACTGAACATCTTCCTTTTTCCTGAAGATTAAAGGTTTCTGTTCTCAGTACCATACTTTTGTACTGATACCAAGAATATTTTTCAAAGAGAAAAAGAAATATCATCTCTTCTTGTGTTCTGCAAGTCATCATCCTCCTCCTCCCTATCAGATAAAAATAAGGAGAATCCTTTTTTCTCCTGACATAATGGCTTCCTCTTGATGTTCCTCCTAGTAAAAACTCCCTCACAAGCATATTAGTACATGCCTCCTTATCTTATAACTGGACAGTAAGATTTATTAACACATAGGAAGTGAATGAATCCCTGAGGTCAGCAGTGACAAACTGCTGCTTAAGGTATATGAGGTACACAGACATCCCCATCACATCCACACCCAAAATACCACTCCTGTACCTAGTTCAGAAAGTTCTGCATACAACATACACGGCGACAGTTTTCCTTATTAAAAATGCAGAGGAAATGTAGTCTTTACTGCTTAGTTGATCCTATAAATATTGAATAAATTATTTTTCAAACCTTACTCAGGCTTTTACCACTTTTTTTCTGTATTTGGGATTGCCAGAGGGATTAAACAACCCCTCTCTCCCCTCCCCTAGACACAGACACACCACACCCCCTCCAAGCTCAGTTCTGATGACTTATTCAGATGTTGGCTAATTGTGGTTGTCTGGCTTCCAAGAGCTTGAAGCACTTTTGGCATCAGGATGAAGTGACATCCAGGAACATTTAATCTATTAAAAAGGCCAGTCAGCACAGATTAATGCAGTAAGTACATGCCTCAAGGAGAGCCTGTTTACATTCTTAGAATGTAGTAACGAAGAGCAGAGGAGTATACAGAAGTAAAAATATCAGTTTCATACAAGTCTTACCTGAATCCTTAAAAAAATGTGTGAAGGAAATGGCATAACAGGACACCTTAAGCAAAACATTAAGTTAAACTAACACCTGTCTGCAATGCAATCAGTAGTAAGGAAGTTTTAGGAAACCATTCTAGAAGGAAAAGACATTTACAGGGGTACATAATTGACATCTATTTTAGCAAAATCTCACATCAACTCCTTTTTTCAGCTCCTTTCTCTCTCACAATACATCTCAGATCCTCACTTTAGTCTTGAATGGCTTCAAAGAGGCTGCTTTGATGTGGTTCTTTTGACAATGAGCAATGACACAAACTATATGTAAAATATGTTTGGAAAGTAAGCAACATTCAGTTTGTCTGCTAAAAGTTTAGGAGAAAAAGGGATCCTTTTGCAGCAGTGTTCCTCAATTATATCCTGATATTTAGCTACATAAGATCACCACTTATATTAATTTATGTCTCATTTCCTCCTTATATATTCAAGAATACCCTTTTTTTTGGCCAATATGTTTGCATCCAAATCTGGAGACAATTTGAACCACCTGGAACCCTTCTATAGCCCTAGAATTTGCCAGACCATTCCCTTTACTTCAAGCATGTTTAGTTCCTCACATAAGACAATGTAAACATTCAACCTGTAGGTATCTTCCTGTGGCTTTAATTTGGATATGACTTGCTGTATTTTAAACTATTTATTACAGGAGACAGTTAATGGAATTTCTAAATTCAGAGAGAAAGCCTCTGGAAGGTCTCTTCCTTCCTTCCCAACCCACGGCTTGCAACACATAGGAGGGAGTCAACCATTAACATTTGGGGTACTCAGAAGGCATTAAGTATAAAAGGAACTTGCTCAGATATACCTCCAAAAACCAATCTCCTATTCCATATTTGATAGGCTGCATTTTATTCAACTTACACACAGGAACTGGTATTGTGGCTGCTTTATGTCTTTGCATACTTACTGCAAAATGTCTTTGGGGCTTGGATCACTTCAGTTGCAGAAGGATAAACAATGGAGTTCTATAGTGCAGAAACATGGGTTTAGATACCATCTAAGAGATGCTACAATTTCACTGTAACTGTTTGATTTAAAAATAATCTCAGCACAGCAGATGTTTTGCATACAGGTCTTCAACCAAAACACCTTCCTTGTGTAGCTTTCCAGCTATCCTCCACAGTTTGAAAGGTTAACAGAAAAAAAGAAACACTGAAACCATGAGCAAATCAAAGGCTTAGACTTAATTACTACACTGACATATAGAGAGCATATGTTTTTTCCAAAGTAACTGTAGGTTAGGATTTTAATCTAAATTTATTAATATCTCATAATAGTTAATATATTACGCCCTTTAGGAAACACAGAAGGTTACAAGAGTTAGAAGAATCTTAAAAATCCACCTATACCAATGCCCTGGCCCTCAGGCTGCTATTTTGTGTCAGTCTCATACACTTAATAAACCTGTTGCTTTCAATAAGTAGCTTTGCCAACATCTTACCTGAATCTTCCATTAAGCCCAAATACAATTTACAGAAGACAACAGTAGAAACAACTTCTTTTTTGTCAAAAGCTTTCTACTTTCAGAGTGTTACATCCTTCTTTCAACATCAGTCTGTTTTGAGTGATCTTTAAACCTTTTCTCAAAATTGCATATTAATATGTGTTGATTTAATTGTTTTTTCTCCTCAGAGAGATGCATTTCTCACCAGGATGGCAGGCAAATATAGGTTTATAGGCTGATTACATCATTTGCAGTCTGGGATATAGAATTTTTGGACTTTTCAGGAGAATTAAAGGGGGATTTAAATCAAGAAAAGCTAAATATTCCTATTCTGAAGCTAATCCGTAACTAGTTCCAGCCTGTAATTCATGGGAGGCCTATGAACAAGGAGAAGCTAAATATAAATGGAGAGAAGTATGCTAATATTGACTTACTGGAAAGCAATAAAGTCAGGAAGTCAGCAAAACCACTACTGGAAAAATCATCTTAAAAAAAGAGTGAGAAAAAAAATTAAGATATTAAAGCTTCAGAGGCCTTGTGAGAGGATCATGTTACATGGATGCCACTGTTATAACTGTTTGTTATTTAGGAAGGCTTTTGTGCATCAGTAAACTAGAAGATTAACTGAATTTTTTTTACACTGGAATACACTGGAATACTGAATATTCAGTACTTGGAATGCAAAAATGTATTTTGAAATGGCTAAGGATTCCACCTGTACTTCACAAAACCCCTTGGCAGATGTCCACAGTTAAAGTGGGACATACAAGCAAACAAACCAAGAGAGTCTGTTCACTACCCTCTACACTGTGTGAGCAAACATTCCTGGGCTCTTTACAGACATCAATCAGTAGCTCCACAAGGCATTTTCCTCTGATAAGCAAACACATCAGTTTTGACCATTACAGCCCTAGGAACCTCTGAACTTTATTCCATCACTGAGAAGATACTGCACTATGTTTCCTTCCAAGAAATGAATACCACCAGAATTAGTTCTTGAAAATTCATCAATGCCACTCCAAGACTATGTGGAAAAAATTTCCAGCCTCAGGACACACAAACCACACACTTGTTTTGTAGTGGAGAGCAAGATTTGGCTGGGAACATGTGTGTAGGGGTAAACCTTCCCATCATTTTTTGCAAAAAAAACTGAACCAGCTTACTATAACCTAAGACACTAATTAATTAATTGCATAGGCATTTCCCTCTTTTTGTCACAAGATGCTACACACAGTTCTTTACCTTGCCTGCACACATGGAGACACAGTCACTGAGCAAGAAGAGGTACTAAAACACAACTCTGTAGATGATGGCCAAAAATTTGAAAAACACAATCTCCCAACAAGAAAGCAAATATGAAAACCACATAAAACAAATTCTGTTTTCCTATCACCTTGTTTTAAGGTTTTCACCTTACCTAGCCCACAAGTGGCTTGATTTATAAAAGCAGACTGGAATGTACTGCATTAGCTTAGTACCAAAACTGAGCCTTCAACAACACAAAGTGTGAAGACTCAACTAACCAAGTTAAGTCAAAAGATGGACACAAGATCATTAATTTCTTCATGGCGATCATGCCATAAAAGTTTCACAATAATCCCTGCCACAGTAAATGCATGCAGGATGAACAATTGCAATATGAAGGAACTGGGGAAAAAGCTGTATTTTCCAACAGGACATACCAGTTTTAGGCAACTTTTCAGAGTTCACACTTGTACTGTGGAGCTATAAAGGATTTTCACGACATTGCTACATAAAATATTTAACCACCTACCAGCATTAACGATGGCATCAACCTCAAGCAGTGTAATATCACCTCTATAGAGAGAAACTTTCTCACTCAGACTTTTCTTCCCTTGCAGTTCTTCTTTAGTGCTTTCACCTACAAACCAAGAAAGCAGAAAAATCAGGTTACACGTGTGGGTCCAAGGCCATTATTTACAAGCCCTGAACAGGCAGCAATCCAGTGACACTACTGCTGTCAGACTGCAGCATCTTTTGGTTTCACCTCGAGAGGGCACCGGTAACCCAGAGACACCAGCACCACCCTAACATCACACTGCTTGCTTCTTACTTGTTTCCAAATACAAGCTAGTAGGAAGCACTGAATCCTTATCCACACACCATTTCATTAAAAAACTGTGAAACATACATATTTTTTGAAGTGAGATCCATCAAGTAATTTTATTTGGTAATGACAAGGCCACAAACTGCAAAAACAAACCGAGGAATTAGTTAAGATAACCCTCCTAACTAGAGTAATAATTTCTCCAATCCAGAATTATACCAAATGAGTATAAAAATACACAAGCACACCATTTGTCAACAGCTCCAAAATTCAGAATGACTTCTGAAACATGTAGCCAGACAACAAGCCTGAAAAAAAATCCATGCAAATTTTAAACTTAGAGCTTTGTCACCTTAAATTGCTCAACTAGGAGGAGGCAGGTGGTGAAGACAACATACACTGGCTTGCAACAGATTTGTTACTAAATAATGTTACCGTAGGTCTTTTATTCCTGCAAACTCTTGAGATTGTGCATCTCTGAATCACTTTATTTACATCCAATTCAGTCTATGGAAGAGTTCAGTTACCTCAAACCGTGGCACAAACATACTGCCCAAAGCTTCACCAAGTTCAACATGCACATCACCAGCATTGAACTGAGGAGGGAAGATTATTAAATTCACTTTTACTATTACTTTTCTAACATTCTTTATAACACAAGTCTCAAAAAGCTTGAGTTCATCTGTTGGCTGGAAACAGAACTCATTTGCTGAGGTAACAATTGAAGTGTGAATCAATTCCAAATCTTCAGAACAAGTGAAGTTTGTTGATACGCAGAAAGAGTCTTCAATATTTAGTGAGAAGGTAGAAGCGATCCAAACAAATTTGTTCCTCTAGTATTACCCTCCATTTTCATTAACTCAAGAATACTAACTCAGACGTGTCAGCAGTTCCTTGCTGAGCACTGGAGAGCACATCCCCAAGTTCCTGAGGCCCAGTCCCACAGTGGCAAGACAGCACGGCAGGCTGAGACAGCCCCTCAGCTCAGACCCTCTGGCCTGGCCTTGCCATTCCCAGCCTCTGGCTGCCAGGCAACAGCCTTGTGACATCACAGCTGATGCCACCACCTTGCACCCCGCGGGCACTGCTCGGCTCAGCTCGGGCTGAGGGCGAGAGATCGCAGCTCCTCAGGCAGCTCCGCCATGCTCCGCCCGGGGCTCTCCCTGCTCCTGGGGCTCTGCGTGGCCTCGCTGCTCCCCTGCCCCCTCAGAGCTCACAGCTGTCCCACCAGGAACACGGCCCGGCCGCGTGTGCCAGCCCAGGACATGCAGCAGCCGGACACTGGCACGGGCAGTGCCAGCCTGTGGTCCGTGCGGGTGCACTGCTGCACCCTCTTAGCCCTGTCCCTGCTGCTCGCCCTGCTTTGCCTTGGATGCAGCCTGCGGAGAAAAGCCGAGAGGCAGCGCAGAGAGGTGAGGGATGGGGACCAGGCAGGTGGGATGGTGCCAGGGAGCTTCAACGTGTAGGGTGAGGAGTGCCAGGCCCTGTGGAGAGGAAAGCCTGGGCGGGCACCGAGGGTCCTCTGCCTCTTCCCCACCCCTGCGCCCGAGCCCAGAGGCAGAGGTGGGGCTCAGCCCCTTCCTCCCAGGAGGGAACAAAGACAGGTTGAGCCACAAGAACAAGACAGAACCTGCCCGAGGTCTTCTCCACATGACCTGCGGCCTGGGGCAGCCCAGCCAGGCCCCAGCTTCCCCAGGAGAACCCAAGGGGGCTCAGCCCCCTGAGTCCCCTCTGCCCCTTTCACCGTGCTCCATGCCCCGTGTCTCCCAGGAGAAGGCCTGGACACGCTCAGCTTGGCCAAGGACCTGCTGCCTGGCTGACTGCTCCTCCCTCAGTGACGAGGTCATGGGCAGGCAGAAGGAAAACTCTGCCTCCATCCAGAGCCACCTGAGGCACCTGCGCCAACACTGCCTGCCGGGGGACATGCTGCAGAGAGGAAGGAACAGGAAAGCGTGGAAGGACTTAGACGAGGAGGCAGCACTTTTCTCTGACTGAGAAAACAACACCTGCTGGGCAAATGGAGCAATATACTGCAAGATTCCTAATCCAGCTTTTTTATTACTATTAATATTATTTATTAAATAAGACAGCTTTTATTTCTGTTTTAACTTTAGTCTTGCAAACAAGTTGACTGTAACTCTTAAGAGAAAGCAAAGTCAATGGCCACTAAATCATCTCTGCACTCAAACTCATGAAGGATGGAGTTGATCCTGGTACATCCTTTCCATAATTTGGGGGTTTAGGTTATTAATGACGACACACAAGAGTGGAAACACTGCTGTAGGTCCTCCTCTTGCCTCCTCTGCCCCAGCCTCAGTAATACAATACAGCTGAAAATCTTCACCAGAAGCAGTTCAACATTCATGTCCCACCCTCACTTTTTTCCCTCTAGATCCAGCCATCATCTTCTACCGCTCTGCCTATACTATCCAATTTCATTCAGCTTTTCCTCCTACGTAATCCTTTGGTCCTACAGTCACATTCAAAACATCTGAGTCCACAAAGCCACAGCCTGAAGTAGGATGAGGTTGATTAGCTGAGCTCTTCGCACCAAGTACAGGAAACAGGCAGTCTGTTTACAACTGTTTACAACTTCTTCCAGCTCACCCCAAAAGAAAAGGGCCTTTACAGTAGAAAAACGCATTAGACTGAGTTGGCAACAACTGCACTTGAAAAGAAAACGGGTAAAGTTCATCAGTACCAAGTGGACAAGGGACTGTCAGAACATCTCACTAGAGGGAGCCCCCACCCAGGACATAAATGTACTCAGCTGGTGCAGTGGACAAGGATGGCACAAACCTATAGCACTGGAAAAGCTGCCCTGAAACTCAATCACTGCTCAAATAGCCAGAGTTTTAAAGTCTAGTATACTTTAAAATATATTAATTTTTTAAACAGGTCTCAAGCATCCAATTACAGAAATCCCTGCAGCAATACCAAAGAGCTTACCACTAGAGGGAGGAGAAAAACCTACAGCTAGAGGAGTTTATTATAAAAACCACTACATTTGCGTTTTAAAATGCCTGTTAATGAAAGAGTAGAGCACACACAAAGTAGTAAAAATAAGTACCAAAGCCCCATAGTATAAAGCAATACCCGTGGCAAAGCAAAAGTCTCTTGGCACTCTATGAGCAAAAACAAGTAAGAGAAGAAATCAAAAGAGAGAACGAGTAAGGATTGATGGCAGCAAGGCCCACAGGCTCACACTGGTGTATGGGAAGTTTGTTAAACAAGTCACATGACACATTTCTCCTCAAGTTCATAAAAACAAGTTGCAGACTGGATTGCAAGAAATAAAAGCTGAAAATGGGAGAGTTTCATCATTTCTAATCAGCTTTAGAATTCACAGCTGAAGGAAGTAAATTAATTCCAAGTTCAATAGAAATAAGTCTGCCCACTACCTCATCCCTGCTACAATAGCTACTAGCAGAGACATGTATCCCCACAAGGAAGGCTTCTCCGGGATCTGGAAAAAGAACCTAAGCAAGGGACAAGAATCACATTATCCCCAGATAAGAGGCAGCCCTTCCACTCCTGAAAGAATCCTCAGCAAATACTTGATGGGGGCACTAAACCACTTTTCTTGAGTTGCTGAAAAAACAAAGGAGATGAGTGAGCTTTAGGAGTGCATCTGACCCTGCAGGAATGTGCAGCAACCATTCTGCTACTTCTGCTATTCTGTGCTTTTTCCCTTCAGCACCTATTTTTTTAACTTAAGGCTTTGTTTTCACAAGTTTCCTGTACAGACTAAAAATTATGAACTATTAGCAATTACTAACATCACATCTAACACAACTTTCCATTCCATTTGTTTCTGCACAGGCTTATGGAGTGCTAGAAAAGACTGACTGTTAAGACCTGTAATATTAAGTGTCTGCTTCTACTCCTACTAAGCGTGGATGATTGTACAGGAAAGGCAATTGCTTATCTAAATCAAGATAAGCATGATTTCCATATGTTCCATCACCAGGGGAAAAGCATTCACAGATGCACTGTAGTACTTCAGATTTGTAGTACAGATTTGCTCTATCACTTCTTGGACTTAAACGAGATCAGAACCTGAGCACAAGGAAGAAACATCTGTTGCAGACAAATCACTTTCTACCCAGCCAAAAATGCAGCACAATATTCAAGTCAAAAGCACTTGATGATGAACACCAACACCTTCTCCCTGGCTGCACATTCTGCCAATATGGTCTGTTTCAGCTAATTACCAAGTGGCATAATTAGATTATCCGAGGACTACAGCCAAGTAGCAAACTCCGGAGGCAAACAGACACCACGAATCACAGAAGGTTGGGTGACATCTCTAGTGATTGTCAAGTCACCCAGAGCAAGTCATCCAGGACCCTGTCCCAGCTGAATTTAAAACCTCTCCAAAGACAGAGATTCCACAACCTCTCCAAGCAACCTGTTCCAGTGTTCAGCCACTTTTGTTTTTTAATGCTCAGGAGGAATTTCCTCTTTCAATGTGTGCCTACTACCTCTTGTCCTGTCACCATGTACCACAGAGATGAGTCTGGAAAGATCTCTTTTACATCCTCCACTCTATGTTTATAAACACTGATCAGATCCCATCTGGGGTATCTCTTCTTCAGGCTAAACTTGAGCTCTCTCAGTCTCTCCAGGCACAGGAGATGCTCCAGTCCCCTAACCATGTTTTACTCATCTTCGTGGCTCATCTACACTTCTCATTAACTACACTTCTCAGTTCTGCACAGCTGTCCAACCTGCTGAGGTCATACTTGGCTCCATCTTCCAGGCCAGGAGGTAATGGTATCTCCTATTCAAGGTTCTACAGGAGGCATGAAATATCCCCCATCTGAGGGGCTACAACTCACCCCTCTAGAACTACTGCAAAAAACCCTGAGCTCACTCACTCAGGCCATGTTTAACATAGTGGTATATCAGCAGCCCTAAAACAACGTTATGAGCCTTGACATTTTAGCCTCATGTTTAAATGAGAGCCATTGAAGACATTTACAGAGAGAAAGAGTGGTGTACCATGAGAATTGATCAAAACAGCCAGTCAGACTGAACAACCCACACAACGCTTATGCAAAATGCAATTTTCTTGTGTTACAAGGTCTTGCACAGTCCTTAAACAACCTTTTTCTCAGTCTATCCCACACAGTTCTCTATATCCCCAAAATAACAAAGCGAGAGGCAAAAAACCCCTTTATGTCTGGGAGAGAAATTAGTAGAAGGAAAGGAGGAGCCTGCCTCTTTTAGGAAGTTTTTGTAAACCAAGAGAAGACTTGGTATGGAATGTAAAAGTACCAAAAAACAAGTTTGAGAAACAACAAACGAGGAGAACAAGAACAGGAATACATTCCCAACTCTAATTTGTGATGCACCCTTATCTGCAGGGACATGCAATTGTCAATTCATAAATCAAAGTCTTCTCACTTCAGCAGCATGCACATTGACAGCAAAGACACGACATAAGTAGGCTGAGGCCCTTGGGTATTTGTGTGTTTACTTGGAGAGTCAGCATCCAGCTGCTGTGGTTGCTATGCTTGCTGGAGATTTCATGATTTAGGGTCCATAGAAAAAGGCTGATGGTTCAGCTGTGACTCAGAAGGAGCTATGCTTTCTCTTTGTGAAGAAACCCATTCAATCACTGTCTTGTTTGGTTGGTTTTATAATGTGGATCCTTCAGAGGGATTCCAGACTTTGTAATGATATAGTGAAATAAAAATGCTTAGCAAAATACTACATTTTTTTGCTAAGTTCTTGCTCAAGCCTGATTATCAGTATCTCACTCCAGGTGATACCAAGAATTTCAATATAGATTCTTCTCAGTGAATGGCAACCTGAGTTGTACTGAAGCACATTAAACAGTCAGCCAGGGTCACATGGAGGCAAGAACTACACAGCACTGCCTTAAACTGAATTCCTACTTTATAACCTCCCTCTACCACAGAGAGTTTGTAATTAACAAAGGAAGTTCAAAAATGGAGAGACAAACATACAATACACCTTTATATCACTGTTCATTGCCCCATGAGTATGTTGACACTTGTCTACAAAGCTAGAGGACTACAGGTGATTCCACTTCACTAGATTCCTTCCAAGACAAAGCAGATCCCTTCACTGCAAGAGCTGTGCCTCGGCAATATCACAGCTTTCATACAACTATTCCTGGTGCTTTCAAATTGAGCCAGTACCACCTGGGGTAACTATGAGCCTTCATCCAAAACATTCCACGAGCAGTGCAGCATTCCTCCACTCACCTTTACAAACTGGCTGGAAAAAGTTCTGTGAGCAGAACTGTGCTGCAGGGGAAAGTGCCTGCGGCCGACAGAGGCTGCTCTGGGCTCTGCTCTGCTCAGGGTCGCTGCCCATGGAGTTGTTGTTTGCCTTGTTATATGTACTAGTAAAGAACTGTTATTCCTTTCCCACATCTTTGCCTTAAAGCTCTTTAATTTCAAAGTTATAATAATTCAGAGAGAAAGGGGTCATATTCTCCATTTCAAGGGAGGCTCCCACCCCCCTCTCCAAAAACCTGTCTGCAAATTAAGACAGTAAGTTCTTATGCAGGTGCAAAAGACGATGTTTTCTACATGAAGACATTAGTCTTGAGGTAGCTCTTACCTTGCAGCATTTCCCTTCCCCTACTCCCTGAGATATCACATTTGCTACCCTAAAGAATATTGGAGCTTCAACCCAAACAGCAAGAGACAGAGAAAACTTGAATATTTGAAGACAATTCTACCACTACATATTAGTGTTGCAAGTCATGCTTGCTTCATTCAAGCACTTAAAAAATGGAAATTAATACAAACTCTCAAGCAGTTACAAACTCACTAGCAGTTAGCAGAAAGATCTAGCTGTATCTTCTTTTACCTATCTAGCTAGAAATGAAAGACCCACCAAATCTCAAAACCTTTAAGTCAATATAAGAATGTCTGTGTACATCACCTATTCTCCTGGATTTAGTTATTTGCAGTACACTTACAATCCTTCCCATTTAAGAACAGTGGTAGGAATGCAGAAAGAGGGGAAATGACAGAATGGAATTCTACTTTTTTTTAAATATGACTGACCCATACTCTCAGTGACAGCTACATGAAGTCTGGGATTTGCTTTCAGTGGATGTAGACTCATTAGGAAATCCCACCAAAGGACAGCACTGCAGTAGGCAAGCAGTGGAGTACCTTAATCACACAGAAAAGGTTACATTGAGCACATGGGAATAAAGCCAGTGCAGGCTGAACTTCGACTACAAGTCATACGCAGCAAATGGAAAACTTGGAACAGAACTTGGAACACCTTTACAGTCTTAACCAGCCATACCAAGGAGAGCATCATAAAAGCCCATCCTTGCATAAACAAGCCTTTGTGAAAAAGCAAAGGGCAGGATAAGGCAGGGGAATGTTTTAAAGACAGAGGTGCAACCAGTTTCTTTATATCTGCACTTTCTTATACCTGCTCTGCATTAGAGATGGACTGAGTCTTTTGGACAGGAGCCTTTGGGTAAACTCTAGAGCAGTCTTTTCTAACACAGCATTTGACCACCAACTCCCAGGGATGCTGTTAGTGCAAAGGTGCTTGCAGAGAATTACTTCCACTCTCAGAAATAAATGTTTTGGCTACATCAGCTCAAGGCTGAGACGCTTCATTTTTCAACATGTGCATTCTATAGCATCCCATCCCCAAAATAACATCTGGAAACTTTGGTGAAGTTTTGACACATTTCTGCAAACATGCCAAGTCAACATGCAATAGTCTGCAAGTCTCAGGACAATCTCTGTGCACAAACATTAGGCTTCTCACTCACACCACACATTGAAATAGAAAATATTTCTCAGTATCATTTCAGTGGTTTTCAAATCTGTGCAAAATCCAAATTTATCGTCTTTCAACTGGATTGTTAAGCCTTCTCTCCAGCACAGAAAAGCATTTTCTGGGCATCAAAAAAATAAGCAGCACTTCCTACAGGGCTGAGAAATTTTCTCTCAACTGGATTTTCCAAATACATATCAGCTAGATGCCCTCACATGGAAAAAGCCATGTATCACCTCACAGAGTAACTACTACCATTTAATGGTTGCACTCAATGAACTTAGAGGTCTTGGGCAACCTTAACAATCCTACAATTCTACACTACAACTTATTCAGACCCTTGCTGGCTTGTTAAGCAACATTTCTGCATGCTGAGCAGTTTAGGTCTACTGAATCAAAAAAGGGAAGCCAGGCTTATGTTGATTCTTTATGTTGTGACTGGGTTTTTAACACATGTGTAATCAAGAGTTTAACTGTGCAAGAAGCAAATATAGTTACACAAGAAAGTTAACATGATCGAAACAGAGAGCTTGGTGAGCTTGAAGTGCATCAGTGATCCCTCAACACCATCAAGGGAGTTAAAGCAGTATCATTACTAAGTTTGAGTGTGAGGTTAGTTTTCAAACTTGTAGCAAGTCTCCCACAGCCAGAGGGAGGCAGCTGGGTGGTCTACCCTATGCCACCACTAATTACAAAGCAGGCAGAAAATCCTAGTTGAGGCAATAGTGCAGCACCTTCATAAATACTTGTCATATCTAAGCTACATCAAATTAAACCAAGCCATACCAGTCTCTACCTGTCTAACCAAGAAACAATTCCATCTCCTCCAGAAGGACATCAGCTTCTTCCACCTCCATTTGAAAATATCTAAAAGTCACATAGCTAGGCAAAAGATCTGCATTTGTGAGCCCTGACAAGGGTACAATTTAACAGCTTGGTTTTGGCCTCATTCTAATCATAGGCAAACGGCTTCTAATCAGGCTGGCACATTGGCTCACATCTGTCTGCAAAAGACTGTGAGGACATATGCCACAATCCATCATAAATTATAGATTAGGACATTAGCCAAGCTACCATACTGAGCAAAGCTAGATGGCTTACTGAAACTGTCTTTGTAGAGCAATACATTAATTTGGGGGTTTGATCTTGCAATTCCCCACGCTCAAAAGAAGCTCATCCTTTATATATAAAAAGGAGAATGGAAAAAAATAATCAAAGAAAAGACAGAAGCCAAATATATAACCTGTTACTTTTCCCCTGCATATATTAAACTATCTCACTCAAGTCAGCCACGAAAATATTCCAAGCTGGAACCTACAATTTTTCTCAGCAGTTTCTGAGGAACAGCACATCCCAACTTAAAGGATCACTGCTGCTAAAGCCGTCCTCCCTCACAGCCTGAACAAGCCAGCTGACAACTTAGCACTTCCTTAGGGACCTCTGTACAAAACTTCATTGAAGTGACATTCAGCAGCTACAAAAAAAAAAAGAGGATTCTTTCTCATATTGCACAGGAGTGAAGCTTCAAAGTTATTCATCTGGTCAAGATTCATGTCACCAGTAATTAAACATTAGTGCCTAATGTGCCTAACTTCCCTTTGCATCTCCTACTATCCCTCTCTAAAAACTCTCCATCAAGAGCTTGCAGATCCTCAGTAAGGACACCAATTTATCAATTTATTGTTGAGAGCAGCATCCTTTCCTATGGTTAACTCTTGCCCCTCAAGGAGCTGTCTGCCACCCTAGATAAGAGAGCTTCCTCAGCTGCATGCGGAACAGCCACAAAATAATAACTCTAACAAGGACTTGCATAAGCTTAATGCTGTGTGGAAGTTACCTTGTTAAAAATGTCACAGAGCAGCAGCTTAAAGAGAAGTCATCATCTTAATTACATCAAAGACAAGTGATTTAGTTTCTTAGAGAGAAGATTAGCTACACTGGATTTTGCGTTCTTAATCTATGTAAACAGATCTGAACTTTTTAATAATCATCATCTCATTCTTGCTGAAAGCAAGAAACTTTTTTGTTTTTCCCAAAAACACTTAAATGCAAATTGTAACACAAGTGTCATATCTTTGGCAGCTAATGCATCCTATAAAGGTTATTTGCATGCAGCTCACCATGGAATTACAAGGTCAACTAAATACAACTTCAGCCTTTTTGTCTGCTATAGTTTCCCTCCACCCCTTACATTAAACACACTAAATGATCTACTTATATCAGGGATATCACTAACTAGAGATGATTCACCTCCAGAAACCAACCAACACACACAGATTATTGCTCAGTTTATGCTCAAGTAAACTTGCACCTGAAGAGTTATTCCCATCTCTGTACTGTGCAAGTCTATCTTTGGAGATCAATAGCCAAGGTGTGTATTGGGAAAGCCAGAGAGGTGTGTGGGGTCACCAAATCACATGGTCAGATTTGCACCACTCTGCATCTGTTCAGGACACATCCTGAAAGGGCAGCCAAGAGCCTGAGCAAAGCAGAGCACACAGGGCTCTGGTTACACCCTGGCAGCCTTGGATAACTGTTGCAGCCAAATACCAACTCAGCCTTAAAGTTCCTCCACATTATGCCATGGGCACACAGACTCCTGGACCCCTTCAGCACAGACTAAGAAGCTGCAAACATGGTTTGCTCTTCTTACCCTTCTAATTCCTTTGCTGCTTCCTTAATATGTATATAGCATGGACAGAGAGCACAAATGAGCAGGCAGATTTTCAGCCACTTCCACAAAAAGCACAAGTATTCAAAATACTTAATTAGCATGATCCTCACACAATTCATAGAAACTACAGTTGTTAGTTTTTTCATGGTGCTTCCCCAGTTATTATACACAGCAATTAATAAGCAGTGCTCACCATGAGCATCTAAGAGATGTGGTTTTCTAACCTTAAACACACTAGTCTCGAAGAGACTGTGTGAGAAGATGTTTAGCATGAGTAACAGTGGTATGCCAGTACATAAAAAATAACGACAAAACCAAATACAGCAAAAGTTTAAGCAAAGCTGGAATTCACATTCAGGGCCACAGGTAATAGAGGAGATCCTGAATGGTGGCACACAAGTTACTGCTGTTTTCTGTGTGTACTCAGCAGAAAAACTGCTGCGCTCTGAACATCATCAAATCAAGAGTCTCAGTAGCAAAAGCACCTTTTATTTTTGAGAGATAGCAAAAATTGCACTAAGCTGTCTCAATTTACTTCCATCCTTCTCACTCAGATAAAAATCTGTAATAAAGACAGTTGCTACAGTCATTGTAATAAAAATAAATCACAATGAAAGCTGATGGACTTGGATTTTTGGTGGGGGGATGGTCTTGAAGCACACAGGTTTCACACATGTTACAGAGAGAACTTGTGATTGTCAAACTTGTCTAACAATCTCAATGTTGTAGTTGAATACAATTTCTTTTTCTGTATCAATCGCTGATAATATTGAGTGGTTTAGAGAGATGCCATTTCTTACTTCTAGACATCTGGCTGAATTTCACTGCAGCTTAGCAGTGGTGTCACTTTCCAAAGTCTGTTTAATACTCATCACCTTGGTTCCTAGTTCCTGCAGCACAGATAACCTGATCAAGCAGGGCTGCACAGAGATACTGGGTTCTTTGGAGACTTACCCATGTCAGTTATCCATCTCAAGAAATGCTGGTCAGAGCTCAATGACCACACACTTTCTTTCCACCATGAAGCATTTGGAGTAGCTCATCTACATGCTTTGTCTCTATAATCTTGTGTCAACTCACTGTGAATATTTAGAAAGCTAAACATTCATAGTACAACGATGCTCTTATTAAATCGAAACCCTCAGTGTTAAAATAGATTAATTTGAATAGTTTGAACTATATCATTTTCTTTAAAAATAGCAGATTAAAAGGATTCAGAGACTGCCAAAACATCTAAACATATTTCAAGACTTGTTTAAAAGGACTGCAGACCTTTTGTGTCATTTAACCTCAGACAAAAATAAACTCACAGTGTCCTTCCATTTTAACTTCATCCTATCAAAAGCAGTTCTTACCACTAGCAAAGATCTTTAAACCACCATCTGAATTTGCTGTTTTCTTGGCATCACTGTCATACCAATGAATTCCAGAGGCTGTGAGAGTCAGCAAGACTATGAGCTGCCTGGAGTTAAACAATATCACTTATTCCATTTTCTGAATTACTCAATTAATACAGCAAAATGTTTTTCTACCAGTGACACACAAAATTCAGCGACAACAAAATTCTCAAGACTCTGATTTTTAAAAAAGCTTTCTAGAACAAGTTTTCTGCAGTAATCTCTTCGATTCACCACTGCAGAATAAAGACATCTTTGGGAATTAGTGTGTACAGAACAAAAAGCCAATATATGTATTTAACTTCAAAATACACTCTAGTTGTCAGTCTACATGTTGGCATTTTATTCACTGAGCAACATTAGCTCCTGTTGCTGTACAAGATGAGTGCCTAACAAAGTGGTATGCTATACACGACATTGAAACGAAGGGATATAAATTCCAGAGCTTCATAAAACAAGTCCATTATTCACATGTTGTCAGGAAGACACTCTACTTCAAAGCAGGTGAGAAAACAGATGAGATGTGTGTGCTTTTGGTGTATCTAAAGGATACCAAAAGGGGAGAATGATGAGTTACAGTAAATTCATACTATCCAGCCCTCTACTACAAGCTCATTCTTTGTTTTCAATGTGGGCAACCCATTTCCTTAATAAATACAGTTAAACCAAAGAAAGCTTATATTTACAGGACCACTTCAAGAACAAGTTTTGTCTTCCTACCATCCACTCCTGACATTAAAGAGGGCCACTTGTCACTAACTGTCCCTTTTCCTTCCACTGCTGCAACACTTGATCTCTGAGATCCATTTGTTCAGCCTGGCAAGCAGTACACCAAAAATCAGGGCTGTTGATAGCATAGTCCTTCTGGAAAGGCACACACCCACATCAGATTGCTTCCCTTAGCTCACAGAAGTGGGCACTAGGCTAAGTCTTTGCATTCCAGATTGTGCCACTCTCCTCCCAAAAATCAAGACTTAACACAAACGTTGACCAAATTCCATGCCAAAACACAAACCAACCTAATTTCTTATGGCTAGTCATGTCCATATGAGGACACCTGCAAAAAATGTAGGTTTTTTTTAGTCACAGCAGAGCATTTTAACAGACACTGCCTCCTTGAACTTCCAAATGTTTTTTAATAGCTTTGCTGCTACAAAGAGACAAAGCCCTTGTCTGCTGCCATTCAGAATTCAGTAACTTTAGTCCTCAGGAGCCTTTACATAGATGCACAGCCCTCTGTTATGTTACTCTATTAAAAGACTTCCATTCTTGCCAAAACACCAAACTTACTCCAAGCTTTACTGGTTTTCTTCAGAATTTTGTTCTGAACACAACTTCTATCAAAGGGTGGAGGAGGGGCAAGGAAAAACTTTCTTCCACAAACTAAGGTATGTTCTTCCAATTTGCCAATATAGTTCACCCATGAAGTACCCTGGCAGCGAGATTAGTTCCTTCCCAATATCAACCTCTTAGATCATTTCAGTTTGAATAATTCTGCACACAGACTTTTCAATAATCTTCCATTAAACTTTCACATAACAAAAATGTGTGCCTCACTGGAACCTCCCAACATCCTCCAGTGAGTCACTCATATTTAAAAATGAGCACTGTAAAGGTTTTTACACTGTACATACAATTTTTCCTAATAGCCAGTACTAAAATTTGTGCAGTACTGAACAATCTTAATCTCAAGTTGAGTATTGAGTATCTATGGGGATGGCTGCCAGCTCAGATGCTCTCCCTTCTCCTACAGCTTCTTACTCCAGCAGCTGATTGATTGCACCTGCTTCACTTGATTTGTTCTTGGTTGCTTTCTTGATTTCTCCTCATCACTCTTCCTGAACAGCCACTCCATGCTTTACTAATCAATCTGCCATTTTTTTACTGTATATGGTATTGGGAGTAAATGGTAAAGAATTTTTTCCAAATTCCCCATCAGTTGTTTTGGCTTGAAAAGAATACAGAAGATTTTATTTTCAGCACCACTACCCTTCAGAGATCTCTTCTGTTTGTCAGTGCAGGAAGCCACCTTTCACTTGAAGAAAATATCAGAACTTGGGCATGGTATTGTCAGATCATCACCGATTCCATCACACCTGGGGCTTCACTTGTTCTCTCCACAATCTCATTCAGTCTGTACCTGTTGCACTCTGTATGTTCCATCAAACAGAACAAAAGTTCTCATCAGCAAGAATATTTAAATTATAGTTTTTCTGAATTTCAGCTCAAAAACACAGCTTTTAGACATACTTGATACCTTCAGAATGGGGCCAACATTTAAGAGAAATAAAGTTTGAAACAGATGCAGTAACAGTCACATTAATACACATAGTTCTTTTAATTGTTCTAATCAGTGGGAACAGGGAAGCTTTTCAGCAGTCCAACCTTCAACCTCAGAAGTTCACTATTACACATGGCTTACTTACAACAAATACATAAAGAAAAAGAGTGACTACAGATATTTTTCTCCTGAATGTACAGAATAACAAAACTGAGTAGCAGAGCAGTGTTTCAGCACAACTTTTGCCTTCTGGCATTTTTTTGCAGTGTACTGGGTACTAACAGAAAGAATGCAAGAGCAGCTACAAGGAAATAAATTCACCACTGCCGTGATTCAATACCCACATATTGGACACTGACATTTTGCTTCTGTGAAGTGTAACAGCAATCACAACATAAATCCACACCTTGTCACTTTCAGCAGCCCAAGTAATACAACATCTGTGAATTTCAGTGCTTTATAGAGAATCTGAGAGTAGCTAGAATAAGAACATAGTTTGGGCTAGAAGGGATAAAGAGTCTCCCAGTTAAACCACATGACATGCTGTATATTCCCACATACCACAGGCCTCCAAAAGCAACTTGTGAGAAGTCAGGTAGGCTGTCTTATTTTTATGCAGCCTTTGTTTTCTAGATGGACAGGCTCTATGATGTTGCAGGATACAAATGACCTACCCAAATGGCAAAAAGAGGTCTATGGGTACTGATGTAATACAGCCACTCAGCAGGGCTGGAGAGCTCAGCAAACTCTTGACATATTTTCACTTCTAAAGTTATTCCAGATGCTTTTAGGAGTAGACAATAGCAATACCTGCTTTTGACAAGGACATGTGAAAATCTGTGAGCTCCCCAGATTGAGCTAATATAAGTGTTACAGCCTTCCCATTTTCTTAAAAGCAGCTGATTAGCTCTAGGCCTCCTTTCACCTGGACTATTACCATAAAGATCATGTTCACCTGCAGCCACAAGATTACTCTACACACCTCTTCACCTAGGCCAGTATTTACCCTTAATGATA
This sequence comes from Vireo altiloquus, assembly GCA_013396875.1. Taxonomy (NCBI): domain Eukaryota; kingdom Metazoa; phylum Chordata; class Aves; order Passeriformes; family Vireonidae; genus Vireo; species Vireo altiloquus. The sequence continues at coordinate 868,729 of VZRF01015768.1, forward strand.
ACAAAGGGGCCAGAAAATTAGTCCTATATCTGCAGAGGCAGGAAGCACTTTAGGTCTCATAATTAGACACTCCTTCAAAGAAATACAGTCCTCAGCCAAGTAGGATAGCAAGACAAGAAAAGAAAGAGGAGGAAGAAACCATCTCAGAAGTCATCCCTATCCCTCCACACTCTTGTGAGGACAAAAGGGAACTAGACAAAGAACAAGGCATTGTTACAGAATTACTTGCAGAGTAGAGCAGTCTGTAAGTGAAGAGGATTCACTTTTTTGGTCAGTTCTCACTGCAAGTATTTAGACAACTCTAATGGTGATCGCAACCATGATAAGGCTGCAAACGCTAAGGAAACAGGAGTTTATCCAAGCCAGACTGATGTTCCTCAGCCCAAGAAAGCAGGCAGGACCAAAAGTAAGGAGGCATCAAACCCTGTCTTATCCAGTTTCTGGATAAAAACACAACTTGCACACTCGCCCTCTGCTTTTGAGTCACCTGCAACACTGTTTTGCCCAGATTTCCCATATCACTATGCTCAGTAAGTTTCAAAGACAAAGCTCTTTACACATGGCTGACTGTTAGAGTATCTGGAAAGTAAGACTCATGCAGAGAATAGCTATTTTACATACTTAGGGTTAGTGACTCCATCTGGGGATACCAGGAGAGTTTTTGGACACTGGAGCCTTTAAGAAACTTTGTTGGGGTTTTTTCCCCCCATCCCAACTTCAGGCTATCACTGTTCATAACAACATGGGTTTTAAGTCTTGGCCATCCTAAAAGTAACTTCAGAGTGAGAAAACAGAGTGGTCTGTATCTTAAGACTCCCCCACTTTACTTACCATCACTTTCACTCTTGCTTTTTAAGTCTTCCATCCATGTTGGAATAGCTTTCAATGCAACATAATCCCCCAAGTACTCTTTGCGTCTTTCTTCCAAGGTCATCTTCAGCAAACGCTCTGTTTAGGGCAAAGAGAAATAAGAAAGGTTTTGCAAATTTTCACACGTTGTTGCCATGTAGTGACCAATGCAGCACCCTCCACGAATGAAATGCCACCTGACAGGACCAAGCATGAGCGATCCAGGGAGTTACAACAGGAGCTAAGTAAGGTGCATCAGTACAACTGCACACACCTGCTTCTGGGTATCCCAGTTCTGCAAAGTTAACACCTCTTCCCCACACTCTGGGCTGTCCAGGCTTCCTCCCCACATCACTACTGTGCTGCTTCTTCCTGCCACTTTAATTCCTCTATCAGAGAGCAGCAACTTTAGTAGGGAATTGTTGTTTTATAGGGAGTTTTCAAGTATGAAAGTCTGTTCTGTAGGTTCTGCATTTGTAAACCAGAACTAAAAAAACAAAAGTTTAAGTGAAGGCATGGAGCATGGTGGGAGATTAATAAAATGCTACTACATAACAAAAGAGATCAGAGCTGAAGCAAACGTTCTGTCAGTTGCTAGGTGTCTGGGGTGGTAAGAAAGGCAAGTTTAACTTCAGAGATTTTCATTTGAACGTTAATAGGACACGCTTGGTTACCACACTAAAATACATATAGGTGGTTGTTTTTGTTTTCTCGTGAGAACGTCACCACCTCTTTTTTCAGATGTTTAGTGAAAAGTAAAGCCTCAAACATTGCACAAGTATGACAGCTATTGCCAACTTCACTCTTCTTCAGACCCTGCTATAAATGGACTTCTACAGTAAAAAAAAAAAGCCATCCCAATGACCCAAAACCACAAGCAACCCCAGCACTGCAGCTCATTTTTGCAGCCACATCCTCTTCTCCCTCCCTACCTCATCAATGCTTAGTATTAGCTCAGCACAAGATGAAGAGCTTTTTCCCTCCTGAAAGAAGAGGGGAAAAGAGAACAGTAGAGAATGTCATGACACCCATACTCTACTCAAATTTCTGGGTCTGTTTTTACCAGTAGCACTGTGCTACTTTAACAACACTCAGTTTTTCTTGACATGTTAATCAGTAATAAATGCTCTTCAGTGACTGAAGAATTTTTAGGGGTGTAGGGGAAGGCTAGACCCATGTTATTTGCATTTCACATAAAGGACATAGAAAGAACATTTTCATCTCAAGTTGAAGAAGCAGCAAAAGAGTTACTGGAAAGTTATGGAAACTGCTTGTCAGATTAAATCTTAAAAAAAACAAGAAAGAAAATCACTGGAGTCTGGTTATTAATTTGGGGTTCTTTTGTTTGTGTTTTTTCAAAATAAAGTTTCTTAATCATGTAGGTTGCAGTCAGCACAGTCTAATATGGCAAGCTTTGAGCACAGCCTCCCTTAACAAAATAAGTTTATTTTGGTATGTTTTGACAGTATCACCAATTTCTTCGATTGACAAAAACGCTTCTCTCTCCTTTTTCAGGCTTGGTATCTCACCAGGATATTTACAGGTGCCAAAGTGGAACTGACATAACAAGGGTCACCATTATGCACAACAGATATGTACTCACCTCCATCACATAACCTCCAGGCATACAAAACTCTAAGTATCTGATGGATATCAACTGGAATTCGTACAGGTAGGCAGACCTGAGAGAAGGTGTCAGTTTTGAGGGACTGACAAGCAGAGCAAGCCTAGGTGCCTTTTGCTGAAGAGGTGACAGAGACAGTCCTGTGCCTTCAAAACACAACTTCTTCTGTACAGGAAGGCTTTATAAAAGTTTGCTCTTGTGAGTCAGCAGCAAGAACTTAAACTGAGTCTTAATTATACACAAACCTCCCAGAGGATGTTCCCAACAGCCTTCACTGCAAGTACAGTTTTCTCCCTGTAGCAGAAACTTAGGAACTTTGCAGGCAGCCCAGTCCTGTGTCTAAGGCTCTGAAATCACCTCCACTCCTGCTCCATTTCAGCTGTCCTCAAGGAAGATCTCCCCTGGGAGGATGTGGACCAACCCTTAATTACCAAGAAAGTAATTAAGAAAAGCAAAGTACTGTCAGTGGGTTTGAACTCAATATTTAGCAATCAGTGCTTCAGAATACAAAAGGCAAACTGCACTCAGAGCTTCATGGGAAGAAGAAAGCCAGTGAGCACAGCCAGCTTTGCAGCGGTTATGGGGTACTTGTGAAAGGTTAAGGCAGACCTGACTAAAGATTTGATTTCCAACATGTAGACTAGGTAAGAAGGAAAGAAGTTGGGCTTATGTAGTTTCCTCTCTGGCAAAGAAGGTACTTGATAAGAACAGTGCCACAGGACTAAAAACTGAAGGGCAATGCCAGCAATGAAGAGAGAAGCTTTTTCTGCCCTCCTCACTCAAAGTACTTGGGGCCAACACCATCAGCACGGTGCTAGAACAGTTACTGGAGCAGAAGACTGGCAAATGCTCTTTGTTCCCACTGGGCAAAAAGACAGAGTTGTGGCCAGCTAGCACTCAAAAATGCCTCCTGGACGAATAAAACCTCAGCACAGAGAGCAGCACTGGTTTGCATTCAGTAGCATCACTGTGCTGATGGAGACCACCATCCTCACAGCTGATGGAGACACCAAAAGTGTGTCAGCAGCTCCAGTTTGCAGTTTACCCTCCAAACCTTCCACTCCTGCCATCCTTACTAAGGGTTTGAATTCACCTGCCAGGCTATGAATTCACACAGACAGCAACAGAGCTGAAAGAGACAAGTGGAAGTAATAAGAACATTCACTAGAGCCTACCAGAAACTTTTCCCCATCTTCCCCTCGCATTTTTTGAAGGTAACAACATACAGCACTAAGGGAAAAGTCAATAATAATTGATGACACATAAACAATGCTTGAGACAATTTAACTGCACCTTCTTCATTGAAAAGAGAAACTTTTGTCATGTAGACATTTGTTGCCTCACCTTTACTAGAGAAGCATGGACTGAAAGACAGTTTGAAAGCAAAAGACTTACTTCATTTGAGAGGAGTTTGACAGGAGCAACTAACCTACAGAAAAACAAGTTCATTTGTGTTTTAACAATCTTTCCTTAGAAACGTGCACTTGAATCCTATTCATTGAACTAGTCTTCTGCCTTCTTAGCTTGGCACATACTTAGAGTCACAAAGGTGATGGAAGAAAAGAAAGAGAACTTAAAATACAACCCTCTAATCTGTTTTTCTTCCTCTCCTCATCTATTACTACATTATTTGGAACACACCGGGCAAGAAGCATTACTCCTCAGAGATATAAATGTTGCACTTCCAGTCTGTGATTGTTTTTCTTAATTTTTACACTGCTCTCCACGGGATCGATATTAAGTACCAAAACAGCAAGGTCTGCATCAAATGCTTGGCCCACAGTTTGCATACCATGGAATTTGGCTTTGGGGTTTTATAAATTGAGGATACACAGGTGGGGGTCCTTAAAATATATTAAAAAATTTTAGAATAGTTACAAGACGGGAAGTAGGGGTTCTTTGAGAGTCCCATACCCCAAACATTTCACCCCGTCTGACCGACACTAGAATCTAAACTGACTACACCGATGATCCCAATATAAACCACGTTTCCCCTCGGAAAACAAACGCGCTGAATGGAGAAGAGGCACGTTTTGAGGGCATGTGCCCAACTTTTCGGCCTGAAACACTCCCACAAGGTGACTTGGGGGCGGGAAGCCCTCAGGAGAGGGGTTGTTTACCGCCCTCCCTCGCTTACTTCCCTCGGCCCCGGGGCTCCGCTCCTCACGGATACACCGAGGTGTGGGGGAAACAGCCCCAATTCCCGCACGCCCCGGCTGCCATGAAGGCTCTATCAGCCGGGAGACCCCAGGACAAGGGCGGAGAGCACGGAGTTCCCCCTTCCCCACTCTGTCCCTTCAGCCGCGGCCGGCGGGAAGCGCTGCCGGACACCCCGCGGTGAGGCGGCGGCTCTGAGGGCACAGGGACCACCCCCCCTTCCATCGCTCCCTCCCGGCTCAACGCGGGGTTCCAGGCGGGAGAAGCGGGCCCGGCACCGGGAAGGGCGATACTACCTTTCTCCTCCCGCCACAGCTTTTTCCGTTTGTTGCCGGGGTACATGGTGGCGTGGCTGGCGGCGGCTTTGAGCTGCAGGTTCCCCAGGCTCACGAGGGGGTGGAGGAGACGCCGCGCCAGAGCCAGAGCCGAGCGATACCGACGCCCCGCGCCGCCCGTTGGCTCCGGCAGCCGCCGCTCAGCAGCCGCCGCCTCCTCCTCCCGCACCGGCCAGGAGGACCCCGAGCGCGGTGGCGCCGGGTCGGCAGGATTTAGGGAGCGTGTTGTGCGGGGACACGGCGTGGCGGGTGCTTTGGTGCGAC